>VZRE01000339.1:47471-201297 GCA_013396775.1 Cephalopterus ornatus | reverse complement strand
GGGGAGCGTGGGGAAGGGGCCCCCCCGGCAGCGCCTGCCCGGCGGGCAGAGCGGACAGCGCTCGTCCTGCGGCGCCCGCAGCCTCCCGGGCGGGCGGCGGAGCGGCGCTTCGGTTAACAAACCTGCCGTGAAGGGTTTTAAATGGAAACCCGGGCGGGCGCCCTGCGGTCGGCTTTCCCTCCCCGCTGAGCCGCGCGTCCCTGGCTCGGGTGGGAGTTTCCCGGTCTGTGGGAAATTCGTTTTGGAGGTGCCCTGCTTTTAGTTCGGAGAAGCTCGCCCTGTGGGTAAATACGGCAGTGGCTCTGGGGGGGACGCGCGGGGTGGTCCGAGTTTATTTGTGATGAGGGAGTAAGGAAACTTAAAAAAGCGACAGCAGGACTTGTGGAGTTGGGCTCTAGTGCCTGGGGTTTTTTTCTTTTTTCCCCCCCCTTCTAAGCTGTAATCAGAAAGGCAGTTTGCCTTCCACCTGAAATAGCCGTCCTTTAGAAGGAGAAGGGATGTAGGGTGATTTTATTGCTCAGTGCACTCTTCTGAGCCTTAGGAGTTCTGTGTGTGCACATTTAATACAGTAGCTCCGAGTTACAAGATCAAAAAGACAGAGAGAAAGTAGGGAAACAGGGTAGATAAATAATTTAAATTTTGAAGGTATCATTAACCAGTTTCTTGTGGGACAAACTCATCAGCTACTCCTGAGGCAACTTCTTGTATATATATTTACAGCCCTCTACCGTGCAAGTTCTGAGCATAATAGTTCTAATAAACACCTACACTCCTTTTTTTAATTCTCGTGGGAGCTGCTCCTCTCAATTTGGAGTATTCTCAGTGTTTGCACTACGTGGGTTTTTAACAACTCTTCGCTCTGACTTTAGGGCTTGGAGTTGCCTGTAAACATCAAGTTCATAATTTTACTCCAAGACAAACTTGTTTGAGTGGTTGTTAGTGTCTCCTTTTGCTGGAATATTTGTGCAGAGCAAACAAGGTTAAGGCCTCATGTTGGCTGAAACAGCACCATAAAAGTCCCCTGGAATATCTGCACGAATCCCTTGAGCTTGCAGAAAACGCTCCCTGCAGACTCTTTGGGACTGACCGGCGGCAGTGTTAAAATAAGTGATACTTCTTTTCCTGTCTTACTGCTCGTTTGTAACAAGCTCTAGGCTTGTTACAGCTTAGAATTGCCTTTGCTGTGTAGGTTTTTTACGTGATTTTTATCTGTTATTTTTGAGCAGAGGTTTTGTAACCTACTGGACCAAAGTCTTATTATGTTCTCAGCTTTGTCAACTCTTCAGGTTGAGCTGCCCACATTTGCTGCTTAATATGCTAAAATCCCTTTGCTTTGTTTGAAATAGGTGTAGTGCAAGTGTAGCTAATTACGTGTCGACATCATCCCAGCACTGGGATGGCTGGGGTGCCAAAACTGCTGCAGACTGGTGTGTTCAAGTAGTGACAGGCTGGATGAGTAAGGCACTGAAAGGTGTAGGTGAAGGTTGGAGAACGTGAAGAGAACAGAATTAATAAAGCTGGTTAACCCTCAAAGATGCTTTTCACGTAATGCCGTATAAATGTGGCATAATTCTGCCTTGAAGTTAGGGTTTGAGTTTGCTTTTTCAAGTTTTTTGTTTTGTTTTCTTTTGAACAAATGCTTATCAAGCCAATTGTAGCAGCTTGTGTCTTGCTGAAGCAACATTTTTGTGTTTGGAGGATGTGCGAGTGGAATGTGGGAGTATTGACTTTCACAAAACAGCTTGGGTTTTGTTTCAGGACTTGCATAACTGATGCTTGACTTTTATGCCGCTGCATCTTGCTGAGCAGGGAAATATGTGGAGCCTTGGTGATAATGCCGTGGCCTGTTGTGAGCACAGGTCACTTCGTGTGTCGTGTTCTCTGGGAGTGCAGACTGTGGGACCCAGATGAAGGCCGTGGAAGCTGCGGTGCCCAGTCCAGCCACTGACTCTGGGAGCACCTCACAGGAAAAGATCTTTTACTGGGAAATCCACTTTTCTTCCTTCCTTGACCAGTACAAAGAGCAGGTCTTGAAAGTGAGCTACTAAATCCCAGAATCAGGAATCATTAAAGGGGCATACTTGACCAAATATAGGTGTTACCTAAATGTTGTGGGCTTGGTTCCTTTTTGGTTTTGCCTTTTTTTTATTTTTTTTTTTTTTTATTTGAAAGACCCAAACCCAGTGTGTGTTTGTCCAAAGGAAATGTCTCTTCTGGTGGTTTGGTGTTTCAAAGTACTTTTGCTGTTCCCCTCTCCACTTGGCTTGTGTCAGCCTTTCACCTGGAGGTCTGGGAAGGTGCTGAAGGAACTCTGGAGGGTTAAATCTGCTGTTCAGAAACCACCACTGCCTTTGTGGTTGGTATTGCTCAACTCCCCACCACCTTATGTGAGAGTCATTTCCCTTGGGTGCAGTCATCTTGTGATTGAAGGAACGCTGGGTGGGGATAAAACAAGTTCTTGAACTAAAAAGGGACATTTCAGGCTGCTAGAAACAAAACTTCCTGGGATTTGAGTAGAAGAGAGAGTATTTTGAAGCTGCAGGGTAGGATGTGCCACAGGGCCTTGTTTTTATTTGGCATAGCTGGAAGCTGAGTTTATGCTGACGAGTGGTTTTCTTTCAGAGCGGACTTTGCTTGTGCATATTAAAAGTTCTGAAACCTGGTGACTCGTGCCAGTTGTCTGTTCCCCAGCCAACAAAGTTGCATCTTGGCTTCTTCTCTTAATCCAGCTTTGTGAGGAAAAGTAGTGTTAGTGCACGTGATAGCAAGAGGAGGAGAGGGAAGAGGCCTGAATACACTCTGTGCCTCAATGACCTTGATCTACAAATCCTGCTTTCTTTGAACTATATTGTGACTGCAGCACTGTATCTTTAATTAGAGTTATTTAAATTTCTTACACCTCAAACGTTTTCTAGACAAACCTTTGTCCAGAAACTATCATCTAAGAAAATACTCTCAGGACTGTTTGAAAATTGATCTTAATCTGATGCAGTAGTATTTCATGTGTTTTCTAATTATATGATGCTGGCTTGCAATTGTCACAGCTAGAAGAAGTAGAAGATGGTGGGTCGAAGTGAAGCAGTCGATGACACTCACTTTAAATTCAGAGCAGCTGCACTTTCTAAATTCTCATCCCTCTTTGTTTCAAGGACCCAGAAGTTGCCACACACAGGGGTGAAAGCTCGTCTGGAAGATGTCTGTTGACTCTGCTGGGCCTGGCCTTCATCTTGGCAGGGGTGGTTGTTGGAGGAGCCTGCATCTACAAGTACTTCATGCCCAAGGTAATCTCCAAGTTCTTTTTTGTTTAAGCAGCACTGAATATAAGAGTGTAATTATAAATGGATTACAGTACACTACAAAACCTTCAGGAAGTGGGATGTGAGGACTGTGGGGTCCTTTCTAAGAGCTGCAGGTGTGACAGACCTGTGCTGTGTCACAGCAGAGCTGTTAGAAATGCAGCTTTAAGGCTCTGGTGCTGTGCCTAACCAGCCCTGCTCTCCCAGCACAAGGTGTACCGAGGGGAGATGTGCTACTTTGAGAACGAGGGCCGGGAGCGGGCGGCCGAGCCGTACTTCCTGCCCATCGCCGAGGAGGCTGAGATCCGCGAGGACGACAACATCGCCATCATCGACGTGCCCGTGCCCAAGTTCTCCGACAGCGACCCCGCTGCCATCGTGCACGACTTCGACAGGGTGAGTGAGGCACAGCCCCGGGGGTGGCACAGCCCTGGGGGTGGCACTCTGGGCCCTTACAGCTCTGGCAGCGGGAGCTGCTCTTCAGGGATGGGTTAAGTGTGGGAGGTCTGACCCTTTGAACTCGGCAGTAGGATTAACTTGGCAAGGGTGTTGCAGTCACTGTGGGGGTGAACTCCTCTCCCTGAAGAGATCTCAGAGAAGATGCATTCTCCGTGTGGTGCAACTTTAAATATCGTTGCCCATGGGACATCTGGAAGTGCCACGTGCTGTTTGGTCAGGAACCCCTTGTAAATGGCAGTGAGGGTAGAAGAATATTGTATACGTGAGCTAAGAAACTGAGGATTCAGCCTAAGGCTTTGCCAAACTTACAGCAAAATGCAGAATTGCAAACAGGTGTGGGCCTTGGTGAAGGGAATTAAAAAAGCACTTGAAGCAGCTGAAACCTTGAACGTGACAATGCTGTGTTAGTTGCATGGGTTTTCTGTAAGGCAAAGATGGGAGGATGGCTTTAATTTGGCTTTTTTTATTAAAGGCATGTCAGTAGTATTAACATTTATCCTTAGTCAGCTGTAAAAGCTCTGGTAGGTTGTTTGTAAAGCCAACCTTGGCAATGCTGATAGAATAAATAGATAATTCTAGTTCCCACAGTTCTTGTGCTCAGTGTTAATGCTGATGAGACCTTCTAGAGCTTAATACTTTTCCTGAAGAACTATTTACATGGAATGATTTTTTTTTTCAGCAGCTGGCTACCCTTTGTTTGCACTGTGCCTCATTAGACTTCTTCAGTTTTGAGAGCATGATCACAAATACTTCCTCTGTGTTAGTACAAACTGTACTGCTTTAGAATTATGATTAAAAACTGCTTTTATAGTCAGCTTTCTATTCTGTACAGAAGTTTTGTAAACTATCACTGTAGCCACTTCTGGCTTGCAAAACTGGTAACAGTTCAGTTCTCACAGCGGACAGTTCCTGAGTGCATTGCTTCAGAGTAGCTGTGTGTGACCTCAGCTTCCTTCTTGGTCCTCGTAAATCTGTGTTTTAATAATCTGAGGCCCCCTTAATTAATTGAAACCTTATTTTTTTAAAATAGCTTTTGACAGCCTATCTCGACTTGCAACTGGGCAACTGCTACGTGATCCCCCTGAACACGTCCATCGTGATGCCTCCAAGGAACCTGATGGATCTCTTCGCAAAGCTGGCGGTATGTGCAGCTCTGCTGCTGACTTGTGCTGACAAGATGGCTTTTGATAAGAGAGCTGGTGCTGCTCCTGGACTCCAGGCTCTTGCTAGAACAGTCCTCCTGCCATCAAAGTCCATAATCCCCCGGCTCAGTCGCTGCGCTGGAGCTGAGGCCAGCTGTCAGTGGATATTATGTTGAGTAGATTCATGCCTAATGCTCTTATTAATACCTGGCTTTATGAGAGCTGAAAGCAACCGGCAGATAAGGTTAAATTTAGCTGTTAGAAAGGAATTTGATAAAGCTCCAAATATCATTGAAAGCCTAAACCTGAAAGTTCCTCCCGGAAAGCTCGTTTGCCCCGTGAGAGTTTTGATGAAAGGAACAATGGTAACTTGTTCCCTTGTTGTTGGCACTGCAGTTATGAGCTCACCACAAGCATTTGGACTCTTCAGTCGCTAAAACTGGTGTTTTTCCAAGGTGACTTATGGGTCAAGTTCATAGAGCTTGCTGCTACTTCCCAATTAAATGCAATACTCAGCTATCGGGTGTCAAATGGACTTTTTTAAAAAGTCATTGACTGTTTTACACCTAATTCTAGAGGCCACTGGTCTAGTTTAGATTGTTGCATAATTTTTTTCGCTTCTTGAAGACAAGCTCTAAGTGTCTCCCTGCCCTTGTTTTTAGGAGTTGCTTGTGAGGGGTGGGAAGCTGTTTGTAGTGCTGTGATCTTCTGATGAAGCCTTTTGTGTGTTGCTTTTCTTATATTCGAAATATTTTCCCTCAAACCTGGAACCTTTCACAATGCTTTGTTTCTCTTTTAACTGCGAACTTGGCTGTGCACAAATAAACTTGACCAGGTTCTGTTTACGTTTGCTTCATGTGAGGCCGGCGGTGTTGAGGTTAACCGTGCTTTGTTTGGATGTAACTGCAACTGTTTGGAATGGCCTTTGTCAGGTTTTAACTTCTCTGGTATGCAGCTGGTCAAGCCCAGCATATATTAGTATTAAATAAAAGGAAAGCTGATATCTGCAGCCTGAAGCCCTTCCAAAGCAAGGAGTAAAATGTAGAGGTTTGTCTGTTAGCAGAAGTCTGTATCTCCAGGTTTTTTCTCTTTCAGACTGGCTCTTACCTGCCTCAGACCTACCTGGTCCGTGAGGAGATGGTGGTCACCGAGGAGATTGATAATGTGTCTGATCTGGGCATCTTCATCTACCAGCTCTGTGTGGGCAAAGAGACCTTCAGACTTCAGCGCAGAGACCAGATCATGGGTAAGTTCCCTTCAGTAACAAAATAAATCTATTGTTCAGTAGGGAAGAGGGAGATACTTAAACCCTGGGAGTTTTTACACTTGGAAATCTGAGTGCTCAGCATGAGCTGAGGTGAAGCATAGACGTGCTGGGTATTTCCCCTGCTTCTATCTATGTGTCACTCGAATATGCTGAGAAAGTTTCACTTACAGAATGACGGGTCACATGCCCAAACCAAATTGGGATTAAGCCTATTTCTGTTCCATCTTTTGGTTGAAGTTGTAAGTTAGTTTGACCCTAAAATTCGTATAATCCATCAGATAATGCGAGTCTCTGTAGGTGCAGCTTATTCTGCCACTGTCCTATCTAAAACTGGGTTACAGGAACACCAAGTACAAACATTATCTTCTGCTTCACTTGCTCTGAAAAACAAAGTCATTGAACAGTGAGCTCCGGACATCCCAGACTTCCTCTCTGAAAGAGGAAGGACACTGCAGAGGAGCTGCTGAGCTGTTCCTTCATTGCCTGTCTCCTCCTGCCACCCTGCCATTCTGAGGAAGAGCCTGAGGTGTCAATGCTTTGGCCTTCTGGGAGGAGGCCTGGGGTACAGCAGTCTGTTGCTTGGTTCACTGTAGCTCTTCCATCGTTTCGTATCTGCTGCTCCCACCAAACCCAGGGAGCTAATCCTTTGTCAGATAGAGCCTTTCAGAATGCAGATGTTTGGTTTGTTGGAACCCTCTGCTCCTGTTTTCCTGCCAAGCTCTTAGGCAACAGTTCCCTCAGCCCAGTTGCAGCACCAGGAGCCACATGTGCTGCTTGCTACAGCGTCCTGTACGGGATGGAGGGCAGGCTCCCTGTGTGGGAACATAAAAGGGCTTCTCTGGAGCTCATGGTGTAGGGCACGTGAAGGCAGAGGAACTGTGGCCCTCCTGGGAGGGAGAGGCACATGTCTGTGAGCTGTTGGGAGGGGGATTTTTGGGAACAGGGCTAAATTGACAGCTGCTGTCACTGCAAGTCTGCAGACAGCACTGTGAAGAGTGTTTGTGATGTTTCCTTAAATCATCCTGCTATAGCATGTTGTTGACATCTTCACTGCAGAGAAAAGATTTCTACAGAATTCTTGCACAAAAGGTTTCTTGTAAATGAATAATGTTTCCTGCTACTGTGGCTGTGCTGTAACTCTCTTTGTTTGCCTGTGGAGGGGAGAGGGAGGAAAGTCAAGTCAAACAGCAGACTGCTGCTGCTGAGGAGAAAATTGTTCAGGGCTTGTCTTGCCTTCCCAATCACATTTATTATTATTAATAAAGCACACCTTTACTGCAGTGTGTCCAAGCCACGCACACATAAATGAAATAGAAATGGATAAACTCCTTTAGCTTCTCTTGTGTAGGTGTTACTGCTTTGGCTCTTGGATTTTGTAGAGTTCCTGGGTGATCTCTTGGATCAAACTGACCTCAGGTTCTGTGGCAGTTCCCTGGATTTCTAACTTGAAGGCATGGGAGAAACCAGACAGGTCATCCTGTTAGATGGGCATTGGAAACTTCATCTCCATCTAAATGCCTTGGAATTGCAGCACAGCCTGTGTTTTAAGTGTTTATAAACTACAGCAGTGCCTTACTGGGTTTGGTTTAAGAGCTAGTGCTTCTCTTGCTTACTGTGAACATTCCCTGCTTATTAAACAATCCATAAATCTTCTCTTAATTGCTGTAAATTGAAGTGCTTTAGGTGAGCAGCTTGCCTTTGATTGTAGAGCTGCTCTGTTCTTGTCCCCTAGTAAAGAGTCACAGCTGATACAGGTAAACTGCCTGGGTCAGACCCAAAGCTGGCATGGCCCAATTTAGAGAAAATCACTTCTGTAGTGTTAGGAAAAACTTGAGGGAGGTCATCAGCTGAGTGGCAAATCTCCCAAGGTGAAGGCAGCTCTGCAGAGCACACCCTGGGAAATGCACACGGGGTGGGGGATTTCTGATGGAAAACAACCCAGTGCCAGGCTCTGCTGGCAGCTCCTGGCTGAAGAAACACGATGTACTGAGGGATTGGTGTCTTGCTGCTGTTGGTGCTGATGCAAACCTGGCAGTCCTTGCTGCGGGGTTGTGGCTGTGCTTTACTCAGCTCTCGTCCTCTCTCGTCCCCAGGTGTGCAGAAACGGGCAGCAGAGAACTGTCACTCCATCAGACACTTCGAAAACTCTTTCGTTGTTGAAACAAAGATCTGTCAGCAGTGAAGGGAGGTGGATGAGAGGTGACCTGTTCACACCTCCCTTGGGAAGTCTGAGCATTAGACATCGACTTCTGAAATTAAAACGTGCAGTGATAATCAAAAGCCTTATGCATCTTCTGTGTACTGCTTGTATTTCAAAAGACAAAGTCACCATTTCAGCTTTTGTTGATCCTTGGTATAACTTTTTAGTTGTCTCATGTAAAACTTAAATTTGAGTAAGGTTTTTTTTTTTTAGAAGGCTAATACCAGTTTATCTGTTGAACGTGTTTGATTTAGTGTAACCTGGGAATGGCAGAAAAATATATATATATATAAAAATGTTAACCAGTTCCTTGGCTGGAACCAGTTATGTTCACCTTAACTTTCACAGAATGATTAATATTAATAATCTGTGGTTTGCACATCTTGTGTAGTTCTGTAGAGTAGCTCTGCACTCCGTATCCTGGCTCAACCCCCCTGATCTGGATCATTAAAGGTTTATTTTAACGACCATGTGTGAAGCATGTAAAATCCCAGCTCAGTGACCATAAACCTTTAACACTACCCTGTTTCTTTTGTGCAATTACTGTATTGAATTCGTATGTATATTTGGAACCTTCCCCGAGCTTACGTTGAGTTCTTCTCCCTTGGTTTGGTTTTGTGGCATTTAGTTGTTAGATTTGGATAGAGTTGCTCTTAAAGCTTGTCAGTATTTTTGGTTAGGACTTGGTTTATCCTGTAACTTCCTCTTTCAAGGATCTGTTCTGGTATGGCTCACTTGTGAATGTGACTGTAGTTGTAAACTTAAACTACTCGGGCTTATATAAACTTTTTAGATCAACTTTTTATGAGCAAGTAGCTTTACTGCTGCAGTCAGAGCAATGTTCCTTTTTTTGAAAGCTGCAGTTTAAAGATAACCAAGAGTTAGTGTCCTGCAGTTGATAAACTCGGGAGTTTTATTAAGGGACTTTATATTGGCATAAATTCTGCAACCCTATAATAAATGTTTCTCTAAAACTTTGGTGTTTGTGTGACTTCCTGGTGCTCAGAGGTGAGGGGAGTGATGCTGTGGGCCTTTTACCCCTCTTAACCTCTTTTTCAGCTTGTGGAGCTGGATTTCCTCTTCCTGGTGCTGTGGTAATGCTCTGTGGTGCCAAACAAGCTCGAGGAGCAGAGGGAAGAAAAGACACCTGACTCCAGCTCAGAATATTGTATGAAATGCAGCCGTGATCCCACGAGGAGCTCTCATGTGTTTGGTGCTGGAAGCCGAGCAGAGCACTTGGGGCACGTGGGCAGTGACTCAGCCGGGGCACAGCAAGGCAGGGGTGTATTTAGCAATTCATTTGAATATTGGTGTTAGTGAGGCTGTGATGGAAGGTTGGCCTGTCCCTGTGTGCCCAGGGCACTGTTAAGGAGGGGGTGGTTCAGCATGTCGTGATAGACGGAGACAGTGGAGGGTTAATGAGCAGTTGGGGGTCAGCTCTGCCCTTGAGCTTTGCTGGGCTGAGAGCTCAGAGAGGACAGTCCTGCAGTGAAATGTCTGTGACTCAAAGAGCTGAAGGGTGTCCTGAACCCTTCTGGCTTTCCTGGAAAGTGGCTGGGATTATACAGCTGGAAGGAAAACAGCAGGATTTCTGTGCAGAGGTCTGGGGGGAGTCAGAAGTGGCTGTAGGAGTCGGTCATTGCTCATGAAACTCTGCAGAGGAAAGGAGAACACAGGAATTCTTATACAGAAACCAACACAGCTCTTCCTCCAAGGTGTTGGGTGAGATGCCATGCAGAGGATGTGTCACAAACCTACAGCTGTGGCTCTCAAATAGTGTGTGTAGGAGAGTATTGGATTATATACTTGAATTGAAATAAAATGCTGCAGAAAGCTCGAATGATTGTCATGGAGTCAGGTGTGCTACTGGGGGAAGCAGCTGCACTGGGAAGTTTCTGCTGCAGACTTGCTGTGTGCTTGGACAAGTGGGGATTCCCTCCTCGGGATTGTTTGGGGGGATGGCCGGGATGGGTTTGTTCTGGTAGCCTGGAGAGGAAGGGCTTGGAAATGTGTTGGTTGTGAAAAGCAAGAACCACTTCCTTGCAGCAGGAGGTTTGATTTCATGGAAAATAGACCCCAGGAATTGTTCCTTCCAGCTCAACGTCTGTGCAGAGTTTGGCCACATCGAGCTGTGTACAGGAGTGCTGGACCTGCTTCCAGAGGGGCTGAAACACTTCCTCTTACCTTTGCTTGGTAAAGATTTTTTAAAAGCAATGAAGTCAGTTCCTTGAGAAGTCATTAGATGTTCCAGGCAGGGCGCCAGGACACGGAGGAACGGATTGTTCGTACCTGCTCCGGCGCTGAGAGAGGAGCTGGGCCGTGAGCTGTCCCTGAGTGCTTTGGGCTGGGTGTCCAAGCCAAAATACTGGAGTTTTAAGGTATTCCTGGGATCTCCTCCTGCTGTGTCTGGCTTTGAGCAGCTCCTGTGTTCAGCTGGTCTGTAGGAAGCAGGAGGGAGCACGAGTTGGAGCCCTTTGCACCAGTAGATGGCACAGGCAGCAAACATTTGGGTGTAAAGTGCGTGCAACTGGTAAAGGCTTGGTGTATTCACCTAACATAGAGTTTTTCAGGTATTTTGCCAAAATGAAACTTTAAAACGGTTTGATCAAAGCTTCCTTTAGCTGGTGTTTAGTGTCTTTGCTTAGTTTTTTTTTTTTAGTAAGAATCATTTTTATCATTNCTTTAAAACGGTTTGATCAAAGCTTCCTTTGGCTGGTGTTTAGTGTCTTTGCTTAGGTAAAGGATCATTTTTATCATACAACTGTAACCTGTGCAAACCCCTGTTTAATGTCTGGGTAGGACTGTACTAAAGGCATGGGTGTGGTGATGAAGGGATGACACTGCTGGGATGCAAATGCACACTTAATTACTGTAAGAGCTTCCTTTACATGTGTGTTTACTGGAAAAGCAGCCAGTGTGCACGGGGCAATCAGCAGCTCTGCAATGATGTAGTGACAGTTTATTTTAGCTTGCAGGTTATTTTTCTGACCTGTTCATTTACATGTAAGTTCTAAATACCTTTAGCAATGTTAAGCTGGCAGTCCAGTGCTTTGGATGTTTCCTCTTCCAGCATTACATTTAATATATTTTTTTTTTCTTCAAGTTCAGGGACAGTAATCAGAAAGACATAAGAGAAAAATAATTATGAAGAACACACTTGGCTTGGTTACTCGTAGGAGGTGCCATTGACCTTTGCAGAAGCCTCCTGGCTTTCCGTGTGACTGTGAGGTGTGGGTGGCTGGTGGTGACAGACCCATTAGAGGAGGTGCTGGTCTACACTTAGAACTTCAGAGCCTCCAGAGGGGAGGTGCTCTGGTCCCCTTATCATCTAAGAAGGACGTGGAGCTGTTGGAGTGAGGCCAGAGGAGGCCATGAAGTTGATAATGATAATCCCTCCCCTGTGGAGACAGGCTGGGAGAGCTGGGGCTGTTCAGCCTGGGGAAGGGAAAGTTGTGTGGAGACTCCACAGCACCTTCCAGGATCTGAAGGGGCCAACAAGGAAGCCAAAGTGACAGGACAAGGGGGAATGAGTGAAAAGTGAAAGAGGGGAAGTTTAGGTGAGATATTAGGAAGAATTATTTTACTGTGAGGGTGGGGAGGCCCTGGCACAGGTTGCCCAGAGAAGCTGTGGCTGCCCCATCCCTGAAGTGTGCAAGGGCAGGCTGGATGGGGCTTGGGGCAACCTGGGATAGTGGAAGGTGTCCCTGCCCACTGCAGGGGGTTGGAACAAGAGGATCTTTAAGGTCCCCTCCAACCCAAACCATTCTTTGTTTCATGGCCTCTTCTGGACTTGCTCCAACAGTTCCATGTGCTCCTCCTGTTGGGGGCACCAGAGCTGGACGCAGCACTCCAGGTGTGGTGTCACCAGAGCAGAGCAGTTGGGGCCACATAAATGGGGTGCAGCCCCCCAAACCTCCACTTTGGGGCTGCATTACCACCCTGGGAGGGCTGAGCTCCAGAACAGGCTTGGAAGGATTAAAGCTGCTGTGCCTGCCCTAATTCCAGACTGTGGAGGGGTGGCTTTGCTGCCAGCTGTGGAACACAGCCCAAATGCCAGCACTGATTGAAGAGCACTGATTGAAGCTTCCAGGCTGCAACCAAAATAATTACAATATGGATAATTACAGCCACATTATTTCATTAAAATTGTTTCTTCATTAAATGCATATATTCGTGATATTGCCTAGGCAGTACAGATGGGTGTATTTCCTGTCTTGAAATAATTAGAGGTTCTCCACCTGAACTCCACCTCCCAAGGAAATTATTTCTTACAGTTCAATTATTCTGTTTACTTAAGTGTATTTTCTCTCTTTTTGTGCTGTGACACCCCCAAGTTCCATGTTAACAGATGTGTAAGTGAATTTACTGTCTGAGAACTCCTTCTGACCCTGGATGTAGATGTTGTGTCTTGCAGAAGTGTTTGGGTTCCCTTGAGCTGTTCCATTTTAGGCCTTCGTGACGTTTGAAGCTGCTGTGGGTTAAGCCCACGGGTGGACACCTGATTCTGGAACAACAAACTTCCTTCCTACAGACCTAATCCCTTGTTGGAATGGAACCAGGTGCTTTAATTCTGGAATGAGAGCATCAGCATGTGGGATCCATCAGGAATAGATCCATGGATGGAAGAGGTTTAGATGGGATATTGGGAAGGAATTCTTCCCTGTGAGGGTGGGGAGGCCCTGGCACAGGTTGCCCAGAGAAGCTGTGGCTGCCCCATCCCTGGAAGTGTCCAAGGCCGGGTTGGACGGAGCTTGGAGCAACCTGGTTTCATGGAAGGTGTCCCTGCCCATGGCAGGGGGTGGAACCAGGTGGTCTTTAAGGTCCCTTCCAACCCAAACCATCCTGGGATTCTAAAGGCTGTGGAGACCTGGAGCTCACTGCTTTCTCCTACACTCAAGGTCCTCAGACAGAAACTTTTGATTTCCCTCAATCAAGGGTCTTGATCTATGGGGAAAACTGTTCCTGAGCAGTGTCCCAGGAGCCAGCAATCCTGGGGACAGGCTCTCTTCAGCCCACACACGCTGCCACTGCCGAACCACCTCCACCAGCACAGCTCTGCCATGGAAAACCCTTTCAGAGAGTAAGGAAGAGGAGGAGATGTCTTCGGAGCATCATCCAGAGATCCACCTGCTCCCATGGCAGCCTGTGACTCGTGTGAAGCTCTGAGGAGAGCAGAGAGCCCTCAGAGGCCCAGGAGAGCAGCTCTCAGTGCAGTGCAGATGTGCTGATAAGCGCTGAGGCTTTCCTGTGTCTCTGGGCTGGGGGCGGGCGGCGAGGGGCCGTTACAGCTCCGCTCCCACCACGGAAACGCGGGCGCTGCTCGGGTGAGAGGCTGAGCCTCCCCCGGCTTCGGGGGTTTTTTTGGTCGTGATGTGAGGAGGCAAAGCTGTAACTGCTCCCAGCTTCAGGCAGGGTGACAAGGCTTCTACAGCCCCCTGAGCTCAAGGAGCGTTTGGACAACGCACTCAGGGATGGAGGGCGATTCTTGGTGTGTCCTGTGCGGGGTCAGGAGTGGGACTTGATGATTCTGATGGGTCCCTTTCAATTCAGCATATCCTATGATTCTCATTTTAGAAAAATTAAGAATTAATTAGTGAACAGGGCTGAGGACATGAGGGTGACAAAAGCTACAACCACCAAGTGCAGAGAAAACAAAGTAGGGAATTAATTATTTATCGCCAAGTTACCACTGGGATGATCACCCCACAGAACCAAATCACCTTCCACTTCCCTTCCCTCCCAAGGGATTTTTGGCCATCAAGTGGAAGCTGCAGGTTTCCCTCACTACAGGGAGGGGAAGTGACATTACTACATTTTATTACTCTTGTTTTGTTCTTGATGCTTTAAATAACTGGCTTTTTTTCCCCCAAACTAGACCTTCTGGCCACTGCTGTAAATCCTGTAGGTCACATTCACAGAGCTCAGTTTGTCACCCCAAAGGCTTGAGCTCCTCTGCCCTGACTTAACCAGACGCTGCCTTGACAGGTCCAGCTTATTTTTTGTCAGGTTTTTATCAAACCATCTCTGACAAGATTTTATCTCTTTGGTTTTATGCTGACCAGGGTGGACTCGTGTGTGGGTCTCTGGCTGTGGGGTGGTTTAGTTGAGGTGTGAGCTGTGGTGTCCAGCAGCACCAGGGTGGTGCTCTGTGAGTGCCTTTGTGCCCAACGAGCTGGGGACAATGCTCATTGTTAGGTTCTAACGGCAAAAAAGGAAGTAAACCGTGCAGTTAAATATGTCAAAATTTGCTGCTGCTGCAGCTTAACCCGGGCAGGAAAATCTAACAGTTACAGAGAAAGGGGGAGGCTGCCCAGGATGTTGAGCAACCAGATGACAAAATAGCAAATAAAACCTAGTGCTGATAAAAAAAGACATGTAAGGAGGGGAAAAAATTCTGCTTAGGTAAGAGGAGCTGTAAATCAGCTCTTTTCATGCTGAAAGGAGATATTTTGGGTTCATGAGCAGTGGCCGGTGATGGCAGAGGAGATGAAGAGGGCACTGGAAGTGCTGGAGGACCTGTGCCATGGCCATTGGCATGTTCATGGTGCAAGAGGAAGGGACACCAAAGGTGCCATCGTGTGATGGCTTGAAGCAGCAACAGTGTGTTTGCCAGCAATGCCATATAGCCAAAATAGGGAATTCACTGCCACCAGACTCCAGGAACGGGGGGGGTTTAGGTGTTGGCCAAGCAGGTTGGTGGGCTCTGCTCTTGCCAAGCTGTGAAGAGGAGCACAGGAAGAGAAGCAGGTGTGTGCTCCCGCCCCTGTGCCAACCTTCACATGCAGGTGCAGTTTAGGTCTCGCCATGCAGAACAAAAGCCCCAGTGCACCCGTTGTGGTGACAGTGGCAGAGCGAGCTGAGGAGGGCAGCCCGAAGGGTGATGAAATCTCCTGCAGCTCTTGGGTTGGGAGGTGGGGGAGCCCGTGGAAACAGGGCTGGGATGGGTGGTGTCAGAAACACCCCCAGAGCTGCTTCCACCAGCCCCGTGTCAGCCTCACTTGCCTTGTCTCATGTGTAAATAAGACTTATCAAAACCCTTGATGCTGTTTCCAAGCAGCTTAAGCTGCCCAAGCCTCCCCCAAGACCTTCCCTGGCTCTGTGCTGCTGCCCCAGTGGCTTTTCTTTTGGCCCAGCCCAAATTAAACCTATTTCTGTGTCCAAAAGCCACTTGTCACTTCAGCACAGACTCAACCTGCTGAGATCATTGGCAGAGACCTCAGTGCTTTGCTCCTCAGCGATAACAACCCTCTGGGGGGGGGAGCTGCAGGCAGAGGAAATACTTCATGCAGAGTAAAGGGGATGTTTTGGGGTATTTTTCTGTGTTCTCAGTTATGTTCTCATTCAGATTCCCAGTCCTGTGCTAAGAAGAGATTATTCAGGTTATATTACTCAAAAATCTTTCCAGAGAAAGGATTTTCGTGGAAACCTCAGCTTCTGCTGGCTTTGAACAGGCTGACTGATGGAGAACAAAGTCCAGGTGAGGAGCTGGATCTTGCCAAGCACAGAGCTCAGAGCTGGGCAGAACAGCCACCAAACAGCACTTGTTTCTGCTGCAGCAGTGCTTGGGCACTGCTTGTCTCCTCCGAACCTCCCCTGTGCCACGTGCCATCCCCACATGAGGCTTTCCTGGGTGGCAGAAAGGCAGCAGAGAACCTCCCTGCTGGGGTATGGTTGCTTTGGGGCATGAAAATACACCTCCTGTTAATTTAAGTACTGCCTTGATTCTCCAGATGTCCATGGCAGCATCTCCAGGGGCTTGTGAAACCTCAGTGAAGGAGAGCAGGGCCCAGCAGATCCCACCTGGAGCAGAGGTGCCGCAGGAAGGGCAGGCAGCTCCCTCCTGAATTCATCTCCACTGCCACAATTATTCCACCCAACTTCCTGTAAAAAGAGATGTTTAATTCTAATCTGCATAACCCCCATTGCTGTGGCAGTGGGTGCACCCACGGGATTTTCTGGGGGGAAACATCAGCTTCTTGAGGTTTCTCTCACTGACAAATTTCTGAACTTCTGACACCACTTTATGTAACATCTTTTTCCCCTCAGGAGCTAAAAGTAGCTCTGGGGGGTTGGACAGGGCCATCCTGCCCCCCTCCCACAAGGACCAGGAAGGACAGTGATGGGCTTGATTCCTGCAGCTTTAGGGATTCCTGTTGTCCTGGTAAACCCAACCCTTTGCTTTTCTCCCCAGGGCACAAGAGAGACGTTAAAATAATTTTGCAAAAGCATCTGAAATGTTCTGCAGGTGCTCAAGAGGCATCACCAACCCAGGTGCTGCCGCGTGTTGGTCCATGTAAGTGTGTGTTGGTGATGCAAAAGGAAAAGTGGGCCAAGAACCACATTTAAAAAGCATTTTTAAAAAGGATTCTTTTATTATATACAAGAGGAAATAAAAAATAAATATTTTTTTTCACTATTGTTAATGTATTACAATGTACTTCGTGGTTTCCTTGATTTATCAGTGCTTTCTCAGCCTTCACTCAGGTGGCTCAGATTCCTGTAGGGATGAGGTGGTGGAGTTTTCTCTTATTATCTAGAAGAGTTTTTGAAAAGAAAAGGAGAAAATCTGTGTTCCGACACTCTCTGGGCTTCACATGATTTTCTTACAATATTTATGTTTTTCTATAAATTATAAAGCAACATTGGCATAAATAAAAACTCAGACTGTCACAGCATTTTACATTTCAAACTGTAACATTTCAAATGTTCACAGAAAAATACATTTTACAAGAAGGTGCAAATGAAATCCCAAAGTCCCAAAGCTTCTGTGGTTTGATTTTTAAGAGGTTATTATATAAAAATACATCCACATTTGAGCCTTTCTTAGAAATCATTTGTAGCCTCTTGGGTGGTACCTTTGACTCAGCTCACAGGGAGTTCCAAAGCAAGTGCTGGAAAGGTTTGGATCCTCTGACTGTGTTTTAATCCTGCTGCTGTTAACGAAGAGTGAATCTGTGGGTCAGTTATCAGTGAAAGGGAAATAATTTGCCCCATTTTTTGTGAAAAGAGGACCTGAAAGCCTGAATAAACACCCTCCAAACACAGCCCCATATGACACGGCTCCAAACCACGTGACTTTCCAGCCAGAAATGGGAACTGATGGCACAAAAATAGTGTCTGGAAGCTTCAATGACTGTGTGATTTGGGGGTCTGTCATTTGCTACACCCCAAAAGGGAGGTTTCTTTAATTGTTTAAAAGGCAAGTCCTTTGGGGCCACTTTTTGCTCCTTGCTCCGCGGTCACCGTGGCTGGAGGCTCCTGGTGCTGGACTGTCTTGTGCTTCAGAAATATATAATATTGTGTCATCCTGTAATTTTGTGGCTCAAATTCTTTCTGCATAGCAGGAGCCCAAAATCTTTGCTGCCTCTTTCTGAAGTGCCTGACCAGGACGTGGCTGGGAAGTGCCACAGGTGACAACGGGGCCCAGCATCACTTCTGCCACGGGTCCTTGTCCTCCCCCTGCTCCAGCCTGCCCAGCTTAGGAATGGAAATGCAGTTATTTATATTCAGAGAACAATCGCAAGTATTAAATCAACACATCTTTAGGTTTTGGGGTTTTTTTTGTTTGTTTATTCCAACCCTCGCTGAAAGCAGAAGTTTGTCTGAGTCGTGTGGAGAACAGCGGGCCAAAGCCCAAAATCTAGTGAACCTCTGAAGTGCTGGCACGTGCGTGGGGAAGGGCAGCGCTGCTATTCCGTGGTGTCCTCCATGAGCACGTCCCTGGAGTGTTTCCTGGCGTAGCTGAGGTGGTGGAGCTGGATGCTGTCGTGCAAATCCTGCCTGGAGAGGCGCCTCCGGAACTCATCTGTAGTAAAGTAGTAGATGACGGGGTCGACGCAGGAGTTGAGGCTGGCGAGGCACAGAGCCACGGCGTGGAACACCGAGATCACCTTCTGCACACACCCCCCCTTGATCTGCTTGGTCTTCACAAAGAAGTCCAGGGGGAAGCCGATGTGATAAGGTGCAAAGCAGATCAGGAACACCAGGGCGCAGGTGAGAATCATCTTTAAAGCCTTTTTCTTCTCCCCCAGGTCGTGCGAAGCAGAGTTTTTTTCTTTTAGTGACAGGATGGTCTTCCACGAGCAGTACAGGATGATGAGCAGGGGTGTCACGAACCCCACCAGCTCCCCTATTGTCATCAGTGTAATGGAGGTGGGGAGGTCAAGCTGCTTGATGGGCAGATCCACGAAGCAGGTGTTTTTGTTACCCTGGTGGAGCCTGAGGAGCGGGAAGGGCAGACAGGCCACGCAGACCACGACCCAGCCCACGATGCTGACGTAGATGTCACAGACACGCTTGCAGTCGCTGAACCTGAAGGGGTGCATGAGGAACAGGTACCTCCTCACGCTGATGCACATCAGGAAGAAGATGCTGGCGTACATATTGACGTACTTCAGGTAGAAGCAGAGCAGGCAGAGCCCTCCCCCGAATTCCCACGTGCCTGTCAGGTAATAGAAAATCCTGAGGGGCAGGGACAGAACCTGCAGTAAATCAGCAATGGCCAAATTGATCATAAATATCACGGCCCTTTTAGTCTCCTTCATGTACCCGTAGAAGACCCACAGGGCCAGTGTGTTGGCTATGAGGCCGGGGATGAGGATGACCGTGTAGGTAATGGCATAGTAGCGCTTCAGGTCTGTCTCCGTGCAGTTGGAGCTGTTGGTCATGGTTGTGCTCCGGGCCCGTGCTCAGCCCCGGCATCATAACATGTCCCTCAGCCTGTCCTGCAGCCACCTTGTCCTCAGGTGCTTAAATGACGTTATCTCAGCCCCGGAATCCGTGTGTGAGGATTCGGTTCCTGGGTCCTCGTGGCCACTCTGGGGAGAAGCTTCGTCACTTTGGGGTGAGGGAGTTAATCCAAGTCCTGCTCACGTGCTGTGCTCATGCTCTCCGTCAGATGGTACCAGCCCTTGCTGTGCTGTCCTGCAGGATGGGCAGGGAGGGCATCCACGCCGGGAAGTGCATCACCATGTGCCCAGGGGCGCAGGTCCTCATGGAGCTGTGCCTCTGTCACCTTTTGGGTGGCATTTCAGCCACTTCTTTCGATGCAGGAGCTCAACAGCTGACGTGGCCCCGCAGCTGGAAGACAGAAAGGTGCAGTTAGAGCATTGGGGGAGACATGGGTCAAACAGAGCAGAGTTATGGCAGAGCTGGAAAGAGCCGTGGGAACAACTGACCAGCAGAAACCTTTGTGGCTTTGGAGGTGGTCAGCTCTCCTCCTGCCTAGCAAGCGCCATGCCTTGTCCAGTGGAGGTGTGAAACCACTGAGGAATAAATAGAAAATGTGTTTAATTGCTGCTACAAACCAGTTCTGTCGGTCTTCCTGTGTCCAGGCATGTGGCCGGTGCCGAGATGCTCTGGCGAGCGCCGTGCCTGCCTGCCCCCAGGCTGCCTGGGGCACTCACACCTCACACACCCCTGTTCTTCCCAGGAAAGCCCTTCTTAAGGTTCAACCCTGCCCACAGCTGGAGGTGACAGAGGGAGATGTGCTCCTTATGTAACACGTGATGTGACACAAACATTTCCCACCCGAGCAGCCGCCGCCGCGTCGCGGAGGGGAAGTCACAGCTCGGTGGCTTTCACCAAACCAGGGTCAGCTTTTTCATTTCTGCTCATAAATAGAACATGAACCATCCCTGCTGCAAGCAGGGACAACTGGCCACTTATTGACCACCTTCTGCTGCACAACAACCTGCAGTGTGTTAAATCTGACTTTCTCACAGCTGCTTTCTCCAAGCCTTTCCTCACCCCCCCCGGGACTGCTGGGGCTGTTGGAAATACCAGACACCGGCACTAAGGATTGTAGGTGGACTTTATTTCAAATTGTTTGCATGGTGAAGAGCTGATGTTATCTGAATGTGTCAGACACAAAAACCTCAGCCAGCTTTGATAAATCTGGGGGAAATTCAAATTTCTGCCCAAACTCTCTCAGCTTTGCCTTTGGCTTCCACATGAAGAATTAACCTGCAGGTCTCAGTGGGACAAGTTTGGAGGTACCGACCCAGATGCCAAAGGCACAGTTATTTAATTTTAAAGGCTTTAATTTAATTTTTTTTTTCATTTTAAAGGTAAAATGATACCCTGCTGCAACCCCTGCTGGTTTTTGCTGTGCTTTGAGGTGCAGGCGTTAAAATGTGAACACTTATTAGCAGTGCTGACGTTCAACACTTGTCGGTGTGATGGCACTGAAACTTTGAAGTAGCTTTGGGTGGAAACACAAAATCTTCTACAAAAGGAAATGATTAGAGGGTGCAGCCTTTCTGTGTCTATTTGTGTAGTTTCACCTGCCTTTTCACCACCACTGAGTGATGAGTCCAAGGAGACTGAGACAACCTTCCTTATTTCCAGGGAGCCAGCATCCACATAACCAGTGGAGCAAAATGGCTCCTGAAATAATCCCATTAAACTCCAGGAGCAATGATCAATAAGCCATAGAGAAATCAACCTTCAGCTCAACTCCTTTGGCAATTCCCCCTCTAACTTCCAATGCACAAACCTTTAGGAATGTGAGTAATCTCTTCATCAAGCAGGAAAAACCACTGGTGCTCACCTAAAACCCCTTGGTTTTATCCATCTGTGGTGGGTAATGGGCTGAGGGCTTTGATTTCCATTTGATGGGCCTTGACTGGCACATCCCTGGAAGTGTCCAGGGCCAGGTTGGATGGGGCTTGGAGCTCCCTGGGATAACGGAAGGTGTCCCTGCCCATGGCAGGGGGTGGAATGAGATGTCTTTAAGGTCCCTTCCAACCCAAACCATTCCATGATTCCATGAGCTCCTTGCCTGACATTTGGTCCGAAGCAGCAGCAGCAGGAGCTGAGGTGTCACCTCTCCCTGCCCAGGTGAGTGTCCTGCTCCTGCAGAGCAGCTGGCACCACTGCGCCAGGCTGGGCACCATCCACGGGGTGTCCAGGGCAAGATAAAGCCCTAAACCCACTTTACCCAGCTCTTCCTCGCAGTGGTTTTTTTAATCTTTATTTTTTTTAATTAATTTAAAGCTGCTTGTCTATCACCTCTCAGCAGGGGCTCCTGTCACCCACTCAGGGAGACTCAATCATGCTCCTTTTCCTCTGGCAGCACTCCTGGGTGTAAAAACCAGCAGGAGACACGCAGCAGGAAGGACAAGGTGCAGCCCCAGCCTATCTACAGCCACTGCACACCCACGTGGACGCTCATATGGAACCCCATCCCCTGCTCCCTCCAGCCTGGCCCTGGTCAGGGATGCACTTGCAGCACCTTCTGCCTCTCCCTGTGGCACAAGGGGTGCCAGAAGGCCCAGCTGAAGGTGGGGATCACCCAGAAACAGCCTTGGAGCTCAGGGAGAGGGGCATAAAAACTCAGCAATGTGAGAAGCGGTGCTCTGGAAATCCCAAACAGCAACATCACAAAGTTCAGCCCCACGTGCTGTGTAAAAACCAGCAGGAGGCTAAAAAAAGCTCCAGAAAGAGGAAATTTTGTTTGGTGTGCTCTGTGCTCGCTTCCCCCCCAGCAGAGTAGGGTAGGGGAGAGACTCTCCCCAGGCACAGTCCCCTTCTTCCCCGGAGTGGCTTTTCCCCCTGATTTTGCCAAGGAGACCCCCCAGTCAGCCACGCTGGGGCAGTAGACAAAGACTTTGTGCTTAATGAGGCGGAGGCAGCAGGTAGAAATTGCAGCCAGACCTTAAACCAGCTGGTTACAGCTGGACATATCCTATGTACACATTCTCCACGTGCTGAAGCGCAGCCCTGTGTCCATATGCTCCGTGTGAACACGTGCAGGGGTGTGGGAGCAGGCACTCAAAGTGGTCACACCTGTGGGCTCTGCCCCGTGCCCTCATCACAGCCCATCACCCCCCCCAGAGCCCATCAGGGCTCAGGATCCACACCTGAGGGTGCTTAAAAATCCTGGGTCGAGCCAGGGTCTCCTTAGCGAATCCTGAGGGTTTTACCTCAGGAAAAGCCACGGCAGCCCTTAAACCCAGCTGGGTGGGGGAGAGGCTTTAAATCCAGCCTGGGGGAGGACAGTTCCCAGCCAGGCACAGTTTTTGGGGTGCTGTCCTTGATGTGGTGTTGTGCCTGGAGCCCCCTTGGAGCTCAGGTCCCCTGGGAGCTGGGATAGTGTCCCACGCTTCCTGCTCCTTCCCAGAACCACGGTGAGGGATCAGCCTGGATGGATCCTGCCCCAGGAACCGTTCTTGCTGCTGGCACAGGTGAGCTGCGGGTGCAAAGCCACCCTGTGTTCAGTTTGGGGCTGTATTTATGCTGTAAGAACATGTAAAGCCTGTGCCAGAGATGACCCGGGCACAGCAGCAGCACCCTGGTGTCACCAGCTGACTTACCCCTTGGGGGGAGCTGGGCTGTGCTGCTGCCTGGCTCCTCTCTTCTTTTTTTTCCTCCTTCTCCTCCACAACCTAAAAGAAAAGCAGAACATGCACATGGGTAACATGAAATGGAAATTTAGTTTCCTGCTGAAGCTGTGCTGGTGGAGGCGGAGTGAGGGTGGCTCTGTGCCCATGTGGGTTCTCTGGGGGTGTGGGGACAGGGCCCAGTGGTGTCCTGTGCTGGGCTTCTCCCAGTGCCCACTTGTTCTCCAGCTCACCTCAAGTGCTGCTGTCCTGTTTTGGCAGAGATAATATTAGTAACTAGTGGGTATTAATTAATACTAGGTATTAACTGAAAACAGAAATCACAGAACTTGAGACTGATCGTTGCACAGGTTTTCTTTTCGATTCTGTTAATTCACATCAGGGGAGGATAAAGACTTCTCTGCTTTGAAGCAGTTTCCTTGTAGATCTTTGTGGTTTGTATCTTCCTCTAGAGGGGCAGCCCTTTGCTGTATTACCTGAATTCCAAGAATATGCAGGAAAACAGGGTGGGATTGCTGGGGTGTCCTGTGCAGGGCCAGGAGTCCTGATGAGTCCCTTCCAACTCAGCATATTCTATGAAATGCTCTGCTTTAATGCCATATGAAATACTCCGCTTTGGCCTTTTAATCCTTTGCAAAAGCTCTTGTCCTCCTTTGTTAATATTAATCTTGGTTAAGAAGGGAAAAATAACCCAGAGCAGCCGTGCTGGGTGTTATCCTTATCCCCAGGCCTCTTCTCCCTCCCTGGCACGCCCCAACCCTCCTGGGAGATGTTCATGGCAAGGAGCACCAAAGCTGTGAGTTTTCCACCCAAGCCACCAGGGCACATCCCCCAGGCAGGCACAGCCATGGCCCTGGGCTGTGATAACCCTGCCTCCCCCCTTCCCTGATTCCTGCAATTAAGTGGAAAAAGGCCTGTGGAAAATCCATGTGGTACCTCTCCTGAGGAACAGAACACTTGGGAAAATCCACGGGACAAATAGAGTGAGACAAACTCAAGGAAAACCCAGAGCAGTGAGGGAATTGGGTCAGTTGTGGGGATGGGGCTGTGTGGCCTCAGAGTCCACTTACAGACAAGTCCCATCACAGGCAGCTTTGGGTTTGCGAAGGCTGAGAGTCACTGGATTTGACGTTAATCCTTAAATTCATCTTCTTGATACTGACATAATGATGGCAGAAAATACAGTTTGGGCTTCAGGGCTGGGTATTTTGGTTCCAGTTGTCCCTGTGCTCTCCCTTGGGTACCCAGAGCAGGCACAGGAGCTCACCCTTCCAAAACGTGAGCTCCTTACCTGTACCTGGGCTTACTCTGTGTCTCCTCACTTCTACCCACTAACTTCTGGAGATACACAGGGTAGTATTAAGGCAGGACCCCCCTGCCCCTCCCTGGAGTGTCCCATCCCCTCTGAACACTCCCAGTGCCCGCGAGAAGCGGCACCGGCTCTGTCGCAGTTATCGAAAACAAGCCCAATTTAAGCCCTTTCACTGGAACCAGAGTTAGCTGGGATAGAGGGCTCAGTCCTACCTTTGCTGTCCTGCCAGGCTGCTCTGTGTGCCCCTGTGGGTGCTGCCAGCAGGTCCCACGGCGGGTCCCTCCCTCGGCGTGCAAAGCAAAAGTGCAACTGGTGGAGCCACGGCTGCGCCCGCGCAGAGGAACAGGATGGGAGGGCACCGCTTTTGGGGTGCTCCCCCTGCCCCGAGGCCTGGCTGGACCCTCCTCCTCTTTCCTTTTCTATTTTTGTGCTTCTATGTCTGTATTTGTAAAGCTGCTGGTGGTTTCAGGGTGTTTTGGGAACTGTTGCCCCAGTCGCTGTCTCTGCTGCCAGAGGAAGTGGGTCTGGGGGGACTCACCCCTGGTAAAGCAGAGCTGGCTCCTGGGGGCAGGTGCCCACTGGTAGAGCCCTTCTGTGAAGGGCATGGGCCTGAGGCTGAGGGAGTGAGATGCTTCATCCGTTATTTTCCTTCCCCTTCCCCTCACTGTCCCCTTCACTCTCATCTGGGTGTTGTTACCCCAGTGCTGCAGTCCCAGTGCTCTGGGGGGGCTTCAGAGTGTCCCCCTGGTGCTGACTGTGGTCAGGTTTGGGCTCCTGCAAAAGCAGCGGGTTCTCCATGGTCGTTATTTTCTTATTCAGTGGATTTCATGGAGCAAACCAGGGTAGAGCCGAGGACTCTTCTTTTCCAAGTGTGCCATGAAGTGGTGTCACCCATCCTCAAGTTCCTGAGCCATCGTGGTCCCCATCGGCAGAGGGCAGAGCTGGCTCTGGTTTGACTTTTGAGAGGCAGCACTTCCCTGGTTATCCAGCTGGGGACTGCAGCTCAAGAAGCATTAGAATCATCATTTTTTAAGATCAAGAGTGATCACTGATTCTCGATTCAATTGGTTAATTTGAAAAAGTGACTTTTTTTAACCATTTCTGTAGCAATTCAACCTGAAGTGATTTGCAAATTTGTAATTTGCATTTATTCGTTTTTCTTACATTTCTGCTCAGGAGAACAGGGCATACTTTGCAGCATGATTTATGGAGAGGGTTTCAGCTCTGCAAAGGGTCACACAGGCAGTGAGGTGCTCCCACTGCTGTGTCCCCACCCCAGCACCTCACACCTGCAGCAGGTACCAGGGTCTCTGTGCCACCTACACCTTTCAAGCCTCATTGATTTACTCAGATCACAATTCCTATTTACAGCAGGGGTTTGTAGCTCTAGATACGCCTTTTTATTGTGGTGTATGGGAAATGAGTCTCTTGGGCACATCATGGGCTCTTACAGCCTTGCAGGGCACAGGGTTTGTCACCCCTGTGGTGGCACAGCTCCTCACTGGGATCACACCTCCCAGAAATGCAGCCATGTGCCTGTTCCAGCAGCTGATACTCCTGCTGGTTAAAGCTTCCAGCCTTCTTTTGAGGCTGCTGATGACTTGATGTGCCTTAATTAATGTAGTGTGGGAACCAGAGCTGTCAGCACTGTGGGATCTTCACCGCAGAGTTGTCCCCTTGGTGCAGGGCTGGGTTACTCTTTGATGCTTTTGGATTGGCAGCACTGGGGGTTTGGGGTTTAGTGCTGAAATGGGGTCTGTTGCTGTTGTGATCTCCTGGGATGAGCTCTGAGCCCTCAGTGGAGGATGTTGCCTCAGGTCATGTCAGTCCTGGGGTGTTTCCCTATTTTCAGCAGGGTGTGGGATGTGAAATGTTCCCAGCACCTCCCAGCAGCTGCCTCTGCCACTCTCACACTTTGCAAAGTGTTTTCACTGTAATGATTTAAAGAAAAACCTTCTACTTCCTCTCCCTCACCCCAAAACTATGTGATGTCACCCCTGGTGGTCCCCAGGCTCTGTCCCTGCCTTTCCCTATGTGCCCCTGGCATCCCCTGCCTCCCGCAGGGACTGAGGGGGATGGTTTGGAAGTGACTTTAATAGACAATAAAACTGAGGCCAGTCCCAGGAACAAGGACCAAGCCCTCGTGGCTGAGCACACCTGGCCTTGGGGATTGACTCCTTTGCTTTTCCCACTCACACATGTGATGGATTCTCCACTTCACTTTCATTTCCCCAGGAGCCTGTTTATGAGAAAGCAGAGCCTGAGCTCGGGCGGGGAGTGGATGTGCTGCACTGAGAGAGTTTTTGTTTCAGAAACACCTTTCAGAGCACAACCATATCCTGTTTTGCTGGTCCCACTCTCTGTGTGCATCACTACCAGCATCCATCCCACTTCCCATCACTCCAGGGGCCTCCTTGTGGGGTGTGGGTAGGAACTGAGGGTGCCTTTACTGGCAGCCAGGTGCCAGTCTCCAAGCCGTGCTGTCCCCGGGGCACACAATGGCAGCACTGGCCAGACCCTCCCCAATCCTTCTGTAGTTGAGGCCACCAGAAATCAGGAGGTCTTGGAGCTGGGCACTGAATCACAAAGCAATTATTTTACAGTATAAGATAGAATTTTATTTAATAGTTGTATTTTTCTCTTATGATTTATATTTTACCTTTACTCACATTTTTTACCTTATAAGAATTGGAAATTTTCAGGTTAGCTAAGAATGTCCTGCATGACCTTGTAGGATTTTCTTAGAGAGAAGCAACCGAGGCCTTTCTGATCTGCAGAGAGTCTTTAATAGCAATTATTCCTGGGAATGGGTTGTGTGTCTGCTCTCCACATGGCTGGTGATGTCCCAGGGGAAGGGCACACACATTGGCAGGAGCGTATCTGGAAAGGGAGATGCAGCTGGGTTTGCACAGAGCCAGGGATGCAGCCATGGCACTGGCATTTGGCTGGGGCTAAAATCCTCTGCATTTTCCTGCCCTGTCTGCCTAAAGCAGGGAATCTTTCTTTACAAACCAGAAATCCCTGTTGAAGGAGCAGGGCTGAGCTGAGGCAGTGCCTGCTGGAAGGGACCTGCTGGCTGGGGCAGGGCTGGGGCTTTGGCTGTTCCTTGGGGTGCTGAGCACCCTCACACTGCTGAACGTGGCCTTGGCATCCAGGCAGAATTCCCAAATCCCCTCCCTGTGGCCCCAAGAGGACCCTGCAGCACAGGAGGGACCGACAGACACCCCTGGGGCTCTCGCACGGTGCTGTCCCACCACACCCTGTGACTTGGGCTGCGCTGGCTGAGCCCATGGATCGAAACATTGGATTGGGGTCTGATGAAATCACGGCTGTCTGGAAAACTGCTCCCTGGCTTGGAAAGCCGCTTCCTGGCTCGGCTGGGCTTGGAGCAGGAGAATTTGCTCTCTGTGTATTTGGGTTGTGCTCAGCACTGCAGTTTGTGTTGGTGTTTGTTCCTTTGCCAGGCACAGCACTTCCCCCTCTCCAGCACAAGGTGGGTGGGTGGAGAAGCTGCTCCTCGCCAGCAGTGGTGGTAAAAATCAGGAGAGTCTGGTGCCAAAAATCAGGAGAGTCTGAGGCTCACTGCTGGCTCAGTGGTGTGAGTTCTGCTGGGGCTGAGTGGTTTTGCAGAGGCAAAATCACTTTGGGGCTGGACTGGAAGCGTGTGGTCGTGGAGGGAGGATAAAGGTAATTTTAGCAGAGAGAGAAGCAACTTCCCTCCTTCCCTGTGGGGCCCTAGAAAGCGTTGTGCACAGGGATGTCTTCTTGGATACTCCCAAGTACTGCATAACTGTAGGAATACGTAAGTGTAGGGTTAGATGGGGTATTGGGATACTGGGGGAATTCTTCCCTGTGAGGGCAGTGAGGCCCTGGCACAGGTCGCCCAGAGCAGCTGTGGCTGCCCCATCCGTGAAGTGTCCAAGGCCAGGTTGGACGGAGCTTGGAGCAACCTGGGCTAGTGGAAGGTGTCCCTGCCCGTGGCAGGGGGTGGCAGTGGATGGGCTTTAAGGTCCTTCCAACCCAAACCGCTCCATGATGGTTCTGTGACGGATAAAACAGGAGGCTGGCAGGTGTCCTGTGGCTCCAGAAGGGCAGGAAGCACCAGTTTCTACTGAAAAAGAATGTTTCTTAAGGGCTTGGTTTGCATAAACCCCAGCAAAATCCTTGTTCCCCAGTGCCTCTATCCCAGCAAGGGATTTTCCTGCTGTATTTCCCTCTGTATTTCCCACAGCCTGGGGAAGAGTTTGCTGTCGAGTTCCCACGTGACAGATTAGTGAGAGTTCTTGGTTTGCTTTCCCTTTCCTGTTTTCTGTTTGGGAGGGGGAAGCTGCACTGCAGAAATGTCAGCAAAGCAATGTGAGAACAAGCTGGCAAAGTCCCAGCGGGAACTGGAGCTACTGGGAAACCCGGAGCTGCCGCTGCCAGTAAGGTTGGAGCCACTCTATGGGATTTGTGGGTCAGCAGGACTTATAAATATCTGTCTGTGGTCACTGAGGGCTACCTGGATGTCCAGCCCGGCTACTCAGGGTTGTACCATTCCCAAAACACACCCCCAGGAAAACCTGCACTCCTGGTGAAGGTGCTGGTGGTGTGACTGGTCTGTGCCCAGAGCCAGCCCTGGCATCGGTGAGGTTTTCCTGGCTTTCCTGCTCTGCCTCCACACGCTGCTGGGTTGGGCCATCTGAAACAGCATTTTTCCATCCCTGAAACCTTTTTTTTTTTTTTTTTCCCCTGAGGCAAACAAGGAAAACATGCCCTTTTGTTACTTATATTTTTTTGTGAGAGGAGGAGGAGATTTGGCACAGAATGAGCCACAGGGCAGCGTGTTTGCTGCCTGTCCCTGGCACGCTGTAGGTACCAAAGCAAATTCCTCCAGGTTGTCTGGATCTCCCCATCTGGTCCCCCCCACACCAGCCTCAGCACTGTGAGGATAAATGCCCGCCCTCTCCGTGCTTCCCAGAAACGCTGCATGGGTTGGAAATGTGCATCCAATCATGGGAAAAGCTGTTTTCTATCAAACCCCGTCTGCCTACGTTTACAAATATAATTCCCCAAGGGTTTTTTGGCATTGCCCTGGCCCAGGAGGAGGGAACCTCACAGCCCCTACATTGGCCACTCTGTGAGGGGCTGTGGTGACAATGGCACCTCTCTGAGCCCCAAACAGGGGTGTCCATCCCTAAATTGTACAATTATTCTTACTGTGCTCTCAGAGCATTTACAAGCACTTAAAATAATATTCCTGAAGCTAAAGTACGTGTTGGGATCATTTTATTTCCTTGGAATTTGAAGCTTTCAGGACGTACTTGGGTCAGTTTTGTAAACTTTTCTCAGGACCCAGCGAGGGTTGGGACATTTTCTGGTATTCAAAGCAAAACTGAAGGTTTGGATAACATCTGAATCTGCAACCACAGGCGTCAGCAAGGTGACAAATAACACAAAACTCCTACCTGAAACCTTAGAAACAGCAACACCAACATGAGTCCTCACTTTTGCAGCTCACACCAGGTGTCTCTGTGAGTAAACATTCCCTGGGAGACGTCCTTCATCTTCCTCTTTGCTTATGGTACATCCATTGCTATTTGTCTTCAAATATTCATCCCCCCCATCAGCTGAGCACCCTGCAGCTCCCAGAAGCCAGGTGGACCCTCTTGCTGAGCTCTGGGTGCCTTTTCCAGTAGTGTGAGCTGAGCCCAGCTTGTTTGCACACTCCCTTTAACGCTGGTTGTTAGGTTATTGATCTTTGCTTGGTATATGTCTATAGAGTTATATTCTTGCAGTCCAGATTAGCCTGGGTCAGGTCTGGGTGGTGGATTTTTGTAGTGGAAAGAGGTTCAGTTTATGTGGAGATACTGACCTGTCCTGATCCAGAGCCTCCTGTGAGTGTGGTGGATGCTCCAAGTTATTATGAGCTGTAGGTGCCCAGGTTCAGAGCTGGAACTCCTGGAGCTCTGCTCAGGATTCAGAAGGATTTTCAAATATGACAGAGATGTAGAAGCACTGAAACACCAAAATGAGAGGGGTCTGAACCTGCTGTGGTTCAGCACAAGGAGCTCTGCATTGCTGAAAGCTTTTGGAGGGGTTTTAACAGTATTCCAATGGGAAGCGGTGTAAGGCAACAGTCCCCAGCAGCAACAACACAACCAGCAAGTCTTTTGGCATCACAGCGTCCTGCTGGGTCAGATCCTGCCATCTGTGGCACACAAGGGGAATTCAAGATGTATTTGGAGACCTAATGCGGTCCTCGAGTGACGGGAAGCCCCTACACGGGCAGAGCTGCTGGCGTTCAGGAGATGGACTCCAGCAGCAGCTCGTCGGGTGGCACAGGGGGCATTTCCATGCTGTTTATTCGGCCAAAGAACTTGGGGAGAGACCAAAACTGGAAGCGTGGGAAGTTTCTCTTCCTGGTGCGGATGTCGGTGTCGGTGGTGGAGAGGCTGCTCCGGCGCTGGGTGAGCCGGGCCCGGAGGGCGACGCAGCCGTGGCGCAGCAGCTGGTCCTGGAACTCGGAGGTCATGAAGTAGTAGAGGACGGGGTCCAGGCAGCAGTTGAGGCTGGCCAGGCACAGGGAGATGGGGTGGAAGCGCAGCGTGCTCCGGTGCACGGCGCAGTCCCGGATGAGGTTCTCGATGACCATCATGAAGAAGGGGAAGTTGATGTGGTAGGGGGTGAAGCAGATGAAGAACACGGCCGAGCACATCAGCACCATCCTCAGGGCCTTCTGCTTCTCGCCCGCGTTCTGCAGCTGCGTGGGGCCCTCTCGCAGCGACTGCCACATCTTCCACGTGCAGCCCGCGATGATCCCGAAGGGAATGACGAACCCGAAGAGCTCCGCCACCGTCACCAGCGCGATGGAGGCCCCGGGGCTGAGCTGCTTCACCCCCAGGTCCGAGAAGCAGGTGTTGATGTTGCTGGACAGGGCCGGGCTCCTGACGATGATGAGGGGCAGGCACGCGGCCCCCACGAAGAGCCAGACCAGGGCGCTGGTGGCCACGTCGTAGCGCCGCTTCCAGCCCTTGGCCCTGAAGGGGTGCAGGAGGAACAGGTACCGCTGGATGCTGATGCAGGTGAGGAAGCAGATGCTGGCGTACATGTTGAGGTACTTCAGGTAGAAGCACACCTGGCAAAGGAAACTCCCGAAGGGCCAGCTGTGGTTGATGTAGTAATACGTCCGTAGGGGCAGCGAGAGCACGTGGGCCAGGTCGGCCACGGCCAGGTTGATCATGAAGATGATGGCTTTGCTCTTCCTGCTGATGAAGCGGCACAGGACCCACAGGGCAGCGCTGTTGGCCAGGAGCCCGGGGATGAAGATGAGGGTGTAGGTGGTGGCGTACAGCGTGGACTGGAAGGACATCTGGGGGTCGGTGCAGTTCCTGGAGGACACGTTGCTCTCCATCTCGGCCGAGTCTCTTTGCTCATGGGGTGGTTAAGGCAGGTGGAGGGTTTCTGTGGGGAGTAAAAAGGTGCTGTAAAGCCAAGACCTCTCCATGGGGCTGCTGCATTTTAGTACAGAAGAATAAGTTTTGTGTGGGTGTATGGGCAAGTCAGTGTGTGTGTTGGGAAGGGAGCCAGACCCCTCTCACAGGGAGTGATCCTGGGCATCTTCCACCCATCTCCTTTGAGATGTGCTCCTCAGGATCTCGTGAGATGCCCCAGTTACAGTGACATGCCCACTGGGCTCCGCAGCATTGATCTCTTTATTGCCGGTGCTTTAGCTTCCCAGGGTTGTTAAGGACCACTTTAATTTTGTTAAGTTTTCCATCCAGCTCCTGTCAAATTTGTGCTCTCTGATAAGTCTACAGGCAAATTTGGTGGGACTGTAAATAAGCAGGGATTTTAAATGGATCTAGACACTGTCTTTGCAGATCCTTGCAGAAATCTGACGTGAATCGGCAGCAAATGGAATAATTAACATCTGCAAATGCTGGTGCTGGCAGGCAGCTGGAGCAGAAGCCAGTGGGAGAGGTGCAGACAGATCTATCAGTTCTGGCTCCAGATTTAAGGCTGGATTTATAAGCTAATAACTGGCCCAACACAGGCCAGTTGCTCTGCTGGTCCTGCTAACTCAATTCCAGTGCTCCCGGCACATTGTGCAGGCATCGTGCTGCAGCACCAGGAATTATGCCTCAGCAGCAGGAATTATCCTTCAGTAACTACTCAGGACGTGCAGGAAGATAAATGCATCTCCCTTCTAGTTAAAGCAGAAATTCTTTTCATCCATTTACCCAGCCAGCACTGAGGGGGGATCAGTGGGTCATGGAGAGTTCACAGGTGCTCTCTGGAGAGGTGATGGATTTTGCCATTCTGGAGCAGAGCCCACGGGAAACAGTCTGCTCCTTCAAGAAGAGGTGATTTGGCAGCAGCACATCACAAATCAAGGAGCATCATCTATAACAAACAGATTTTCCCCTCAGAAAACAGGCTGTGGGCAGCCTGTGCTGCCTGGAGCTGGGTCTGGCAGAGCCCTTGGCTCTTCCTGTCACTGTCACTGACCACTCAGCAGTGGTAATTAATTAAGAAGCAGCCATGGTGCTGTTTCCCACAGCCCTGAGCCTGGTGTTCACCACAGGATGGATTTCCAAGAGCGAATTGTCCACAGTGGTGACCGGTGCTGCTTTGAGGCACAGGGTGTGAAGGCTCTTCCTCCCTGCTCCTCCTCACCTGGGCAGCCCTTCGGTGGGGTTATCATGATTTCAGTTTCAGGAGAAAATACATATTTTATATATTTATACACACATAAATACACCAAACATAGCCCCAGCCTCTCTGCTGGCTGCTCACCGCCCTGCTCTGCTGCAAGGAGGGTCGATGCTCACACCCTGCTTTCCAAACTGAGCCCTTCCCAAACTGCCTTATTTTTTCACGGTTTGGCTGCAAAAAAAAGCAAGGCTGAAGTGGAACTCAGGCTGCTGGGTGAGGGCACTTTTTGGCTGCTGACTGTGTCAGAGGTTTCTGATTGCTCCACTGAGTTAGGAAAGGCAGGAGAGGGGACATCTGTCATGAGGGGACAGTGGGAAATAAACCCTTTTCTTCCCTCCAATATCCCTGTGTTTGTTCCCCACCTGCAAAACCCACAAGGGACTTGTACAGGGCAGTGCCCCTCGCACTGACTCTGTGTAACCCTGGCAAAGTGGTGGCAGGACACCTTGTCTTCACATCCCTGCAGAAAATAGGGAGGGAAAACTGCAAGGAAGCAGCTTTTGTCACAGTTGTCCAGTGACAAAGGTGGCACTTGGTGTGGGGACGTAAAAAGGATTACAGAGCACCAGTGTCCCTGTCCTGCCATCTCCTCCCTGCGGCGTGTCGCAGCCCAAATCCTAACCCCTGTCCGTGAGGAGCCTCCTTGCTGGTTTTCTCCATGTTTTGGCTTTCCCTGGGAGCGCAGGAGTGTCTGTTTCTTGGCAGGAGGGCCGGGTGTCACTGCTGGTCCCCGACACAGCCTTGGGTGGCAGCGCTTGTGAGGGCAGTGGCAGGAAAGCAGGAGGGATCTCCACCCTGTTCTGGGGTCGGGCCAGGCTTGTTCACTGCAACAATTCCTGGGAGGGTGGATTTTTTAAACTTAGTATTGTTTTCCAGTTCTCCCTTTGCCCCAAGCCCCTCCAGCTGCCCCTACTTTGCCCTCGGTGTCAGGACAGAGGTGCTCCTGTGACCTTTGGCTGGCAACTTTATCAATCTTGGACAGGACCCTCCCTGCCTTTCCTTGATTATTTTCCCTATTTCAGCCACACATGGCTTTATTCGTGGGTAGGAGCCATTTTTTTAAGTGGGAAATTCTAGAGCAAATTCCAGCTGCAGTTCTAGAGGGGAGATCAGTATCACTGCCCGAGGAGTCAGACTTCTGGTTGTGGATGCAGCACCACAATTCATTAAACATCAAGTACCTTTGCAATTAATTAGGAGGCCAAGGCAGCTCTGGGTTCATTTTCAGAGTATTTTGGAGCAGTATCTGTTCCTGGAGACATCATGTGGCTGTCACTGCTGGAAACGGCCCCGCTCCTCTGAATCACACTGTGCCCCACCCAGCCCCACACCACGGTGGTATTGCTGCATTTACTGCTCCCAATTCATTGGCAAACTCATCATCATCTTTTCCATGGGCTGGTTGGCCACTCCAGGATAAAGCTGAACTCCAGGCATGGCTGGGGAGAGCCCCAGAGCTGGAGGACGGGGGCAGAGCTGCCTCCCTTCAACCCTGGGATGCTGGAGAGAAAAGCAGGCTTGGGGGGAAAAAAAACTAAATCCACTTTTGGCTTGAAAAAAAGCTCCTGGTTTAAGTATTGGAGTTCTCTGGCACTGGGGTTGTAAGCAATGATTTTGTTTGTTTAATCTCGGCACTAATAGGAAACGTGTAAACAGAGCTGGGCAGTTACGGCAGCCTCTGTTAGTAAGGACAAAACTGAGGGGTTTGGGATCAAATTGAGAGGTTTGGGATCAAACAGGCTTTCCCCACGTCCTGCCCCCTGCAGCAGCCTGCCCCATGCCCCCACTGTGCTCACCCACCCCGGGAGCCGAGAGAGACGCTCGTGGCACAGGACGTCGTAGGGCTCTGCCCGATACCATCTCCTGAGGAGCTAAAAAAAGCAATGCCACCGCTGCAAACTGCACCAGCTTCATTCTACTGAGGAAAAGACAGAAATGCCACTCACCTTCCTGTGCCTGCCATGCCCCGGGGGGGGCACAGCCATGCTAGAGAGCACGAGCAGCGAGCGCCCGCCTTTTATTGCCCACCGAGCTCCTCAGCCATCCCAGCGACTCCTCGTTTAACTTCCACATGTTTTCGGAGCGCTGGAATCCTGCCGGCATCTGCAGCCCAGTCCAGTGGCTGCAGAACAGGAAATCCTGTATTTTGTTTCTCTTCTCCCACAAAACGTGTACAGCTAATGACGTTAAAGCCGCTGGGAAGGCGATGACGTCGTTTGGTCCGAGTGCCGTGGGATGGAGACCATGGATTTCTGTCCCTCTCTCGGCACAGGAGTTGTGGGAGGTGATGGTGCTCTTCGCTCGAGCTGCTTCTGCTCCTCTCCACGGGCACTTGCCATTTGCCTGCTGAAAGCTATAAAATACAGAAGCACCAACCTTCCAATAAGCGCTCGCTGAAGGAAAACTGAACTCTCTGCCAGTGTAAGTTACTGGAAGGGAGTAATTTTCCTTAATTTTCTTGGAAGCTTGGTTAGCCTCAGACTGTCAAGGCTACCGGCTAAAGCTAAAGGGTTTGGACTTTATTCCTGAAATAATAGTACGGTTTAAGGTGGAGATTTTCCCAAAATACTGCCGTATAAAAAAACTCATAATGTGCATAATTCTCAATTTTTTTCTTTTTGCCTCCCTTAATTCCTTTCCTTTCTATATGCATACATATGTATTTTAGTTCTTTTGCTGCCTGCTGAGCATGACCTTCTTTCTGCATTGCTGAGCACTGCAGACATCTACTGTGGTGTAACTTCTGAGGTGCCTCATTTCCAGCTGAACAGCTTTACCTGATATCCAGGGTCACATGTCACAGCACAGAGCTCTATGGATTATCTGGCTGTTGGCATTTTCCCTTTTCTAGTTCTTGGTAAAGTATAAACAGAACCATTCTTGCTCTATTCATCAATTTTCTGTAACTGGTTCGATGACCCCTCAAAGTTAACAGGAACAGAGCTGTGGAAGAGAAGTGAAAGAAAGAACCTTTAGTTCCCAGTTTAGGGGCTGAGATCCAAGGGTGCACCAGAATCCATCAGCTCTGCCACTCACTCAGCTGCCAGGTTTCTCCCTGCAAGGAAATCATGGAATCCTGGAATGGTTTGGATTGGGACTTTAAAGACCATCTCTTTCCCACTCACTGCCGTGGGCAGGGACAGCTTCCACTAGCCCAGGTTGCTCCAAGCCCTGTCCAGTTTGGCCTTGGACACTTCCAGGGATGGGATATCCACTTCTCTGGGCAACCTGAAGCCCCACTCTCGTCATCTGCACTGACAGCAAAGGGATTTGGAAGATTCAAGAGCTGTTTATCTTTCCAGGTTTTATTCCTGGGCATCTTTTGCAGCAGCTGATGCTGATCCCTGGAAGAAGGAGCAGAGCTCATTTATTTGTGAAACACTCCCAGACCCCAGAAGGGAGGCTGGCACTGTGCCCGTCCCTCCCCAGAGGTCAGAGTTTAATCCCAAAGCAAAGTGGCTGTTTTATCAGGATATCCTGCCTGGGACATCCTACTTCTGTGTCCCCAGTGGTGCATCCAGCCATCCCTGAGCCCTATTTTTAGCTGGTTGTTTACAGCTGGGGAAGGAGAGGTCGGGGGATGTCGGACCATAGCGAGGGGTTTGTAACCACATTGAGTCCTTCCTCTGCTTCTTGGAGTTTCGGAGAACTTTTGGAGAAGATTAAAATGTCCCTGGCCATGAAAGGCTGACGGATTCACATCAAACCTCCTCCTTCAACACACACCAATCAACCTCTCCATTCTTCTTTCAACTGAGGGCATGTTTTTGTGTAGCCTTTGGATTTCTGGCTCGTTACCGACATCAACGTGCATTTTACGCTTGGCAATGTCCTCCTTTCAAAGGCACAAGGCACAAAGGAATTTTTAAATACCTGGGAGACTTTCCCTAAGGCCTCCAGATGAAGGTTGCCTCTGCCTGTAGCCTGGTATCCTGTGGGCAGGAGGCCAAGTGCAGATGATCAGCACCTCTCAAGCGCTCAGCAGTGAGAATATCTGACAGGATGCACCTGAAGGATGTATGAAAAACAAGGGGAGGAGGAGGGTTTGCTCACACAAAGCAGCTCACCCTTGTGCAGACTTGCTGTGGGTTGAGCTGAGCCATTGGCACGTGGGGCTGAGAGTCCCTCTCAGCCCTGCGCAGTTCTCTCCGCAGGGCCAGCGTTTTGGGGAAGCTTGGATTTATTTGTGCAGCACATAATTGTCAATGACTCCCTTACTTTTTGGGCTAAGCCCTTGTCTAACCCACAAACCAGCATTTTTGGTTAAAATGCAGCAGTCATCCCCAAAATCTTTTAAATGCAATGAAGTGGTTTCATGTTTTTGGGCTGGTTGTTGAGCTGTTATCCTGCATTTACAGCATATTTTGTTTTTTCTCTGTGCAGAGAGTGAGTAATTTCATTTAATGGAAGCAAATGAAGCTGGGGTGCTTATGAGATCCTGCAGCTCGGAACCTGAGGCCGCAGAGAGGCATTAAATCCCACGGGGGTTCTTTCCAGAGACATTTGCTGTCGTGCACAGGAGGGCTTTTTCAAGCAGGAGAGGAGATACCACACCTCTGGTACTGATTAAAATGGCGTGGCACCTCAAAAAACCACATTTTCTTTTGCTAACAGGTGAACGGCTCATGTTCTGGAGGAAGAGAACAGGTCACGCTGTGGTTTTGCCCAGGGTTGTGCCATGGGGACGTGCACTGTGCAGGTGGCTTGGACACCTCACCGTGTTTCCACCTTGAGCAGTTCCCTTCAGGATCAGTCTGGACACAAAGATGCCCCAGCACCATGAGCCCTTCAGATCCCCCCTTCACGTTCCTGGCATTGTGCTGTTGCCAAGCTCCTGATTTGGTTAAATTCTGCCTTTCTGTGGCATCTCTGTTGAGACACTTCTTTTGTGTCTGCCCAAGAAGGATGAAGATGCCTTTTTATAGCTGGTGAGTCTGGGCAGTGGGACCAGCACAAGAGATAATCCAGGAGCAACATCATGAAACTGTGTTTCCTCTTGTCAAAATAATAAACATGTTTTCTGGTCACAGGAAATGGGGTGAATTACAGGAACTGGAGCAGGGCATGTTGTGCCTTTGGATGTTTGAGAGCACTGGCAGATAAACCAGCACCTGTGGCTCAGGTCCTGCGTCAGATCAAGCCCCAGCCAGCCCTGAGGGCACCCAAAATACTGTTCTCCTCAACAGAACTCTGGATTTGTCTGTTCTTTTCTCGAGATACACACTGAGGTTTTGGAGAACCTGAACCAAAGCCTTTGGATTTCAGATGTGGGTTTGTGGAGGCTGAACTGATCATCTTTGATTTCTTAGGTGCTTTCAGAAAACTCCGAGTTCTCCCTGGTCTCTTTTTGCTTTGAGTTGTTGCTCTCTGGGCCAGTTCACCATTATCACCACCCTGGCTGACTTTTGATCGTGGTTTAGCCCCATCTGGCAGCTGAACACCACAGAGCTGGGTCCGCTCTGTCCCAGCCCAGACCAGGGCACCCTCCCACGCACCACAAGAGACCTTCAGACCGAGTTGTCTGGTCTCCTGCACATCACAGTGACATGACTTGGGTGGTTGGAAGTGGTGAGTGTGTGACTTCGCCTCACAGGCTGGAGCTGCAGTGTGGAAAAAGACCATTTTGGGGGAGTTTAAGGGAGTTCAGAGGGTGAGTGAGGCAGGAAGATGAGGGGAGCCAAGGTGCATGGGGTGCCATCATGGTGATGGGGAACGTTATCCCTCATGAAGCCACCAAATCCATGTTAAGGTTATGGGTGGGAGAGCCATCATCGCTCTGGGACATTCAGCAGCTGGAGCAGGTGTTCCCAGGCCAAGTCCACGTTGTATCTTCCAGTATGTAGGACACCTTTTCCTCCCCAAAAAGCTTCTAAATTCAATGTGAGTGTGGTAGATTTAAATATATAAATAACCAAACACTAGTCAGAGTGAAAACCTCTCTGTGGACAAGCCAGAAGTCTAAGAATGATAGAAGCTGATCTGCTCCATCATTTGAACTCCTTGATCCAAGGAGGAGCTGATCCCACACAGCTTTCCAGATACCAGTGATCACTATGAAACTCAGCTGATGTTTGCAAAACTGTGTTTATTTTTTAAAGCATCGGTTCCTGGGAAGAAAAACATAGAACAAGCTACACAGTTCCCGTAACGGTGCCTTTGACTTGTTTTCACCTGATCAAGGGAGGATTGTACAAGAAAGAAATGACAGGAAACAGCTCCCAGTCACGTGCCAGCTGAGCAAGGTCTATAAAAACTCTCAAAACAACCCTCAAAACTAAAGTCTCCTTCACTGACAACATCATAGAGGGTGTAGCTTATGAGAAATTGCTGAACTGAGAACAATTTTATTATAGTTAACTCTGTACCTGAGCATCAACCCCTTTGTGCAGGGACTACTTGCAGTGTGTAAACATTTCTGGGTGTCACTGGCATCCCAAACTGCCAGTTACATCAGAGAAAACATTTCTATCGACTCCAGTGTAAGATCCAGTTCATGCTACTGCAGCCCACAATCATCATCTCACACGTGGGAGGAGAGCTACGAGAGCTTATTGTGGTTAGTCAATGTGCCACCACCTTTTAGAGCAACTCCAGTGAAATGGTTGTTTAAACCTGGCTACTATTTGCTGTCCCCCGTTTGTTTTGTAAAACAGAGAAGTGGGAAAACATAATATCCAGAAAATATTTGTCTGAGTTAAAATGTAACTCGGTGGAATGGAGTGGTAAGATTTAAAATACACTTAGCAAGTGTTTCTGGTCTTTCTGCTCCGTCTGTAGCAACGTGTAAGATATTTTCTGTTGCAAGATTGTACATTGTACAAATTGTACACATTCTCTTGAAAATATGCAGGTTTTCAAAGGCAATAAGTCGATGCCTGTGTTCAGCTAAATCAACTCCTAGGTATCACAAGGGTGCCCTGGAAGTTACACCGTGCGTGGACTTGGCTGAAGAGCTGTCACCAATTTAAAGTAAGGGGTAAGTGACATCACTGCTTTGCACAGCTACATAAAGATGTAAACATTAGAATCATGAGAGGAGCTGGTGGAAAAAAACACAATAATTTATGAGCTCAGGCTGTGGTCTATTATTGAAATCACCTTGGCAAGGACCTCTCTCTTTTCTAAAAAGCTGCATCAATTGAACCCGTTGAGCTGATGTTTTATGGGGCAGATTCATCTCCGGCATGCCTGGCCCAAGAAGCCCCACATAGAAGAGAGTGAGGATCTGGAGTGGCACCACCAGCATCAATAAATCCACCTGCACAAATGCCAGGACCACCGTGGTCCTGTCCCCCAGGGTCCAAAGGTGAAGGACACGTCCTGATGCCCCCCTTGCCAACAGAGGCAGCTTGAAGGAGAAGCAAGTCACTTGGAGCAAGAGAAGGTGCCACTCTCTGGAGTGCTGGAGGAGATTTGTCTTGCAGGGGGTCTTGCATCAGCTGTAGGTGCAAGTTACAGGGTGTGTCAGCAATTAAGGAGCACACAGAGGTGGGTGAGGAGGAAATGGAGGAGGGGAGTGGGAAGGTGAGTGGGGAAGGGTGAAGCAGAGGTAGTGAGCACTGGGATGCACACAAAGCCAGGAGTGGGCTGGAGCCAGTTCAACACCTTCACCTGTCCACAGGCTCGATTGTCTTTCATGATTACTGGCCATTTTTATGTTTTTATGTGGTTTTCCCAGAGAAGACACTTCAGCAGATGTCAGTGTATGGGTGTAGGATTGTCTTTGGCTTCATCCTAGACCCAGGGAGCTGTGAAAAGAGAAGAAAAACCCCTGGGACTTTTCCACCACTTCCTAGCAAAAGCTTTGTCTCTCCCTCCTGCATGTTTTCTAGTCCAGCCGGGTCGGGCGTGGGTGGCCCAGCGGTGGGGAGGGTCACACCAGCTCGGGCACTCATCAGTTTCCAACACACCCGTCTTAGACAGAGTTTTATCTTCTATGTATCAAAGATTTTCACTGCCACAAAACTCCCCTGAACTTGCAGGATCTTCCACAATGGAGTTGGTAATGGAGTATCCCAGAACAGTCCCAGATTTCCTGTGAGATATCTTAGCTTTTTTCAGCTGGCTTTCTTGTCACTCCTTAACCGATGAGGCGCTCTCCTTGCTCATGAGCCGGCTTCTGATGACCATGCTGCTGTGCCTGGATATCTGGTCCTTGAACTCTGAAGTCATGAAGAAATAGATGATAGGATCCAGGCAGCAGTCCAGACTGGCAAGGCTTAAGCAGAAGGGTTGTGTGTAGAGCGTGATGGTGGTCAGGAAGCAGTCGGTGATGACGTTCTCTTTCACCAACATGTAGAAGAAGAAGTTGATGTGGTAGGGGGCAAAACACACACAGAACACCACAGCACACATGGAAACCATCCTCTGGGCCTTGCACCTCTCACCGCTGTTCTCCTGCGGGATGTGGAAGTCCCGGAGAGAGTTCTTTGTTTTCCAGGTGCAGAACAAGATGATGACGAGTGGGCCCACGAACCCGAAGAGCTCGGCCATGCCCGTCATCAGCACCGTGGCCACGCTGCTTTTGATCGGCCGCACCTGGAGGTCAGCGAAGCAGGTGTGGCTGTTGTTGGCCAGCCCGTAGCCCCTCATGAGGGGGAAGGGCAGGCAGGCCACCCCCACGAAGAGCCAGACCACGGTGCTGATGGCCACGTCGTAGCGCCGCTTCCAGTCCTTGGCCTTGAAGGGCTGGTACAGGAAGAAGTAGCGCTGGGCGCTGATGCAGGTGAGGAAGCAGATGCTGGCGTACATGTTGAGGTACTTCAGGTAGAAGCACAGCAGGCAGAGGAAATTCCCAAAAGGCCAGCTGTGGTTGATGTAGTAGTATATTCTCAGTGGCAGCGAGAGCACGTGGGCCAGGTCGGCCACGGCCAGGTTGATCATGAAGATGATGGCTTTGCTCTTCCTGCTGATGAAGCGGCACAGGACCCACAGGGCAGCGCTGTTGGCCAGGAGCCCGGGGATGAAGATGAGGGTGTAGGTGGTGGCATACAGGGTGGACTTGAACGTGATGTTGTCACTGGAGCAGGACTGGTTGCTCTGGATCATGACTGGACTGCTGGAAGTGTCTGTGGTGGTGTAGGGCAGGTGGGTCATTCCTGTCAGGAACAAAAATGGGGTGTAAAGGCAAAGGCACTGAGAGAGGTGTCAATACTCACGTTTACCTTTCCTGTTTGACTATTCAGTGCAAAGTAGAGGTTTGGAATTGTTGTCTGTATGAAACATTCTATTACCTTCTTCAAAGCTGCCCTTTCAGAGGTCCCACCGTTCCCACGGAACTGGGGACCATTCCTGATGTGTCAGTCCCAGGTGAAGCTGTGCCATACTGGTCATAGAGCAGCATCAGAAGCTGCCTGTCCTTTTGGCCACCTCCTCGAGGTCACCTGTGGTTTGATCTCTGCGTATCAGGGGTGAAAGGTGGGCCGTAGCCCAACCTCTGTGTGTGAGCAATCACACTGCCCAGGGATCAGAATGCGGGTGACCACCACTGAGTCATGGAATTATGGAATGATTTGGGTTGGAAGGGACCTTAAAGGCCATCTCATTCCAATTCCCTACCGAGGGCAGGGAGACCTTTCACTAGGCCAGGTTGCTCCAAGGCCTGCCCAACCTGGCCCTGGACACTTCCAGGTATCTGTTGGGCTCCGTTGGGCACAACTGTGTTGGTGAAATGCTGAACTGTTGGGCCACCTTTCTCTTGTCAGCTTTTGTATCTGGGACCAGTAAGTTGTGTAACTTGTTTTCAGTAAGGCAACACAGGCAGGAGGAGTTTGGTTTTGCCGGGGTTTTCCTGCCAGGGTTATAATTCTCGTTACAGTGATTCCCTCCTGCATTAATATAACGGCTAAAACTGAATATCAGCTTCCTATTTCATGTGGCACTGCAGACACTGATTCACTGCTTCTGACTCATTTCCTGCACCATTGGCAAGGGGCACTTGCCAGAAGAAGTGTCTCTGTAGGTACATATTAGTAACTCCTGCCCCGTTACTAAGGTTTTTTTCCTTCATGCTACAAAAAAAAAGGGTTGGGTTTGGAGTTCTCAGTGACACAGAACACCAGTAGCTGTTCCTTCAGCTTGTTAATCGTTGAGGTGCTTGGATTTGGCAGCTCATACAGACACTGCTCCAGGCTGCCATGGAAGGGTTGGGGCTCAGGACCCAAAATGCCCAGACATAGCAAGGTCCCCATGGGACACAGCCACCCTCACCATGAGAGCTGTGGCTCTGGCTGATGCTGATGGTGACACTTCTCCTGTGGGCTCCCCAGACAGATTCTTGCTTTTCTTTTTCAACTTCTCTTTCATGCCTTCAAAAAGCAAGGTCTGCACGTTTATCTCCTGCAGCTTTAGCAGCTGGGCTGCACCAAACATCACAGAAGTGTTGAGAAACTCTCTGTCTAGTCCCCTTCCTCCTCCAAGATGACACAAATATTGGAGGCCTCAGAGCTGGTTTTATCCCTCCAGTTCTCTCCCAACAACCCCCTCCACAAGGCAGCTCTGGGACAAGATGTCCATGCTCCCCAGCTGCCCCATCCCAGGACACCACAGCCTTGCTCCTCTCACAGCACCATGACACGGCCATGAATAGGGAAGGGGCTCAAAGGGTGCTGGAAACACAATGGGAAGATGCATCTGGCTCATGGATTTGTCTCCGCCAGTCTGAGAAGCAACACTGGAGGCCTCGCACTCTCCATCCTGGTGTTCAGGACACTGAGATAGGGAGTTGCAGGGCATGGGGCTGAGCACTGGGGTGTTCCCTCAGGCTGTTCCTTCTCAGAATGGTAAATGTGGGTTACATCCCATTTCCTGGCAGTGCTGTGAATTCCTGGGGCTCGGGATGTTTAATTTCCATCTGTTTTTGCAGCTCCAGCTGGACATGGCCATCTGCTGCCCTTGTCTCTGGTAAGAGCACTGCTCTCCTCACCCAGTTGCTGTCCCTTCAGGTGACCTCCCACTTTGACAAGAAGCCATTAGAGCCATTTTCAGTGGCAGTATCTGCCTGTTTTCCCTTGGATGTCAAGGTGGGACTGACTGCCTGGTGCTCCTCAAACCCAACTGCTCGATGGCCACTGAAACCACAGAGGATTAGGTACATTTGCAAAACGCTGTATTTTAAGGCCAGGTTTATATTTAAATTTAAATTTATATTTCAGTGCTGGCCATGGGTGCATGTTCTTCACTCCAGTGAGTCACAGCAGCCAGTTGCTCATTGAGGTCCTCAGCTACAGATAGTCCTTATTTACATCCTGTGTGACCAGAGCACAGCGCCAGCGATGGGGGGGTCGGTGCTGACTCAAACTGGGCTCTGAACGGGCTGTTTGGGGTAAACCAGCGTGTCCAGGATGTGTCTTTGTGACATGAGGATGATGCCAGAGCTCAGCCTTTGCTCTCTGCTGGCAGCAAACCATGCCCAGGCACAGGGAGCAGCCCAGGGCTGAGCACACCCAGCACCTTGCTGGAGCCCACAGCATGGGGAGGCTCCCCCTCATCCATCACCTTCATCTGTTAATTGTCCACAAGGTGTCAGAGTTAATCAAGATTTCATTTCTTTGCCCTCTTTAAGCTACACTTCTAACCCCCAAGTGCTGTCTGTGACAGAGGTGGCAGTGTGAGCTCTCCTGAGTCCATGCTGTTATCTTCTAGTGATACCAAACTGAAAACATCTCGTGTTGCTGAATAACTGATATTAGGGAAAAAATGTTCCCAGGAGTGGTCCCATTGCTGGTGTCATCTCTGCTGATGATCTTACAGGTTTTTTCCAACTTAAATGATTCTGTGATTCTATTTACAGGTAGAAGAGTCCTGAAAAGCTGCCCTTTGATGGGAACCATGGAGCTGAGGTGAACCTTGGAGCCACGAGGTTATAAACCCACCCTGTGGGAATTCAGGTGATGTCCCAGCCCCACCACTCCAAGCAAACATAACTTAGGGACTGTGAAGAGGAGAGGGGTTTCCCTGGAGCCACAAAATCCCTCTCTGCATTCAGGGAACTCGGGGCCAGGCCACTGAAGGGAGGGGGCTGAGCAGGGTGACCTGGCTGGCAGTGCTAAGGCACTAACACAATTAGTGCACACAGGAGTGGTGTCTGCTGGCTCGTCAGCAGGGCCCTGCCTGAGCATGAAGGACTTCATTACAAAGCCATAAAAATATAACCAGATTAAACCATCTCTTAAGACAAAATGCACCCAGACATATGCACAGAGGACCACAAAATTACTGCATTTCTGCCCTTCCTCCCGCTTCTGCTGAGGCTGAAGCTCAATCCCACAGCATCCCCTTATCCTCCCACCTGTGCACAAAAGCAGACACACGGAAATACCACTGAGTGTCTTAAAATGAGGTTTCCAAAGCTGTCAAGAAAGCAAAGTCCTTCTCTGCATGGTGTGTGCGTGCAGCAAAGGCTGTAGAAGGCTGAGAAGCTCCATCAGATTTTATCAGTGCTGATTTACACACTGCAGAGACAGCTCCTACTGCAACAGTGCTCTCAGAATATGAAATTTCAAAAAAAAATTGGTAATAAACAAATACACTGTGATATAACTACTATTTTTTATATTTTTAGTAGTCTGTGTTTCTGAGGCTGTTGTAAAAAGGACATAATAAGTGTTTTTGCTGGATCTTTGGAAAATAACCATGGCATTTCTAGGAAAAAAGTGTTCATCTGGAAAGGACTGAGAAGCACAGGAATGTCGTTCCAGAGTCCTGGATCTTTCCGAGATGCCCATCAGCTGAGAGGTTAATGAATGTGATGAGAACACAAACGTCTCTGCCCTCACAGCAGGGCTGTGACTGACCCACTGCACTTGCAATGAGGCGAAACCTCTGCGCTCAGAGTGGAACATTCAGCAGTTAAAGGTACTTTTTCTTCCCAGAAAAAGAGCAGATCGGGGTTTTCTGAGAAGTTTTTGTTTTGCAGCCCCAGTGCAACTCTTGCTCCTGCAGCAGCAGCCGGAGGAGCAGAGGCACCATCAGCCTCCTCCCAGACTGGGCAAGGGCTGTCCCGTGGAGGGATTTGCATCATGGATGTAATTCCCAGGGCTGGGGATGTTGGCACTGGACCCAAAGTCCCAGCACTTTCACTCGACATGAAAAAACCTGTCCTAGAACAAAGATCCCGCTCTCCCAGCGCAGCTCCTGCTCCAGCCTGCTGAGGAACCTTCTCCTGCAGTCTGACATCCTGACCCCCATCCCGTGGGATTCCCTCTCCATACACTTGAAGAAATGTCACATTCAGGGGCCACCCACCACGAATCCTGTCTGTGAGCACCAGACCTACACGTGCTGCTTTGCTGGGCTCCCGGCACAGCCGAGCTGCTGGTGCAAGCGAAAGCAAAAACAGCAAAAAACCACCTTTTACAAATTACAGCTTAACACTTCAGTCCATTAAGTTAAGTTTCAATCCAGAGCGGTGGCTGCTGTTAGAATTATGAATCAAAACCACCTCAGGATTCTCATTAACAAATGCTTGTCCAAGCAATCCTGCTATTTTTGTCATATTGTGTCCCCTGACTGTTAATAATTTCCTCCTGCTGCAGCTCAGTCACAGAGGGTTGGGTGGCACGAAACAGGCAGCACGTAGATTTTTGTATGACAATATAAATCACCATTGGAAAAAACAGATTTGCCAGTTGCTCTTATTGCAGAGAATGACTTCTTAATATGATACATTCCCCAAGAAATCAGGCAAGAGAAGGAAATTGTAACTGTGCCTAGTAATGATGCTGGAGGAGAGTTGGAGCACCTCTAATTGCCCACGCTTAACATTTTGCTTCTCCAGCGCCAGCAGCTGCTGTTTCAACTCCTCCATGTGTTCACAGAGAGGGTTGGCACACCAGGACAGCGGCTGCTGCTGTTGCAAGACTCGAAGTGTCACAAATCTCCCCCTGTCAAGAGCCGATCCCCAAGGAAAAGCCCGAGGAGAGAGGGAGGTTTTTGCGGGGAGCGGCACGGGCTCATGGAGGTGGTTCTAGATCCAAGGAGGGAGTCTAAAAGCAGCCTTACCTTGCAGGCAGAGCCCCGCTCAGCGCAGCCCAGCTCAGGAGGAAGTGCCGAGTCCCTGTGCCCCACTGCAGCCCCGTTTACACGAGCGCGGGGACCCGGGTGACATCACGGTGCCACAAGGTGCTGCTTTGCCTGCGGGCGGTGCCGGGGCTGCTGGATCCCAGTCCCTGCTGCTCCGCTGGGAATCGCTCGGCTCCCAGCCCTGCTGAGCTCAGGCCAGGTGTGTTCCCAGTGGCCCCAAAACTGGGTTATGTGCCTTTGTCCCACGTGTTTTCTCTCCCGTCGCTCTGCCGGGCTGGCTCGGCACCCACGTGCGAGAAGGTCCCAAGGGCAGCTGGGTGCAGGGCACCCCTTCCTCCTCTCCAGCTCTTCCTGCTCCCCAGGCACAGCTCGGAGCTGACCATGGAAACACTCCGAAGGGTCCTGCCTGCTTCTCCCTGGAAGCTCAGCTTTGCCCTCCCCTCCTGACTGAGGACAGTCCCCGCTGTGCAGGAGCCTCAGCTGGTGGCTGCCCTGTTCCACCTCAGGCTCGATCTTCTTGGGGATGAGGTCCTACTTCCCAATGGCTTTTTTTAGCACTGTGTGAGCCTGGCTTGACATTTCTCCTGAACTAAATCAGTCAGCAGCTCAGTTTACACTTGCTGGAGCTCCCCACCAGCAGTGCCAAAGGGTGGCACTTGTGACATTGCTTCAAGGAACGGGCACAGATCCAGCCTCCCCCTTGTCCCAGGGGCTAAACACTTGGGTGAGGCCAGGGCTTCACCCCCTTGGAGGACATAATGGCTTGGATTTTCAGGAAGCCACCGGGAATCTGACCTGGTTTGCCTCTCTGGGAACTCCCTCTGGCTCCCAACACACAACTGTCCCTGTCCTTGGCAGTTAAACTCTGCTCTGCTGTGGTTGGAATGTGAAGTCAAACATCACTGTTCCCACCTGACGTGGGGACAATGGAGGTGTTGACGTCTGACTGCTCAGAAACCTCAGAAAACAAAACTAAGGGGTCTGATTCAAATAATTCATGCCCCACATGAGCAACTCCTAAAATCCAGCACTGTGCTTTCCAGACAGTCCCATTTCCATGAGTTGTGGAAGGAGGTTGGTACAAGTTGGGAGCTTGCCAGGTGTTTGTTTTAAAATTATTTCTATGGGCTTATGCAAAGCAATAGTGAGGGTTTGGCTGGTGCTCAGTGTTTATCAGCACATCCTGTTTAGCTGATTTTTATTTTAATCAGCAGTGGAAGCGTATTTGCTGGAATTTATCCAATCTAAAATCACCACACAATGCTCCGCAGCCCCGCAGCTCAGAATTTGGGAACAGCAATTCCAGAACAGTTCCCCGACTGACCCCACGAGCATCTGTGGAAAATAAACAGGGCCTCCCCAGCACCATTATCAGCTCTGCTGCAGATGCTCTTGTCTGCATGAACCTCCACCTCTGACACTTCATCCCTCACTCACATGTCACTAATAGACCTGACTGATGCAAGAGAAAGCCACAATCTTTGTAAAAAAGGAGAGATAGAAGATGCAGCTGCTCTTGCTGCCCTTACTCATGGCCATGAATTATTCTGGTTTGGGGCCAGTTGTTAGACAAGAGTTTTAGGATCACGGAAGATCTTTAAAGGCACAAGCTGTAGCGCTTGCAGAATATTCTGCTGAATTCCTTCATGCTGAAATTGATGCAGTTGAAAAGGGGGGACAACTGTCCCAAATGGGTTTTCCTGCCCCAAATGGAAGGGCTTTGGCTACCTGGGCTTTTGGGAAGCTCAGATGGGAGGTTACAAACATTCCAAAAGCTTCTGGGTGACCTGAGCAGTGTCTTGCACCCTCAGATCTGGAGGGGACTGTGGTAGAAGCAGCCTGGAGGATTCCAGCCTTGTTTATCAATGTTGTTCAGTGTTGCCTGTCAATTATCCTGTGGACACAGGGCGAGGAAGTGGCTTTTTCTGCTGATAAAGGGACCTGACTCAAGAGATTCTGCAGACAGTTACACTGGTTACAGCTCTAATGTCCCCAGAGAGCTGTTGGCCCCAGTTGTGGAGGGAAAACTTCGATTTTTTTGTAGCATTAGACTGTTCCTGCTCTTGGTCATTGCTTCCCAGAAATATTAATTAACGTAATTACCTGTATTAGAGGAGAGTTTGGCTCCTGCAAAACCAGCTGGGCATCGATGCCGGCTCTGCCACCGTTGTGTGAGGAGTAATTGAGCAATACTGTGGTTTTAATGCAAAAAAATAGCTCCTCATTTGCCTGTTTGCTGTGAGGGAGCTGATTTCAAAAGAAGGATAACATTCAGAAGAATTATCACACGTAGAGACATGTTTCTGCGCCTTTTTCATGCTCCTGTTTAGTTTCCTAGCTCTTTTCCCAAATCCAAGACACTGACCAGGCAGTAACAGCACCAGTGTGTTTTAGTTCCTGGGATATTTGTAGCTGGGTTTTTAGATCTGATGTTTTCCACGTGTACAAGGGGAGAAATCAAAGAAGGAAAAGTGTAGTGTGGAAAAGCAGATATTCAACAAAAGATACTACCAAGAAGTTTATCTAAGTTTAGTCAAAAGTTGTATTATGTCAAGCAGAAAATAAATCTTTATATCTAGATTCTGTGATTCTTCTCATGGAAAATTTAAAGGCCTGTTTAAAGAAGTACAGTGACTTAGAAAAGTGTACATATGCAGATTAAATTACACAAATGTGCTGTTTATTCTAAATGATCAGATAACAAAAAAAGGAACACAGAGTGGCAAACATTGCAAAATTCTGCCCTTTTATCTCTGTATTTGGGTCCTGAGCTGATAATAATTTTTCTCTCACTAAAAGAAAGAAGCAGCAGCCACATGGAAAAGTGTGGGGTGGACTGTGAGAAATAATCTCTAATTCCCTGCCTGCATTTTCTGGCCACTGAAGTCTCGTTGCTCATTAGAGGCTCTTTGTGCTGCTCCAGAGCCACAATTACACCGGGAGTTAAATCATGTTGTTAATTGTTTCCTCTGCTCCCAGCACAGACACACATGACACTTCTGTCCGAAAGAGAGGCCGACTCTGTTGGAAATGGAGAGATTTTTAATTCAAAACAGGAGCATTTCTTACTAGAGAAGCCTGTTGGCTCTGCCTTAGCCCATCCCTGGCTGCATCCCTCGGCAGTCGCTCCCTTCCGTGAGCTCTGGAAACTGTGGGTAAATAACGAACCGAAAACGTTCACACCAAGAGTTTCTACAAAACAAAAACATTCCTCTCTGGCAGCAGAAAGGGAGAGGAAATCTTGGAATGCTTTCAAGTCTGGGGTACCCAAAACCTTGGAAGCCTGCCCCGGATTTTACTGGGACCAGCTGAGCACCTTGGATCCCTGGAGCTGGAGCAAACTCCAGGAGCTTTTCTCCTGGGCCATCTGGGGTTTGCCAACAGCAGCCACAAGGATTTGCCCGTCGGAACCGTTGCCCTTTGTTATTGTTATTTATTTCCTAACTTCTGTTTTTCAGCAGAAGCTAAAAAGGAGGAAATGTCTTCTCCTCTCACCAACCAGAGACTCTGAGAAGTATTTTCCATCCAGCTGGTGCTAAAAATAACTTCAGCGGTTGTCTTTGCTGAAACTTCTTCTCCCTCCTTTACAGTTCAGAATCCCTTGACAGGCAGAACCCAGTGACCCTTTTGGAGGGGATAAAGGAATATTTTGAGAGAGAGGGACCTGGGCAGGGAAATGAATTCTTATTTTTGTCAGTGGTGATTTGAATTTCTTTGCCCAGTCTCATTTCTTTGCAACAGTTCCCTTCCCAAGGGGGTCTGTGTGATGGTGAGTAACCCTGGAGCAGCTGCTACAAGCTGGCACATGAGATTCCTTTTCCTTACCTGCCCAGGATGTAGAACTCATCCTTTACATGCTTTCTGGAGCTTGATTTTCCTGGAGTTTTCCTGGAGGAGCAACACTGGCACAGTCTGGTGAGATCCAACTCAGTGTGAAGGCTGTAAATCTACAAGGTTTAGAGTTCTCTACATAAGGATCTTCTTGTCCTGGAACATCATACCAGGGAACCAAACTCACCTGAGAACTATCACACGTGAGAGTGGTGTGAACCTGGACATCACCACTGGGAACCTGCCTGAGATATCACCACTGGGAACCTGCCTGAGATATCACCACTGGGAACCTGCCTGAGATATCACCACTGGCTCTCAGGAAACGGGGTTTTCAGCCTGTAACGGAACCATTCCCATGTCCACAGCTCATCTGTGAAGTGGGAGGGCCTGGTCAGCCGGGGAAGGCTGGTGAAGCTGGTGTGGGAAGGTCCATGGTACTGGGTTCAAGTATTTGCATGTTTTTAGGACTTCCTCTAACAGAACAAAGGAGTTCCCATCTGCTACGTGACTGGTGACCAGCATGGGCACATCATGACACACAGGGAGAGGCAGAGCAGTGGGCACCTGGAAGGCTGGAAGCAGCTGGAGCAACCCAGAGAGGCTGCGGACTCCCCAGGCCAGGTTGGACAGGGCTTGGAGCAGCCTGGTCTGGTGGAGGAGTCCCTGCCCACCGCAGGGGGTGGAACATGATGAGCTTTAAGGCCTCTTCCAACCCAAACCATCCTGGGATTCCATGATTCTGCGGGGCTGCCTCAAAAGCCATTGGTGTGCCGACGTCCCAGGGGACACTGCCGGGTGCTGCAGCCTGCACAGGGTGGCTGCAAAGCGAAGGAGAAGCATTTCATGAGAACTGGAACACCAAAAGCAATGAACTCCCCGGGGAATTCCCAAGAGACTGGAAAACACCCTCCTAACAAATATGATCAACACCTTGTCGTGTTCTTCATCACATCTTCTTCATAAGGCTGTGCTTCCCCTTTCACTTCATCTGGGCAATAGCAGCGAAGATTGCAGCAAAGGGAAAATGTAGTTACATTTGAAAACTAGGAAAGATTTAGGAGAGATATTGGGAAGAAATCCTTCCCTGTGAGGTGCTGAGGCCCTGGCACAGGTTGCCCAGAGAAGCTGTGGCTGCCCCATCCCTGGAAGTGTCCAAGGGCAGGTTGCACCCCATTATTGTCAGGTTATTCATGGAATCCCAGGATGGTTTAGTTTGGAAGGGACCCTAAAATCTTCTGGTTGCACCCCCTGCCACGGGCAAGGGCACCTTCCCCTGGAGCAGGTTGTGCCAAGCCCCGTCCAACCTGGCCTTGAAACCAGTGAGGTGCCGTGTGGGACAAACAGGGTGTCTTACAAGCACGAACACAGGGCTAGGCCTAGGCCTGGTATCAAGATGTAAACCTGGTCAGAGAGAAAAATGAGTTCAATGCCACCAACAACTGACACCAAGAGATCAACTGCAGCAGTTGTATCTCAGGTCCACCCTGGGAACCTCCCGGCTGGTGAAGGGCTCTGAGGGGGATGATTTATGGGAGAAAACAGCCTCATGAAACGCGTTATCATTTCATTAAGATCAGAAACACTGGCAGCACCTACAAATCAAAACATCTGCAGCACAGATTTCACTGTTGGATTGGAATAATGAAAAGACACGAGATGGTTTTACTTTATTGCTACTTTCCTTGACTCTAACAGAGCAGGACAAAGGCTTGGGAGCTGGTTTCATTTCCCTGCCCGAGAGCAGAGGTGCAGTGACGTGTGTACTTTATCTCAGCTCTTCCCAAGAAACATTAGCTCAGCTTAATCTGTTTGGGGTTTATTTTTTTTTTTTGCTTACAGGGATCTTCTGTAATCTTCAAGTGCCTGGATGTGCTTGGACTCCACTGGAGCAGAACACCACCAGTCATGAGCCAGGTCTGTGCCTTCCAGACCTACAGCACAACAAGTTCTGGGCACACAGGCAAAGGGGAGCTGGGAAGGAGCTATGACATCCCACAAGAAGGTGGATTTAGTCTCCCGAACCTGGTGGGAGGGAGCAGAGCAGGAGCCAGCAGGTCCCTGTGCCAGACCTGGATGTCCTTCGCTCCATCCCACGAGGGCTGTTAAACCCAGCTGTGTGTTGGGAGGAATGAGTAAGTCTTTACTCTCACCAGCAGTTCATTTGGATGGAGGACTCAAGATTTCCTTGGCAGCCAGAATTCCTTGGCCCTGTTGATTTTTTCCTTCTCCATTCTCCAGTATCTCTGCATTTGGGTTCACTCCTTTTTTCAGTTTTCTCTTTCAAATTTGTCTTTCACTCCTCAGTCACCGGTTTCCTCTGACACCTGGGGAGGAAATGCAACACAACAATATTTAAGTCACATCTGCAGCATTCTGCAGGTCTTTTCACAGAAAAAACTAAGTGAAGTTTGGCCACATTTCAGGCAGAAAGAATCCTTCAGATTCTGGGATGACACAATGGTTAGCTACATCCTATTTTTCTAATTTTTTCCCTCGTTTTCTCACTTTTTATTTCATTTTTTTCCCATCTACATAATATCTATAATCATCATCTGTAATTTTTATTTCACTTCCTATCCATACTGTGGATTTTATCACACTACCAGTTCCTTAGATGGTATTTCTGAAGGTGGGGTATCAGTTGCCTGAAGGGATCTGACTCTGAGTTGGTGTTTCTAAGCGTATATGATGATATATAGGATTAATGAGCTGGAAGAAGGAATTTTTGCCTTTGAGTCAGGCTAAATTTATTTCCCCCCTGTATTACAGTTGTACTTGAACAGAGAAAGTACCAGTTGCACTTCCCTTGAACAAGTACCACAACTTCATTAAACCTGAGCTTTAACTGGCAAAATCCCCAGTTTGTGCCAACATTTGGGGCATTTACCACAAACATAACTCACAAATGACTGGCAGTTCAGCTGAGATACCTCCTTAAGGCACTGGATCCCAACAGCCCCCCTCCCTTGAAAAAACAAATATCCCACAAAACCCGGGGGTTTAATTTGATTGGAACTTTCAAATTTTGCTGCTTTTAAATGAAAACCTTTGAGAATCTGTTTGGAAGATTGAGAAGAAGCTTTTGGGATTGGGATAATGCCTCTGCTTCTAAAATCTGTTGAGAAAATGGAGAGTAAGGGGAGGCTCCACATGTAGAACATCCCAATTAGTAGTGAAAGAGAAAAACAGTTGAGACTTGGCTTCTTAAAAAGTCCAATTTCAGACTAAAAGCAATGTTCCTTGTTTCCCTTCCTCCCTGCCATCAGTGGAAGTCATGTCAGTCCTGTGCTGCCCCCTGAATCAAGCCATAGCTAATCCCAGTTTGTACTGGGCTCTGGCTGGGAAGTTACAATTGTCTGTGAATTAGAGCTGGACTTTACACTTTCTCATTTCAGGCTGTTACTGGGGTTTGGGCTTTTTTGTTTGAGTCTCGTTTGCATTTTTTTGGCTTGCTGAGTTTACATAAAACACTCTGGGGTTGTTTTTTTTCTGTTTTCTCTTCGTAAGCAGCACCCAGATGCTTCCCAGTTCTGTCAGTAATTCTCACGTTCCTCTTCCACATCAATATCAGCTCCTTCTCTACTTTTCCCAGGATCTCATCAACTTTGTGTCCAGATAAAACCCATTTTTAGCCATTACACGACAAATCCCCTTGTCTGGAATAGCTGCAGCTCATAAATTCATGGTGCAATCATTTTTTTTTCTGAGAATTATTATGCAGTTGGAGGGGGAAAAAAAGAAACCACTGGTTTGTGGTCAAGACATCAGTGATGTGAAAGTTTTACTGAATTTTATAATGGTGTCAGGGTGCAAAAATCAGCCATTGATTCCTTTTTCTTCCTTTCTTTCTAGCTGAAAGGAGAACTGATGTCTGGAAGGAGCACTGATGTCTGGAAGGAGCACTGGGCAGTCGTTGCATCAGGGATTTCAAATTAGCTGCATTAACAGGCATTAATTGGATTTCTGCAGAGCAAGAGACATCAGGCTTCATGAAAGTAATATCCTGCCTTTTGTCAGATGCTCGGGAGGAAAGGAATATTTGCCTTCCCCAGCAGCTCTAGGAGCGGGAGGAAAATTCCAGCCAGAGCACGTGAGGGCTCAGCAGCTTCACCTCTGCAGCTCAGCTGGGCTGGGGACACTCAGACAGCTCAGGAAAGCAAGAAGTGGCTGAGCCTTGGAAAAGGCTGCTGTGGGAGAGGTGTAGGAAAAGGATAAGCATGTCCTGAGCTTGCAGGAGGAGGAGGAGGAGAGTGGCCACGAGCAATCTGGCACCAAGTGTCACCACAGACACTCTGAAGGTAGCACCTCTGCAGAGCAGAGCCTTGGTTTCTTGTTGAAGTCACGCTGAATCTGCAGCAGGGAATGTCCATTATTTGATGTCAGTGCTGATTCCTGTCCTACCAAAACCACTGTTAAGAATCCCGAGTCCTTTGTCCAGCTTCAGCCTGAGTGTTTGGGAATGTGCTTGCTGATGAAAAGCTGATCACCAGCAGAAGCTCTCTTCACGTAGGTCAGCAAAGACAGCTTGGAGGGAAAAATGCTGTTTTCTAAACAGGAGAGTAACCTCGGGCCAAAGGCCGCTGAGAGAGGCACACTGGGCACATCTGCCTGCCACTCAACACCCACCCAGCTGAACACAGAGGTCTCACCTTCGTTCCAAACAGGCGAAGGGAGCTGGGAAGGAGCTGTGGCACCCCACAAGAACACCTTCTCGTGGATTTGATCTCCTGAAGAAGAGACTCCCTTGGGAGTGGCAAGTTGGGAACTGTGTGTCCTTCTGTATAAATGTGTCCTGTACCCCCACGGCTCATCCTGGTTTGTTTGACTGAGGCACCACCGCCCCGAGCGGATCCCAACAGACCTCTGGAGTGTGGGATAACCCCGTGGGACACAACCTCCCTGTGCTGCAGCTGCAGAACCTTCCCCCTCAGAGCATTCAGCCCTGAGCAGCGTGGCTGTGGGAGCACACAGAGCTCTGTGCATGAGCTGTGGGGACATTTGAGCAGCTCTGTGGGCAGCAGAGCCCACACGGTTTCATGCAGCTGTGGCTAAACTGTTATTAGTTCCCCAGGCAGCAGGTCTGCAGGCCACCGAGCTGTGAGATGAGTGTTTGTGTATTTATATAATGATCCCGATTAATTATTTGAGAGGCTCGTGGCCTTTGATGCGTTCAGTCTACTAAGGCAGGCGTTAGCTCTGCTTCACAGACACGACCAAGAAACAGCAAGGGCCAAGATATTTCTTATTTATTCTTCTGATTTCTCATGTTGGTCTTGTCCCTTTGTCCCCAGCCCTTCGTGTCACTGTTTATCTGGCTCTGCCTCTGGATGTGCCTGCCCCGATGGGAGATCTCCACGTGCTGAGGTTCAGTCACATCCCTGAGCTCTGTGAGTGGGGGGACCACATCAGCCAGTCCACAGCCCCTCAAAGAGATCCTCACAGACTTTAGGGTCTTTTAGCCTTCCTAAAGACCACAGCAGCCTCCAATCCCTGCCTCTGAAACAGCAGCTGGTTCTCAATCCATTCCCTGCTCCATCTGGAGAGGGAGGCAGCCACTGTGCCATCGCAACATGGATCCTGCATCACAGGACTCAGAGCTCTCCCTATTTCTGTGTTCCCAAACCCGAACTTCCATTCCTGGGGCTGGTTTCCAGGTTGTGCCATCATCTCTAGTTACCTGCTGGTGTGGCACCTTGTCTAGAACTTTTTTCTGAGCAGTCCTGGAAAAGACTCTGAAAGGGGCAACACGGGAAAAGGCGGATGGACGTGGAGCTGCCACAACCCCCCGGGTCTACAGGACCTACAGGATCTCCTGGAGAATTGCAGGAGTAGCGCAGAGTCCCAGTGCAGAAGGAGAGCACATTCCCAGTCTGTGCCCAGCAGTTATGGTTGTGGTGAGGGGAGGAAAAAGGAGAGGAAAGAGGCCTCCACTGTGCAGATAGACACGGGTTTGCTGGAAAAGGAAGGAGGTTTTAGGGGGCTGCTGAAAGGAAGGTTGTGTGAGGGTGACTCAGTGTCTCATTGCAGAAGGTCTGGAGGTTGCAGAGCCCCACAGACCACACTGTCACAGCAGAGATGTTTCACAGAATCCCAGAATATTCTGAACTGGAAGCAGCTGCTACACCCAGTTACTAAATCTTTGCAATCTCATTACCCCTTAATGAGCAGCCTCACCTGGGGCTCCCCACACCTGGGGCTCCCCACACCTGGGGCTCCCCACACCTGCCTGTGGTTCTATTTAAGCTCAGCCTGGAGCACTCTTCCCTTTCTTGCCTTGGGCTGCCCAGCTCTGCCTCTGCCTCCAGCACAGACCTTCACGCTGCAGGTAACTTCCCTCTGGGATGGGCCCTCGGGTGCACGTTGTAGTTGGTTTCCAGCTGGGGCTTTGCCCTGGCTCTGTTTCTCTTTATTCCTGTCTGGAATGCCTGGATGGACGCTGGGCCTGGCTGTTGGTGGGATGAGCTGCCTGCCCTGGGGGGTGAGGGCGCTGCTTGTGCTGCTGTCACCCTTGGCTCCCAGGCCCCTGTTTTTAGGGAGCAGCCACCCTCCTGCTCCCTGGCATCTCCCTGCTCGGTCTGAGGTTGTACCTAACTTCTTGAGGATGCCTGAATAGTGTTTTCTCCCAGATAAAGGTGTTGGATCAAGTAACGGATTTGTAGCCTTCAAGGTCAGTGTTAGAGTGGTTAATTCTACGGTTTAGAATGAATGCAGGGCTTGAAGAGGTGTTGGTGCTTCCCATATGAGTCCAGGGAAGAGTGAAGTGTCTTAAAATGGGCTCTGGAGCAGCTACCAACCTGAGCTGAGCTCACTGAGCCCAGAAACCATTTCTTTTATTTGTTCAGAAAATGTCACCTGTGTTGGCGCTCTGCTGGCTCTGGCTATTGGGAGCATAGAAACAGGGAATGGTTGGGCTCAGCTCCTCCAGAGGCTCTGCTGGGTCCTGTGCCATGAACTCCCTGCGCTGGGCCCCTCCTCTGGTTGCCCAGGAGAAAGGGGCATGATTGGGGTGGGCTTGGTCCAGGCACCTGTTGTAGGAGAGCAGAATTTCACTGTTTCAGTGCCTGACTTCCTCCAGGGACTAAAGGAAAGCCAAAATCAGCAACTAGGCAGGTTGTGTCCTGTGTCTGGAGCCACGGAAGGGTTTTGGGACCAGGTTTGCTCCAGAGCTCAGACTGAGAGAATCTGGGGGATGTCAGCTGGAGACTTAGGCTCCAAAATTTCACTTTAAGTAAGTTGCCAAAATGTTTTTTTGCATCTAATCTGGCACGAAGGTCTTGCTTTTCCTTCCTTTCAACATGAAACCCCCACTATCAGGGTGATATAACCCCCCCTTCTTCCCCTCCAACCTGTTTCTTGCTCTCTGGCAGTGGATGTTGGAGCTCATCTGAGTTCCAAACAATTGTATTTACAGGGGAAATTATTTTTATAATGATGATTTTTTAGCGTCTTTGGCTGACTGGCTATTTTAAGCTTATTTTTCAGCCTCAAGCCCTGGCTAAACAGACTTTCCCTGGCTGAAAATTTGCCTTCAGAGCAGGAAGGAACTTGACTTTGTGAAGATTTATGGCCCTTTTAACCTCATTATGTGACTATTTGTAACAATAAGCTTCAGTTCCACTTCAGATAGTAAAATTTCTGTAAGTCATTATTTGCCCCAGGCTGGGAGGTATCTACTACTGAAATGCAATGAAATGAAGGAATTTATACATATAAAACATTGCAAATGTGCTGTTAAAGTCTGGATCCTGTCTTGAATTGTTAGTGCAGAAGTCTAAGGATGTGGAGTTGGAAACGGATGTGGAGCAATACAAGAAAATATTAATTGTTAAAAAACCAAGACAACAAAATAATCGCAAAAAATACCCCACTTGAAGTAGTTTTAAATGAACTTTCAGTGTTTTCTGGCTGAAATGAAAACAAGAGTGAAAAAAGTGCCTGCAGGTATAGGGAAAATAGAAAATCATTTCAGCACTCTTGAGAAGATTTAAAATGAGGAAAAGATGTTTTTGTTGCAACAAAGAACCTGCTGAAATTTTGATATGAGTTACTTCCACCACTTTTGGTCTGACAGACTTTTTCACCCCATCTAACTTTATTTTAGCAGTAAATACACACCTCGGGGCTTTAAGCAAAGGTTCCTCTCAACGAGTGCTTCATCCTCCTGCTGCTTCCTTCCTCCCTTGCTCCTCACTCTGTGCAGCTGCTGGGTTTTTATCTATAAATAAAAAGATAGCCAGATGGGCACCAATAATGGGTTCCCCCCTGTTGCAGGCAGGGTGTCCTGGCTGTGGGGACACAGGAAGCAGTGACAATGAGTCCCTGTCACTCTGTTCACATCCAGGAGCAGGACACCATCCTGAGGGGCCTCCCTCCGGCACCCCTGGGAGCTGTGAACATTCCAGGGCCTCTGAGGGGACCTGCAAGTCACTGACTTATTGACAGTAATGAATAATTGACCTCTCTCCAGACATCGCTGACAAAAAGTGTTCGGACAGCACTCTGAGGCACAGAGTGGGATTCTGGGGCTGTCCTGGACAGGGCTGAGAGTTGGACTCTGATCCTTGTGGGTCCCAACTCGGGAGATTCCGTGACACAAGTTATCTCTCAGATTTTTATCTTGAACATCCAACTTTGCTACCAAAACCATTGATACTTAGCTCCTCCTTCCCTAGAAAGAGCCAAGGCAGCTGAGCCAGTCCCTCGAGTTTCCAGTCAACTGGAAAAGCACTTGAGCTCCTGGATGAGTGGAACTTGAGGATGGAAGAGAGCTGGGTCAGTGCTCAGGGTTGTGCCTGTGCTCCATGAGAACAGGAAAACTGAAACCTCCCTCTGTGCCCTTGTGGTGGGCCCAGGTAAAGCTCCAGCACTTTCCATTTGGGATTAAATAACTGGCTAAAAAGTGTGAAAGTGGGGAGCAGAAAGAGCTTTGTTCCCATAAACCTCAAAGGAGAAATAACTCTGCTTGGCCGACACTTAAACAGGTGCTTTTGTTGTGTTGTTTTTTCAGTTTTAACCACTTCAGCTGCGTCTGCTTTGAAGGTCAGACAGTTTCACATCAGCTTCCCGTGGGAAACTGAGCGTCTTTCAGGCTGTGCCTGGTCCACTGCGGGATTACAGAGACATCAGTAGCTTGGGATTCTTGTGTGACAGTTACTCTGTGTCCATCTTGTAGCAATAATTGTTTAAAACATCTGCTGTGATGTCCAAATTCCATTTGAGGGCAAGGATGCTCTGGATAAGTGGATTGATAAGGAGAAGCACTAAAAACACCTGTATTTTCAAGAGTCTCACACTGCCAATACCCAGAGTTTCTATACCATTGCCTGTGGAATTGTGGCCCTGCCGTCTCAGTACCAAGGGCTGTTATCGCCCAAGGGGGACTCCGAACTGAAGTCAGAGAGAAATTTGATAATCAGTGAGTGATTTCTCACGAGAAGGAGGAAAAGTGATGGGAGAGAAGCAGGAAAACAGGCACAGCTGGGGTTTGTTTCACACCTGAGCCTCATCCCTGGGTCTGGATCAAGATGGAAAAGGCAGGAGAGGAGAAACTTGTGTGGTGACTTGGTTGAATAATTTGATTTAATCAGCTCTGGGTTGTTTTTTCCACTCAACATCCTCCTGTTGATTCCCTCAGTGCCATTTGAGGAGAGTGTTTGCTCTGTGCCGGTCAGAACAATGAGGAAGCACAACACTGCTGGGGAGAAATTTTCTTTCTCTGGGGATATTTTAAAGCTCATTTGGGCAAACGAGCTGAGCTGCTTGGGGCAGTAAATCAGGGCCTAATGCTGGTGCCTGGGAGTGGCTGATGCCACAGGATGGTGTGGAGGTTTTGCTCAGCAGAGCTGTTCTCTCCCCCACACAGTGCCAGGAGCTCCTCTCCTTGTCCCGTGTGTCCCTCTGAAGGCAGGATGGCAGCACATCCCCGCACACTGCTCACGGCTTACTCTGGAAAACCGCACACAGACTGCGGAACACAGACTTCACCAGGCTGGGACAGCTGCGGGGGCTCACCTGGTGAAGGGAAGGCTCCAGGGAGACCTGAGAGCCCCTTCCAGGGCCTAAAGGGGCTCCAGGAGAGCTGGAGAGGGACTGGGGACAAGGGATGGAGGGACAGGGCACAGGGAATGGCTTCCCACTGCCAGAGGGCAGGGTTAAATGGGATACTGGGGAGAAGTTCTTGGCTGAGGGTGGGGAGGCCCTGGCACAGGTTGCCCAGAGAAGTTGTGGCTGCCCCTGGATCCCTGGAAGTGTCCAAGGCCAGGTTGGACGGGACTTGGAGCAACTTGGGCTACTGGAAGGTGTCCCTGCCCATGGCAGGGGGTGGGACTGGATGAGCTTTAAGGTCGCTTCCAACCCAAACCATTGTGGGATTCTATACGTCTGATCCTTTCCTTTTAGAGTCTCTTGTAAGAGATGAAAGAAGGATTTATTCCCCCATGGCTCAATATCTCCCTTTCCTTTATGAAAAATATGATCCACCCTATATTTTTTTTCCCTTTAATTATCTCTGTCCTTATTCTTGACGCTGCTGAATTTCCTCCCGGTGATGATCCCGTGGCTTTGAATCCCAAAGGGATTTGTGCAAGGTGGAGCTTCCCTGGTGCAGGCAACCCAGGTTTGGGGATTTTACTGACAGTCAATCTGTAGCTCAGGGCAGTGCAGCGGGAAAACAACTTCTGGCATTGGAATAACAAGCATTTCATCAAAGGAACCTGTCAGTGGTGGAATAAAGAAGGCAGATTAGAGGGAAAGGACCTAAAGAAGCAGCTGGAGGGGGAGAAATTCTTGCTGTGAATATATGGCAGAGGATTTGCAGTGCCTTGGATAAGCAGCTTTTAGAGGAGCTGGTTTGGAGGGGTCCTTATGAATTGTTTTCCCTTATCTGTCCTCTACTTACAGGGGTCCTGTGGGTGGCCAGGATGCTTTTCCTCCACAGATACCCTCAATTTTCTCTCTCAGGAGATGAATTTATGGAAGGCAGCTCTTTCTGCTGTATTTTCCTGGTTCCTGTGAGCTGCAGGACATCTCTGGTGTCCCACGGCTGCCCTCTGGTGCTCTCAGCCCTTATCAGCTCTGGGTGTCACTCAGCAGCTTTTCATACAGTTTGTAGCCTGGAGCTACTGAGGGTTTTCTCTCATGTGCTTTTGCCGTTGCTGCATTTGAAAGCATAATCCAGGACCAGCCTCCAATGAACAGCCCCCAATGCAGCCACTTCTTTGTTATAACAGATGGTTTTTGCCCTAAAATGCGATTTCTTACAACTAGATTTGTGGTTTTTACTAAATGCTCCACAATTTCTGCACCTCTTCCCTTGATGCACCGTTGGATTTGTCCTCTCTTGTTGTTTTTTATGTCTATAACCGTTTTGTCTGCGATAAAATGAACTTCACACAGGAAAAGAAAACATGGCTCTTTTCCTTATTTTTGCAGCAACTAAAACCCTATTCCTTTGTGTGAGACAATGCTTGTGGTTCAGAAAGCCAAGCAATCAAACTAAGTCAGTCATTTGGGAGCACCTTGGATTCACTTGCTTTTCTAATTACCAGAGAAGATCTGATTGTGTGGATGGAATCCTTTGTCACTGGAAAAGGCTCTCCTTGTACACAGAACCCAAATAATTACATGTGTAAAACTGAGGAGCATCCTTTAGCACCTTCAGGGCTCAGGATTCCGCAAAATCTGCCTCAAAAAAGGGAAGATCAGCTGAGTTTTGAGAGCTGTCCTTTGGGATAAAGAGGATGGGCATGCCTCGGAGAGAGTCTGGAAGAGCCAGGAATGCTGGAATCTGAGTCTTAGCACAGCACTTTGAACCCTGAAGAGGTTAATTGAAGAGGCCCAAGTCCTAATGACAGTGAGTGCAGAATTCCCAGACGTTTCCTGTGGAGTGTATCGACACAGAGTTCCTGCAGGAGGAGGACCAGGAGAGGAGTCACTTGTGCCTTCTGGGAATTAGGACAAACAAAGCACCAGTGCTCCCACAAAGCTGTCCAAGGCACCAGGGCTCCCGCATAGCCTTGGCCACCTTCCAGCTCTCCTTGGTGGGAGAGAAGGATTGAAACTCGCCAAAAACTTCTTACTGGCACTGCTCAAAGGGGTCTCAAACAGCCCCTCTGATTTCTAAGGCTCAGCATTAATCTTTCACTTCACTGCAGAATCAGCAAGTTCAATAGGATGCAGTTCAGAGAAGAGGAGTTTGTGGTTTGTAGTGAAGCATAAAGACATAACCCTGGAAAATCCCGATTTTTTTTTTTTCCAAATCTAGGAGTGGTGCACAGCTCACCTGCAGACTGCAGCACACACACAAGAGGGGGGTGAAATCAGAATCTGAGCTGTCTTTAAATCATGATTTGTTGCCTCCTGAAGTTTTATGGAGCTGAAAGCAGGAAGAAAGCCTTGGAGATGGGGACTGGCAGGAGCTGGGTGCTCCCACCTCTGTGAAAACAGCCCTCTGGATGCTGTGAGGTCTTGGATGGCTGCAGGGAGGATGTGGTCTGGGTGGGAGTGGGGGTGTCAGTCACCCTCCCTCCGTTGGCCATCAGAACTCTCCTACCAGATCCAGGATAATGATGAGTTTGCAGTTGGAGCAGGGGGCTGTGCTGCTGCACCACAAACAGGCTCAAAAAGTCTCCAGAAAAAGGATTCTGCAGAAAAACAGGTCTGGAGATGCTCTGAGGTGCTAAGCAAAGCAGGGGCCTTGGCCCTGAGGGATTTCAGAAGAAATCAGTAGTTGCCTGGCACAGAAACCTGAGCACCCACCACACGGAGTTTGGGGGCTCAATCAGTTTAATGAGGAGGGGTGTTGTAAACTTGTAGAAGTTCAGTGATGTTCTGGTCAACAGAAAACTGTGGTGGGATCTCACTGTCTTGTGCCTGGTGACTATTCAGGAGTCAATTTACATGTGCACACAGTGGGCAGGAGGTGGTTTTCTGCCCCCTTAGCCCCATATCCTCGTGTGGGGTCCCCCAGGAGCAGCTGCCCCTTGCTGGGCTCTCGTGGTGCGAGCACTGATGTGTTTTCAGTTCCTGTCTCGCTACACCAGCACAGTCATTCCTGTAGAGGAGAACAGGAGGTGTGGAGAACAAGAGGGCTGCTGGTGTGGATGCTGTTTGAGACACTTGTGTGTAGGAGTTGAGATCTTCAGTGACTCTGGACCTCTGAGTCTCTGCCCTTTCCTCTGTAGTGCCTGGGACAGTTGCAGCCTGTGAGAGATGGGGGTGGCTATAAAAATGTGACTCATGCTGCCTTAACTTATCTCTCCATTTTATGCTTTGTTTAGGGTTTTTCTTTCCTATCTGTCCTACATTACCTTCCACCTCTGCCCCGTTACATCTGCTCTGGACCCAGCTCTCTCCTTCCCTCCAGCTCTTACAGGTTTCCTTCTGCTTTACCTCTCTATTCCCTCAATCCCATTTTACTCCTTCATGTCTTTCTCCCACTTGTTTGCACGTCCCATTTTCATCTCTATCTGGTGTTCCTTGTGCCCCCCATTCCCCTGGGATCATGGAAGGACTTTGAGTTCTGCCTTCTCTATTTTTTAATTAGGTGGAAGCCCTCAGCCCATCTAACTAGCCCACCTTTAGCTCTGATTCTTTCACTGATCCTTTACACCCTGAAATGGGTAAAATCCAGCTGAGGGGTGGGCTGTGGAGATGTGTTTGGGGAGCAGCAGTTACCAGGAAATAGCCAGGTGGATTTCCAAGGGCAGGTGGATGCTGCAAAACCAGGACTAGGGCTGATCTTACCTTCAGAAGCGTCCCAAGGCTCTGGAAGCAGCACCTGCCTAAGAGGGGGTGACATCCCTGTGCCTGCAGTGGGGCAGGGGCACAAACACAGGCTGATGAACCTGTTCCTTTTCAGGGTCCTACTCCAGAGCAGAGGCAGAAAGTCTTGGGATGACTCTCAAACGTGATCCTGGCTGATCAGTCCTGGAATGTGCCAGGAGCACCATCTGCCCACAGATACCAGCCTGATGGCATCCCACATCATGCCTTTGGAGCAGAGGTAAGGAGCTGATGTCCCTTGCTGACCATCCAGTCCTCTCTTTGGGGTACCCCATGTTTATGTTGTTCATGGAAGCTGAAAGAAAGGATGTTTCACATTCTAGAGCCTTATTTTGAGATGGGATAGTTGGCATTTTTGTTTATTGGGGTGTCTCATGAACGATGGTGACATGTGAGAGAACTGGCAGAGGGACACAGGAGTGTGTTTGGAAATGGCCCTGGACCAGGCAGGAATTCTAACCTCAGTTCTCATCTGAAATGGGCACCAGAGCTTCAAAGGCCAAAGAGAAATACTGACACTGCCTAGAAACTAAATGCTTGGTATTTTGAAATAATTCCACAGCTCTTTTCTTAAAAACTAGCCTGAAATCCAACGTGGCTGCGGTGGTCTGGCATCACATGGGCAGGGATATCCATGGTCATGTTGGACCACTGGCCACCTAAAAGCGAAACATGGCACACCTGGATATTCCCAGCCTCCTTCCCACCGCTGGATTTGACTGAAGTGTTGAATATTTAGAGGGGAAAAACTCTATTGTCAACCTTGTGGCTGCAGAAGCCTCGTGCACGAGGCCCTGGCAGGGGAGGTTTGCTGCTTCAGGTGCCCAAACTGCTGGAGTCTGCAGACTCTGGATTTATGGTTTGGTTGATTGGACTGCACAGTTCAGTGTCTGGGGGGGTGTTGTTATTTTAAGGAAGAATTGCCTGTGTCATTTCCATGGTTGGGGGAAAAACACCCTGAAAAAGCAGAAATACAGAACGTGGGGAACAGGATCTCGGTGTGACCCCTGAGCCAGGGCTTCTCTGACCCTGTGACAGCTCAGGGACAGCTCAGCCTGGTTTTAACTCTTTGGGGTTGGATTTGGCTTCAGGAAGGTCTGCACAGTCTCTGAGGTTTGTGTTGGGACTCGGCCTCAGTCCTACCTATGTCACAGCCCTGAGCTGGAGCCACTCATGGGGTGGGTTTGCTCAGAAACAAATGATTGTGGGCAGCAGAGTGGGCTGGGTTTCTTCTTTTCTGTGTATTTCTAAATAAACAGTCCTTCAGCTAATGGAGAAAATCTAGATTATTTAAGGGGAAATTAGTTTCCATGTCAACAATCTGCTCTGGCTATTTCTCTGCCCATCAGCGTGACTCTAAAAGATTAGTGCTCTGACATCAGGGACTACAGGAGAGAAGATTAAATAAGTGTTCCTGTGTGCTTCCCCTGAAAATAAACCCTCTTTTGCTCTCTTGCCCTGCGTCTTCACCAGAAATCTTTCCATTTCTCCTCTTCCATTAGGAAACACACGTGTTAAGTGGTGTAGGGATATACAGACCACACAGCAAGAGCAGACCAAGAATTTGCAGATCCTAAAATGAAGGATTTTCACATTGGGCTTTCACCTTACAAGAGTTTTTACTTTTAGAACAGGCTTAAAAATAAGTTTTTGTGTGTTTGGCATCAGAAAAAAGAGGAATCAGGTATTTAAATAGCGCCCTTTCCCCTCTGCCAGCTTTCCCTGCTTAAAAGGAGTTGCTATGGGAATTCCAACTCGCCAGGCCATAGTATTAGAGCTTGACTATGAATCAAGAAACAAAAGGAACTGGATGAAAAGTCTTTTTCTCTGAATAGGCATCTTCAGCCGTGATCACTTGCAATCAAAATTCCTTCCCTGATTTCCCACAAACCTGGCTGCAGTACAAGCAGAGCTGACACCAGTGATTTTTGGTCACTATGGTGCTGGGAATAAACAGCCTGTTTATTAGGACAGTCTCCAAAATACCACTGGGACTTGCTACCTAACGCACAATTCGACCTCCAAAGTATTTGCATCCCTTTGTGCTTCAATTTATCCTGTGTTTCCTTAGTTAAAATACTGGTTTCCATATGGGGATGGAGCTTCCTTCCTCTGGCTTTTCAGAATCAGAAACCTGCCCCTACCACCAGCTTTTTGTCCTGAGAAATTAAGTGGAAACCTCTGAGATCACTTGTTTTTTAGCCAAATTGCTTCTTGAGGTCTGAAACTGTGGAATGCCGTGATGCTGAGCTCCATTGTTACAAAAATAACTGGGCAGATGGAGGTTTGGGAAGAACAAATAACAAAAAACCAGTGAAATAACTGCAGTGAGAGGGTTTTTTTCCGTTGTGTGAGGTTGCAGTTGGGCTCTGCTGTTCCATGCAGGGCAAGATGTGACCTTGAGCTGCACAATCTCACTCTGTGTGATAAGCCCCTCACAGTTCTGGCTTGGAGGGTGTTATGAAGCTGAGGCACAGCTTTCAGCAGCTCTGTGAGGTGCCTACAGGCCTCTCGCAGAGCCCAAAATTGAGCTGGTTGAATTCTCCCTGTGAACACGTCCTTTAATGTGTCTCAAACTGGGATGTGGCTCAGCCCATCCAGTGCAATGTCAATGATCCAGACAGACACCAGGCCCTGTCCCTGGGCTTTATCCAGAGGTTATTGCAAAAGGGAAAAGAGAAAGGCGGGTGGAAAAAAGGAGTAAAAATATGCTTGATATGTTTTCATAAGAGAGCACTCTGGAATACGCTTCTCCACTTCAGACTCTGCAAGGAAAGGAAGTAAATTTGATCTCTGCTCCTTGCCTAGAGCCCTTAGGTTGCTTTCTGCAGCAGTCAAGTGAGACAAAGCCAGTAAAAATATATCCTGTTGTGGCCATTGGGCTCCCCCTGCTCCAGCTGCAACTGCCTGAGCAGCCTCGGCAGAGGAGATCTTCCTGCTGGGGCTGGGAAACTGAGCCGGGTTTATGGGGAGCTGCTTTAAATCTCCTGCATTACCCATCTCCCCCCAGGGAAATATGGAGCAGAAGAGCAAGGGGAAGAACAGAGAGAGGTGTGAAAACGCTGCAGCAACAGCTGCTGGAAGAGTCACTGTTTGCTCAGAGCCCTGTGTGGTGCTGACTTGGATTTCCTGTTTGGAGCATGGAGACGGGGGGTGTTGATCACTGTGGCCAGATAAAGGTCATTTTTAATGATGAGGCAGTGCAGCTAAGAGGCTCTGCAGGAACCAGGGACATTGCACTGCTCGTGCAGAGGCTGCTGCCTTCATGTGGGAAAGCACTGAGAACATCCCTTAGGAGCAGAGGATGTGACCCCATTATAGGATCACAGAGTGGTTTGGGGTGGAGGGACCTTAAAGATCATCCAGTTCTGTGCCCTGTCATGGGCAGGGAGACCTTCCACCAGATCAGCTTGCTTCACCCTAGCCTGTAAAACATCCAGAGAGCACCTTTTTCTGAGATCGTGACCTCTAAAAGCTCCCATTTCCCAATCACAACTCTTGTCAGAACAGGAACTCTTGCCTTGGATTTTCCCTAAACACACACAGGAAGACATAAAAATTACACAGAGCTGCTTCTGGGAGCTCCCACGTGTGAGACAAAGTCATCCTGAACCCCAGGGCAATTCCAGCTTTGCTCATGCACCACAGGTTTCTTTGCCTGATCAGGAGTTTGTTCCACACCTCTGTGACATAGGTCTGGCTGTAGCATTTCCCTTCTCCCCAAGATGTCCTGTCTGACCCGGGATACTCGGTGTGTACTTTCCTGTCAGTGCTCCCGTGGCTGGCAGTCCTGCAGCACGTTTTCCCAGCGCTGGGCCAGGCTCCCTGGAATCCCTGCCAACCCTAATCCGCGGCTCAAGTGACTTGGCACCCGTTTCTCACAAAGCCCCTTGGTATCCTACACCTCCACACACATCCCAGATACTTATATTTATCTCTCCCTGATTAGGGTTCATCTGTTGTGGAGTTTCTGCAGATGTTGCTTTATTTGACCCATTCTCGATGAAGGGAAGGAAGGACAGACCCGTGAGGAGGAAGGAGATGTTTCACAGCATCCCTTACTCTGCAGCAACTCCAGTGCCAGGAAAATGTGTACATTGCTCATAATTCTTCTTGTCTCATCTGTTCTTCTCTCCTACTCCCCCCTAAAAAAAAACCCACCGACAGGAATTCCCTTCTTCCTTCCTTGCTAATTAAACCTCTCTGCCTATAACCAGGAAGGTCTATCAATGAGCCAGTATGTGGTCAAATGATGGTTGGAACGGCTCAGCAGGAAATTTGGGAGGAAAATACGACCTCAGCAGCTTAGCAGGGTTTATTTTTAGGGCTCGTGAGCTTGTTGAACTCCGGGATGCAAAGTGCAGACTCCTATTGTTGTCAGATGGCTCCTGTCCCACAGGCTGAGTCAAACCGGTGACTCACAGACAAGGAGGAGGTGGCTTTGGCAATGGGACGGGCTTTTCTTCCCTCCTCCAGTCTAAGACGGAGACAAAACCTCCAGTCTAAGGTGATAAAACTTGTTTACAAAACCAGCTTCCAGCTTGTTGTGATTAAAAACCTCCTGTTTGTAACCAGAAGCCCGTTGCAAATCTGCTTGGGAAGCACCTGGGGGGCTGAGGCTGGGGCTGTGCAGCCGCCGGGGGCTGGCCCTGCTCCTGCTCGGGGCTGGCCAGGTGCAAACCAAGCCCCGAATGGAAACCTTGTTCCCTTTCCAGCAACCCAGAGCCGGGATTTATTAAGCCTGGAGCACAGAGCTGTACTGAGGCAGGGATTTCAGGTGTGAGCTCTGCCTGGCGCTCACCCAGCTTGGCAAGAGGATGTAAGTCCCGGGGAAGATTCAAGTCCAAATGTTATTTGGGGAAATTTATGTTCTAATTCCAACACACAGCCTCTCTCCTCTCCCTCAGCCTTCCTCCTTCCAAATCATAGAATTGTTTAGGTTGGAAAAGACATCCAAGATCAAGTCCAACCCTTAACCCAGCACTGCCAAGTGCACGACCATAAAACATGTCCCCAGATCCTTACACTCCTTTGTAGTACAAGCTACTCCTTCTAGAATTCCCTAAATTAGTTCCTGGAGATGCATTTGGGGTTATCTTGGACTCCTTCCTTCTTCCCTGGGGTCAGTCCTTGTGTAGCAGAGCTGTGGTGATTTTTTAATGTTGTTTCTTCAGAGCGCCTTGCAAAGATTTTTGGGGGCTCAGTCAGAAGTTATTTAGAAAGCATCAGACTTGTGACCTTTTTGCTGTTCTCAGTCACTCTTACCACGTTGTTCAGAGCTGGTTCCCTGGCTTGTGGGGCTTTTCCTCCACATCAGCTTGCCCTGGGCATTGTTGTGGGGCAGCTCTTCAGGCCCTGAGGACACAAACTGGTGCTGTCAGTGTGAATTATGCCCAAAAACACCCCTTAAACTGAATAACAAGTCTCTGGCTCTAATACAACACCTTGTTCTGTACCTCTTACCACTGTGGGAGAAGATTGATGGCCTGAGAAGAAGGTACAACTAAAAATTGAATTATTTAGTAGTAACTATAAGGCACTTTTGCGTAAAACAAGTTTGTATGGGTTTAATGTTCAGTGGCTTCTGTACTGAAGGGTCTGCTGTTATTTGTTCATAGTTGGTAACAATATGAGCTTACTGTTTAGTTTACTTCTAAACAACTTATGAGTGATTCACTGTCCTTGGGCCCTTCACTGAAATGTTTGATCACACGGAGTCTGAGGTTTTGGTGACAGACAAATCCGTGTGCGATTTTTAAAATCCCTAAATAGTCCAAAGGTCCAGTCCTGCAGTTTTAACACCAGTCCCAGTCTGGCTCAAGGCCGTCCCAGCCTGTCACACACAGGCTCCTCAGGCAGTTGTTCTCACTGTTTCACAGTGATTATCCTGACTTTTTTTTTTTCCTTCCCTTTTTGGCCTTGTGACTGATCCACACCCTCAGTCTGTCCTGCTTTGTCTAACAGGATACAGTGATAACTGTCCCTCCTCAGATGCTGCTTCCTTGATAACTCTAAAGGATGTTCTTAGTACTTTTTATTTCTTTGCCAAGGGCATGTTGCTCTATCAGCAGAAGGTGTTCTGAGAGCTGGAGTGCAAACCCAAACAGGTTCAGATAACTAAATAAAAATGGAGTATTGAGTCCGGCTCTTGGAGTAAGGAAGGTGATTGTTTGATGGGGGATGTCAGAAGGCTACACAGTGTAAATGATGTGTGGAGCGGGTTCCTTTCTATACTGAACAGTGAAATAGTGTTTTTTCAGTCTTGGTAACTCTGATTTGAACCACAGACATGCTGCCTTGGTGCTGGTCTTTAAGGGTGAGATGGCTTTGAGGTGCTGGTGTTGTCAGCCAGGGAGCTGAAGTGTTCAGGGGTTGTACTTGAGACTTCACACGGAAAAGAAAATCCACCTTCCCCACACACCTGCCCTTTGTTCTGAGACAGGGGCTCTGTGATGCACCGGATTGAGCTGCAACGGTGGCTTGAAAGTCCCTGTTGTCCTACCCCCATGGCCACCCTCCCTTCAGGGGTGCCAGAACAACCATGGATTGGTATCTTGGGTTGAGTTATGACCCTTAGGAACATGTCAGGAGGTGAACGCCCAGCTCGTGCCCAGACTGGGCTCTGGGGTGAGCTCGAGGTCAGCATTCAGAACCAAAACTTACAGCTTTTCTGGTATTAGGGGGGAAACAAGGCTTGGACTGCTAATCCTGCGAGGAAAAACTATGGCTCTTTCTTAAATTAATGCTGAGCAACATAATCTGCTTAGAGAAGTGAGGGGGGCTTTGTTCCTGTTCCTAAATCCTGCCCAGAGAACTCTTTGCATCCTGCCCTTGGGGACACAGCAGAGCTTGGGGTCACCCCGTGCTGAGGGTCCTGTGTGTCCCGCAGGTCACTCCGAAAGCCACTGTCACTGGACCTGCTGCTGTCCCTGTTCTGAGAGGGGAAATTCCTGCCTGTTTGACAGCACATCCACCCTCTGGGAACGACACGGAGTGTTACTGGGGATCCTAAGGGACACTGGCCTTTGGGAAGGTCGTCAGAGGTGCTGTATCATCATCTCAGTGTGGTGGATCCTGTGTTCCTTCACCAGCAGCTGGTCAGAGTCCTCTCTGGGTCCTACAGGTTTTAACTGGGCAGGGAGCAGAGTCTCACTCCATCACTCACCACTGGGAGAGCTGCCCAAAATGTCCCAGGGATAGGTTTAGAGGGATTTAAAGGCTGAATCCACACAGCAGGTCTGCAGTGAGCGAGGTGAGGAGGAGGAGACAGGAGCCTTTCATCTTTCTGCCTCGCCCAAGAGCCAGTCCTTACTTTTATATGTGGCTTGTGCTGCCCTTTTGCCCTTGGTTTTGTGGACATGCCCTGGAAGTTGGCAGTGATTGTACAAAGCTGGTGGAGTTGATGCTGTCCCAGGAGCTCGTGGCACCTTTCACCTGGTGCAGAGCCCGTGGTGTCACTCAGAAAAGCTGAATGCCATGGGAAGGGCTGGGGAGTGGGAACAGGAGTGGGCTGGGAGCAAGGAAATCCAGGATTTATGTTGTATGTTTAACAGCTGAGCATTGCTGGGTCCTGCTTCAGCTAAAGGCATCAACATCTAATGAATTGGATTTTTGTTTTTAAACTCATAATTGTGGCATCTGCCTTTGCTGACAATAGCCCTTTTTCAGAGGAGGAGGAACACTCAGCTGCCCCTCAGCCAGAAAAACTGTGAATCCACTTTTCTACCACCCTCTCCTCCCAGCCTGGCTTTCCTGACATCTGAAAAACTATTTTCCTCTCTCTGAATGTATAACTGGTTATTTATACACAAACCATGGGAGTGTTTACTCCATGTACCTGACCTAGAAAAAAGATTAGTCAAGACCTCTTCTCACCAGATGTGTCAGTCAACATGTGATCTCCATATAATTTATAAAGGTCTTAAATTACAAAATAATGGCTCTTTTCAGTTAGCATTTGGCACATGATGATAGTGCTACATTTTACGGGAGAATATCAACCACAGCTCTTGCCCCATAAAACTGCAAACAGAAATTTGTAACCATTGGCACTGGTTTGGCTTCAAAAAAGACACCCATTATACTGGGATTACAGTCCAGCCATGGATATAGGGGCTGGAGCTTGTCCAGTCCCACACAGTTCCCCGTCTCCCCCTTTTAACATTTCCTTAACAAGCCCAGACAGTGGATTCTAGGCTGGATTTTTCTCTCTTGCCTTGGATTTAACCAGAGGAAGGTCTGTGGGGCACACACTGAGCACGAGGTCTTGCAGGACTCTTGCAAATGAATCTGCAGCCACCACATGTGAGAACAGCCCTGTCTCACAAAGCTCCCAAACCCCACAGAATTCAGGAATCTCGTCTTGCTGCTTCTTACCTGCAAGTGGGAAGAAGCAGCTTTCAAATAAGATTTACAAGGTGACAGTTGGATGTTGCCCAGTTGAGACCAGGCTGTGTGTAAACAGGGTTCCTCTGTAAAACTGAATTAATCAGGGTTTCGCCTTGGAGAAGAACATTTATCATGTACCATGTATTTTTCTTGAAAATAGGAAGATGGGTTTTTAGACATGTGGTGGGGTTGTTGGGGTGACCAGTGCAGGGCCAGGAGTTGGACTCCCATGATCCTGGTGGGTCCCTTCCAGCTCAGGATTCTGTGATTCTAAATGCACCCTCAATTTTTAGTGAATCCTTCTCTCACCCACCCCAAAAAATGGGGCTTGTTAGTGAATTCTTTCCACCCTCATTCCTTCTCCCATCCCTAAAAGTACAGCCCTCGTCTCGTTAAACACAATTTTAACAACCATTTATTGGTGGGGCAGCGGAAGGAGGTGTCCCATCTCTCACCCTCTTTGGGATGTGTCAGAGTTGTTGATGGTTGTGGAGCCATGATGTGAAGGATGATTTGCTGCACATGGAAAACCTTCCCTGGGTGGAAGCCTGAAAAATCCCTCTGGCCTCACTTTGGCTTTTGATGTGAAGTTACGGAAACAGCTCCTCTGAAACGCAGACATTTCATGGTGAGTGTTGGGACGGGCTCATCAGCCAAAGGAAATATGGATTTCAAACGTCCCCCTGAAGGGTTTGGGTCTGGCAGGAAAGGGGCAGGGCACTGCCTGACACTTTGCCTTGGTTAAATGGCAAATATTGCTGCTTCTTAAAGTCCAGCTCCTCCTTCTGCTTGAGGTAAACCCTTCCCAGCTGCTGAGAAATTCCCTTGTCCTGCCACATCGACCTCATCCACCAACCTGTGCGAATGATCTCGCCTTGTTTTCACAGTTTTCTGCTCCAAAGTGCTCATCTGAGGGTTTAATACACAGCAAAACCCTCCCCAGCCAGTCCTGTGTGCAAGTTTCCAGTAAATCTCACCGTAACTTAGAACTGAGAGATGTCTAATGATACAGAATATTTTGGCTGCTCTCACACTCTCTGTATTTAAGGAGTTGATCAAACACTGTTCTCCAGCCAATAAGTGACACTTTAGGGCTGAAATAGGATTATTTCTGGGGTCTGTCAGCCTTGGTAAGCAACTGACTTCTTTATTCAAAGTGAATGCAGTGCTAAATAAATATTCCCTTCCAAGCATTAACATATTTTACAGCTGAATTCTTTTCACACTTAAACCTCTGTTGCCCTGAGTAGTGATCACACTGGACGTGCAGCTCTCACATCTCACGAGGCTTCAGCACAGACACTTAAAATGCAGTTGAGTGGAAAACATCTGTTCAATTAATACTTTGTCTCTCTTTTTTTTGGCATCGTAGTCCCAGAAATAGCTTTATGCTGTCCCATGGAAAAGGTAGATTGCGGATCTAACAAGTTGTAACTTTATACTTTGTGGAATTTAAATTGTTTTCCTCATTTATGCATCTTACACTTAAGAAGGAATCAGCCTGTAAAGGTCAGCAGAGCTTCACCTATGAACCAATAGCTGGAAAAATGAACCACCTGATAAAATGGAATGATTGCAGACAGCTAGCTTCCCATATTTTTCTGTCATCTATAAAAGGAAACGGAATAAATGAATTGGAAAACAAGACAATGTTGCTGTAACCAACTAAGAAAATAGTGCAGCAAATTGATTTACTATTTTTGGGGGAGTTACTTTGAGCCCTTCTAATTAATTGATTGTATAGCAAAACCCATTAAGCAATCACTTATAAGATTTTCTCTTAGTTGGCTGCGCTGACACCAGTTGTCCATAATCCAGTGAGGTCCTTCAGCTGCTCGGAGTTTCCACACAAGAACTTTGCCCTTGGAAGAACTCTGGGGCTTCAGGCCCTTTTCCAGCTGACTTTATATCCCAGCCCTTCTCAGAAATAATAATATATAATCCCCTGGGATATAAAACTCCAAGTGCAACAGAACTTTTTACTCTTTTCTTCTCCCTAGAGGTGGCATTTAAATTTAAAATAAATTAAAAGGCAGCTTAATCTTGTGCAAATGAAACTTATTTCAACACTGCATTATTAATTATGTTTTCTCTTATTTTCTGTTACCAAGCAACTCCTTTGTCTACTTTCAAAACAATTATTTACACTTCAAACTTCTCCATACAGTTAATTCCTGTCTCTAGGAAAACCAGGCTGCACACTTTTGCAGTGGAATAAGGAAAAGCCACAAGCTTTTATTATGCCTTTTTAAGCAAACATACATATTGTGTGAAGTTACTGAGTTAACATACGATGATGCATCTCCAGAAGCCATGAAATATTGGCAGGAATCTCCAAGAAAATTAAATTTTCTATTTCCCAACTGGCCCCACGTCAACTGCTGGGGGGAAAAAAATGCCAAATGTTGGCATTTTGTGATTCAAGTTGTTCTGTTTCCTCCTTAGTTGGTGCGTATGTTGTTGCCTATCCATAATAATCCACAATCTCCAAAGGGAGATCCATTGGGATTTTTATATTTCGCGTTCAGCTGTTGAGTCTGATGGGACCATCCCAGGGTGAGGGTTTGTCTGGGGGTGCAGTTGTCCCCCAGCAGCTTTTCTTCATTAACACCACGTGTGAACCCAGGTATTGTGGAGCAGCTCTCCCACACGTGGTGTTAATCAAGAGTTAATGGGGGATAACTCCATGTGTAAACATCTCTCTAGAAATGGGATTCAGATGTGGGGTCTCCCCCGTTGGTGATGGCCTGGTCACTCAGCTCGTCCTGCGGCGCCGGCAGCGCCGTCTTCGTCAGCGGCGTCTCCGTCTTGAAAAGAGAATCCATTTTGATCTGGGTTTTTATGTTGAATGACTTCTGAAAGGACTCTGATGTGAAGTAGTAGATGAAGGGGTCAAAGCAGCAGTTCAGGGTGGCGATGCACAACGTGATGGGGTACATGGTCCGTGCAAACCTCTCCAGGGAGCAGTTGGCAATGGCCTGGGACCGGACCAGGGCGTAGAGGAACAGGATGGAGTTGTAGGGCACGAAGCACACGACAAAAATGGCCACGTGCACAATGATCATCTTCAGTACTTTCTCTTTGTTTGTCCCAATCTGGGACAAGGTGGCGGGTTTCCGCAGAGTCCGGAGAACTAACGAGGAGCACGTGAGGTTGAGGAGCAAAGGAATGATGAATCCCACCACCTCAATAAATATGGTGATCTTGGACAGGTAGGTTTTCCAGATACGTTTGGAGAAACCTTCGAAACAGGTGGTGCTGGTGTTGGAAATGTTGGTTGTGGAGAACAGTGAAGCTGAAATCCCCCCACTGAGGACCAGAATCCAAACACCAGCACAGACTATGGCAGAGTTCCTCCTGGTCCTGATGGTGCGAGAGCGGAACGGGTACACGATGGCGAGGAACCGGTCGACGCTGATGCAGGTGAGGAACAACATGCTCCCGTAGATGTTGGTGAGAAAGGCTGTGCCAGAAATCTTGCACAGGCTGTCTCCAAAGGGCCAGTGCCTGTTGAAGTTGTAGAAAATTTTAAAGGGCAATGTGAACACGAAGAGCAGGTCGGAAACTGCCAGGTTGGTCATGAAGATGGCGGTTTCGCTCCTCATCCTCATGCGGAAGCAGAAGACGAAGAGGGAGGCACAGTTTGTGATGAGGCCAAGGATGAAAACCACGCTGTACACGGCTCCATACAGGTTGTACTTGAAGGAATCATCTGTCAGGCAGGTATGATTGTTGCTGTGGTTTCCCATGCCAAGTTTGTGATGTGCTTCTGAAGGCCTTCAAAGTCTACTTCAGGGACATCCATAAAATAAGGCCGTGAGCTCGTCCCTTCCCGAAGGAACGCATTCCAGGGAGGCTGACTGACACTCTGCTACCATGGCTCCATCACAGATCCCTTCATCCTAAAGGAGAGAGAGAGAGAGTTGCCATCAGTCATCCAAGGTAGCTGTGCCGGAGAACACTTTCTCCTCCCTTCTCAAATTAATGGATGTGCAAACTAGTAATTAATTTTCAGGGTTGCCTTTGCAGATTCCACTCTTATTGGGATTTTTGGAGGCTGAGCACAGCACTTGCTGCACACAGCCTTTCCTTTCATCCCTCATTCTTCTATTGGAAAGAGAGTGATCCCTAATTCCAGCTTGCTGCTTAGAAACGTATTTAATTAAAATCTGGGATGGAATTGGCCCAATGTGTTTCGAAAGAAACTGAATTGTGGACCCACGATACTGCCCAATCAAACAGTCTGAAATATTCATATAAACTTGTAAAAAGAGGTGAAAGAAGCCGAAAGTTTTAGATTTTGCAGAAAGCAAAGTCCTGTGGATTTTTAGCCTTTTCTGAAGCAAAAATATTGAAAGAAAACCCCAAACCTATGATAACCAAGAGCCGCTTTGCCTTTTTCCTACTTGAAAGTAGGAGCATCCTTACAAAAGTTTTTCAAAACATGAAAAATAGCCACATTGTGCCTCAGAAACGCTTCTCAAAAACACTTTCCAAAGTCGTGTTTGCCACTTTTGGAAATGGCTGCGCTTTTTTGTTTTCCTTAAAAATGTCTGCAAAAATGGTATTACTTTCAAAGGGACTATTTTTGCAAGGGTAAAATGCTTCCCAAAAAGGGATTCCTTAACATGTACTGACAGCTGCATTTCTTTTTCACTCTTTGTCAAGGTTTGGAACCTGAAATTTGGGAAATCTTCTGTTGTAGACCTTTGTCCCAACTCAGCAAGCTTTAGAGATACGCAGGGTTGATGTAAGCACACCGTTTATTGGAAATAAGTGCTTTCTGAACTGTCTTGATCTTCCCTTCTTGCTATTCTAAGTACTTTTAATGCCTGTGAGGATAAACCCTTGGAAAGTCTCCCTGGTTGGAGCAGGAAGGGTTTGCGAGCTGAGGGAGGGTCTGTGAGTTGGATCACGGGCACGGCACGTCTTGGAAACGTGGAGCAAAGCTGGATCACTGAGGGAGAGACCTTTGCCTTGCAAACCACAGCCAACCAAACACTAAACAAAGTTTGTAATCTCCTTGTAATCTAAGAAATCTCTTAGTAGCTACAACTCTGAGTGACTTAGAGCCAAAACCCTTGCGAAGAGTGGGATCCTCTCCAGAGGGTGACCCTCTGACGGCGCAGTTTCAACAGCAAACGTGTCACTGAGTTGTGCTAAAGGTTGAAATGGCAACAGATAAACAAATAAACTGGGGAAGAAAGCATGGATTTGAGATAGCTTGGGATGCAAATGATCAAAATCAGATGTTTTCCATATGTTTTCCTCCTGGGAGAGCTCAGGCTGACTGTTGTGCTTGCATTAAAGCTGGCGGTGAATCAGCTGGTGAAATGTCACGTGTTGGGGGAAATGGAACAGTCATGGCTTTGCCAGGTGGAAGGTGCCAGTTCTGCCCTGACCTGGGAATGCCTGGAGAGGCTTCCCAAAACCAGTGCTGTGACCCAGAGATGAGGCAGCACCTCGTCTTCGCACCTCATCCTAAAGTTGGACAGAAAGCCAAGCAGCAGGAAGGGCGGGTGAGCAGATCTCCCTTCCCAGCTGGCTTTCAAAAGGCTTGGACCTTTGGACATCCAAAAAGATGAGTTGGAGCCCTGAGGTATCTCCTGTGGGAGGGCTGGACTCCAAGATCTCGGAGGTCTTTTCCAAGTTGAAGGATTCCCTGGCTCTCTGCAGGCTGGGGAGGGAAGGGGTGCTTTGGGCTGGGCTTGCTGTGGGTGCTCTGAGCTCCAGAACTGGAGCTGTCAGGGGTGTCTCTGTGCACACATTTCACCCCACGGAGTCAATTCTTCCTTCCTTTTGGTTCCACTTTGAGTTGCACACTTGTGATGATGTCCAGCACTAGCAGATGATCAGACCAGGAGCAGATCTGTCCTTGTCTGGTTGATGTTGACAGTGTGGCAATGGCAGAGGAGAACCAATCCCACCTTGGGGCTTTATCTACAGCAGGGACTTCATTATGCAATTGCACAAGGACAGGTAGGGAGTAAACTGTTCCTTGCACCCCTTTGGCTTGTGCTCATCTAGTTTTTCCTACTAAATACATGACCAAATGAACTTCGTTGTGAAACAGCCTAAAAAAAGACATCAAATATTTAAATTATGGAAAGTATAGCAGTAAAATCTCAAATGTGCAATTTCTTTGGATCTGTGGCAGTTTAAATAAGGAAAGGTCTTGCCTGAAAGTTCAAATGCCTTTAAGCAAGAACTTACTGGATTGAAAAGTGCACATGAGCTCCAACAGGAATAGCTGTGCCTTGCCTTAACCCTCAGCCTAAAGCATTAAATTCTTGGCTTGTACCTCGCCTTCAGTACAGAACTGCCTGTTATCTCCATCAGGAGCAGTTTTTGTTCATGCTGAAATGTGACCCCTGTAAGCGTGTGAAAACCAGGTGTGCCAGACTCTCCTGGTCCAGGCTTCACAGCTGGGTCCTGACTGGGGAGGTTGGGGAGGGGACTGGGCGTCCTTTGAAACCTTACATAGATGGAAACCCCTCCTTCCAATCTGTCCAGGGTTTTGGCAGCTCCTCAGGACTCAGCCTGGCGTAGCAGGTTTGAAAGGTGCCTTTGAAACTCCCCCCTTTCCCACTGACAAAGTGCTCCTCACACAGGAGAAAAGATGCTACCTCGCTTGATTCTTTGCTCCCTGCTCTGCACCAGACAACCTCAAGGTCTTCTCCCAGTTTTTTCTAGTGGGTAATCTCTGGGAACTGCCAGCCAGCAATTGTCTAGTTAACTTATGGGCTTTAAAACACAGCCTGGCTTGTTTACCTATGGAACCCTGAGGGGCTGAAACAAGCTGACAAGTGGCTTTGAAACCCAGCCATGTGCTTTAAATTCTGTAGTATGACTCTACAGATTGAGTTTTTGGAGTGTAAAATTCACTTTACTCCCTTTTCACTAGGGATTAAAGCAGTAGGATGCTCCTCATGTACACCATGGGCACTGCTGCCATTGTCTTGCTGGGAAACAGTAAAGCAATATATTTTAAAAAGCTGAGTTAAGTAAATATAAAGAAAATCACTTTACCATGCTGTATTTCAGGCAGGCCGAAGCTTTAAATCCTATATTTAAACTGGAGGGAAGAAAAGGAGGGGAGGGATGTGTTTTTAGCTGTTGTCAGAAGTGGCACCATAACAGAATAAATACCCTTTTCAGTGTGATAATATTCAGAATATTCTCTCTCACAGCGGGGATGGTACAAGCAAACCTACAGCAAGCACCACTTACTCATGTCACCCTGTTATTCAGAGTTATGGTTCAGCAGAGTAGCTCCAGGATTTGCTCCCACGTGCCCTTGACTGTAGAAATATCCCATCCTCCATGGAAAGAAAGGAAAACTTGTCCCTGTGACTTCCTATGCTGCCTGAGTATCCTGTTTGCGATTCCTGTATTTCCTCCTCCTGACACCCCAAGAAACCTTCCAAATAGCCACACTGCAGCTTGACTCAGACCAGCTATCTGTGAGAACTGACTGCAGGTAAAAAGTACACTTTAAAATGAAACTCTCTAATTCCATTAAGCCCATTCCCACAGGTCCCATTCTCCACGTGTCCTGCAAACTGAGGTCGAGAAAAACAGGGTGAAGGTTGGGACTGACTTTTTTTGCATCACCACATTTTCTCCTGTGAGATGTCAGAGGAGTGGAACTTTATCAGTCTGAATACACAGGACATCCCGTGTGTTCACTCAAATAACTAAACACTGCAAAGCCTGTTCTTGCGAAGTTGCTACAGCCCTGATTGGAAAACCTCCCAAATCTGAGGGATCTCTTGGCAGATTATCTCTGTGTGCTCAGGTTATCTCTTAAATCTTGAGAAACAAAGGGTTTATAGGTACAGAAGCCAAAAACTGAAGGATCACAGGTGGGGATATTGGGAATTTGGGGGTTTCTCTGGGGTTTGTCCTCAGATGTCTCAAGGTCACGGCAACACTTGTTGTGTTTTGACACGGTCTCAGCCCTTGCCCTTGGCAATAAACAGGTATTTTCCTCAGGCACAGCGTGTGCTTTGTGCCTTCTCTTGACAAGAACTACATTCATGGGAGGGTTTGCCCTTCCCTGGTACATCACTGTGTGATGTGTAACTTACTCCCACCACTGAGCCCAGGTTACGGCTTTGCAACCACAAACTCATTTCTGCAACTTCTTGGGGTTTATTTCCCTCCTTCGTTCCACTTTAATTAGGTAGAAGGCTCAAAAAAAAAAGGTTTTGGTGGTGGGAGGGGGGATGTTTGATTTTTTGGAAGATTTTTGCAGCGATGATAATTCTGTATAAGGCTGTAGGACTTGAGCTCTTCCAGGCTGGAGAACCATAGGAAAGGTGAGATAAACTGCAACTGTTTGAAAGGAAAAAATGGAAACTGTGTGACGAAAAAGAAACTTCTTCTACCTGCAAAATTATTTGTAACTCAGTTCCTGCAATGGGATCTCCACTGACTTGTACTTTAGCTTTTTGCTAAAAGTTTCTTTAGACATTTTTGGTTGTAGAGAACTCCAAGACAATTAACAGAAAATGGATATAAGGACAAACCTCCAGTTTGGGGCAGTCTGGTGGCTGACTTTCCCCTGTTGGAGGCTATCAGGGTAGTAACTGGTTCTGTACAGCTCTGTTTTCCCAGTGCCAGCAGTGTGGGCTTATGGAAAATTGGAGCAGCCAGAGCAAGTGATGCTGGATGAGGAAAAAATGTCTGGGGACGGGGGAAATAGCTTGGGACACCAGTTTTGGGCTTGGCTCTTAAACCGACCAGTCTGTGGTCTCTCCATCCTCCCCAGAGCCTCTCGCAGTTTCCCAGTAACCTCCCCTGGTGTGGTGGGAGCAGGGAAAGGGTGGGATTGGAGGGTGGGAAGCGGAGCAGCTGCCTGTAAACAAAGCTCTATTGACGATCCGAAGCGATGGGAAGGAGAAATGCTTTAATCTCTTTCATTTCCTAATCCCAAGTGATGTATTCGAGAACAGTAGGACAGGAGCAGACAGAAGTGTGACTTTGAAGTCCGGGGAAGGTTTTGTGGAGCTTCAAAGAGCCATTCTTGCCTGGTTTATCGAGTGAATGCCCGGCCGGTGTGCTGGGGAAAGGGGACGTTTTCGGGTGATTAGCATAAAAGACAAGGCAGGAAGGCTCTTATTCATGGCTTTGACACTTATTGTGCTGAGGGTCTTCAGTGCCATCGGTCCTGAGACTCCCCGGGATTTGCTGTGTGTGGAACAAGGCCTCCTTGTACCTGCTGGGAAGGTGGAATTGTGAGTTACTCGCTTCAGTCAGGATTCACCGGCTGCTTTACAAATGCTCTTTGATAGAAAAGAAAAACCCAAAACACGGGACCCCGAGGCGTCTCCTTTCCCTCGGCCGCCGCGGGAGAGCCCCGGGACCCGCCGGGATGAGGTGGGAGAGCAGCGGCCGCTCCTTTGTCCTGGGCTGGTTTTGGCTCTTGGGGAGCCTCGCACACCTTCCAAGTTCAACACAACCTTCCGTTGTGAACGAATTGCAGCAGGACCCCAATTTAATTCTCCTCCAGGATGGAGCAGGGAGGAGGAAACCTGAGCCTCTCTCGGAGCGAACCCTAAAGGCGCTTTCCTTTATTCTTCTTTGGTTTTTAATTGCTCAGCACCGCCGTTGTCTCCTCACTGTCCTCTGAGACTTACAAAGCATTTCCTGCTCGTGGTGCCTTCTCTGGGCTGTATCTGTTTTGTATTGAGCTAATTAAAATGTTTCCTTCAGAAGAGAATAGTGAACTGCCTTACCCCACATTCAGCCACTGATCCTCAGGGCATGACTCTCTTTTTGTTTTCACTGAGAATGTCTCTCTCCATTTACATCACCCCTTTAACCCTTGGTGTGCTCTGATTTCCCCGTCCGCTGCAGCTTCCAGAGGGGCCGGTCCATAGCCCCGAAATCATGGAACTCACCCCAAACTTCCCAGCAAAGTTTACATTATTTTACACTTGTAAGAGGGACCTTTTTGCTTTGCCTCTGCTGGCGGAGGGCTGCAGGAATGCTGCTTGTTTTGACCCCCAGGGCTCTCACCGAGGGGGGATTGCTGTACAATAGCATTGCTTGATTCACTGGAGAAGATTTAGATGCAAAGAAAAGCTGATGAACTGATGAAAAGCAGAGTTACTCCGTCTGACCAGGTCGTTTTCACCCAGGAATAATGTTTGTGGTGTGGAGGTTGCTGTGTCTTTGATGTAGTCCTGTTTATTTACAAAGCGTGGTTAAGAAAAAACATAAAAAATAAGCGAGTCCTGTTTCCCCGAACCACTGGGGACTCCAACAACAGGCCAAGGTTTATTTGCTTACAGTTCCAAAGGCTTTCCAGTCAGGGGCCTGCCCAACAAGCTTCCTTTCTTTGCTTTCCTGACACAATTTCCAGTGGTTCCTTGGTGCCTTTCCTCAGCCACATGAAACCCTCCTTTCACCCGGCCTTGTCCGACCCAGTGGGATCCTCTGCAGCCCCTTTGCTGAAGCAGGAGAACTGAACTTTCACCTCTTTATCCCAAATTTATGGGCTTTTTCCCCTTCCTTGCATCCATTAGCACCAACAAGCTGCCAGCCCAGCAGCACAAACACCTATTTCACCTTGGCCAGCTGAGCTGGGTGTGAGGGGCTGTGCTTGGTTTCCTTGGGGGTGCTGGGGACAGTCTTTCCATGAGGCTGGACACGATCCATGTTTAGGACCTTGAGGGATCTGTGCCCAGCATTTATTGCCTGCAGGGAGTTGATAAAACAGGGCTTTATTCTCTTAAATTGGTTTATTCTGTGAGGAAAAGGGAAGGTTTGAGACTCATAAAATGGTTTGTGTTGGAAAGGGACCTTAAAGCCCACCCAGTCCCAACCCTGCCATGGGCAGGGACACCTTCCACTAGCCCAGGTTGCTCCAAGTCCCGTCCAACCTGGCCTTGGACAGAACTCCCTCTGACAGAGCATGGACATGGCATCACCAGCCTTGGTTTCACCTGCTCTGTGGTCTGTCCTTGCACCCTGGAGATCCCCAATCCCTTCCTGGAGCTGCTGCATTCCCTGTTCCCCTTGGGACACATTCCTGAGCAAGGAATTTGGAGCATGACTGGAGTTTGCATGGCATCTCCCTCACCTCACCTGTGTGGAAAAGCATTCAGGTCCTGAAAAATATCCTGTGGTATCTGATGGAAGGGGGTGTGGGGGAGCACAGAGCACAGGAAGAACTACAGAGGGTGAATTTGCACTGAAGTGTTAAAATAAGTAAGAAATAATTCCACACTGCAAAAATACCTAATCCCAACAAACAATAGATGTTTCAGCAGTGAACTTTCCTAGAAATCAGATTGACAACCATGAGTCGAGAGCAGGGGAATGACATTTTGTGTAAGGGATGGATGCTGCTAAATATGGTAATTTCCACTTCAAAACACACCCTGGGGTGGAAGAGGGTGCCTTAGCTGCAGGTCCAAGACATGAAAATTGAAATATTATTAGATGAAAATATAAGGTCTGTTGTGGCTGTCTATTTACAGCCATAAGAGGGTCTCAAAGCACAATGAGATCATGTTTTGTCCAGAGAAAAAGAACCTGCTCTGCTGCCAGCACCCACCTTTGTCTCAGGGCTCCGGGACTGATGAATGCCCCTTAATTCCACTCGCCAAGATAAAGAGACTTTCCTTTTTCTGCAAACCCAACCCATTACAAATAATTCAGCAAACTTTCCTGCAGCTGGGGTCAGCTAAGGCTGGGTTGGCTCCGGGGCCGGGTGGATCTTTACCCCCTTTTATGGGGCTGAACTGGGAAGCTGGTGCAGGAGGAAGCCTTGTAGAGCCACTGTCTGCTCCAGGAATAAAGAACTCCTCTTTTCAGGGAGAGAATTTCCCTTTTGTGAAAGGTGGTGGCTCCTCTTCGCTGAGACTAAATTGGATCCTTATTTAGGGAGGAGGAGCAGAGTGAGCCTCTGCACGCACACTTGACCTGGAAAGACCTCCTGAGGGTGGCTGTGTGCTCCAGGAGCCAACCCAACCCATCCCAGGCTGCGATGGGATGGCTCACTGTGTCTGGTTTGGGATCCTCGAGCACTGTGAGCCACCAGGCTGGGACCACCACACCCTCCACCAACACTCAGACACCAGGAAAGAGCCCCAGATCCCAAATATGTTTTAAGCAGAGTCAGGGACAACTGGCACAGCTGGATCCTGGACTCTGGAATCAATCTCCATGGCTGCAATGGCCACGCTCCAAGTGCCAAGGCAGCACCAGCAGAACAGAATCCAAACTGCTTTGCCACGTACCCTCCCACAGCGCACCCTTTCCTTGGGATCTGACCCAAGGGCTGGCTCCAATGGCCTCAATTCCTGCCCTGGTGCTCCAGCCGTGAGCTCGCAGCTGGAGAAGGGAAACATCTTACAGCTGGGAGTGCATCCTCTCCCTGCACAGGGAATGTTTCCATCCCAGCTCCTCGGGAGCCTGAGCTGCAGGTTTGCGCATTTTTGTGCCTCCTTACCGTGTTCTGAATGAAAGTTGAGGGGGGAGTTCAGGAGCTACTTGTGTTTGTCTGTGCAGAGCTCCCCACCCCAGGGTTTGAAAGACACTAATTTTTATCAGTCAAGGAGGATTCTCATTTTTAGTCATTTAGAAATGTGTGCTCAGCCTTCCCTTCCACCCCCTTCCTCCCTCCCCTGTGTTTCAGAATTTTCTTTTAAAATCCAGAAGCTTTGAACCCCCCAAAGTACCAAGGTTTTCTGCCTGGTTTGTTTTCAGCTTTGGGAATGCTGCTAAGGGAAAGAAGATGGAAAAGTGCTCTGAGGAGGGAATATCCTTATCACTGAGCTGTGAACTTTGCACTTCCCATCCTCTGGATTTTACTGTTCTGCTCATGTAGGGCAGCAATACAAAAACCACGCACAACTGTCTTCTCTCAAACAAAGATTAGGGAATGTCATTAAAATCCTAAACTTCTCCTGCAAATTCTTCTGCAGTGGGCTTATATCGTGTTAAATTCCCTTTGTTTTAGACAGCTGAATCTTTAGATCATGTGTTCATCATTCATTTTACTTCTGACACCAGTTTTTCTATTTGCTCAGAGCTGTATTTGATTTTTTCTCACTGAATTTTGTAGCTTAAAAGAAGTAGATTTTAGCCAAAAAAACGTAAAGCCATAAACGAAAGCCAAAGTAATAAAATGTATTCGACTTTTCAGTATAAAAATATCTAACTTAATTCCTAATTTTAACATAGCTTATAGGAACCAGCTCACCGTTACATGAAGCTGAAAACATGTATCGTTGTAAGCTGAAAGTCCACGCTTACGGCACATTTGCATACAACTCCTTTTTTGAGCTTTAAGTGTCTTTATGGTACTGAGTTCAAGTACAAAAGAACCCAAGGACTATTTTTCACAAACACAGAAGAAGCAACAGCACAGAAAAGTCCTTAACTTGTCATCTGCGGTGGCACCGTGCGAGTTACGGCGGAGCTGCAGCGATGCCCCTGCCAGGCTGCAGGAGCAGCTCGCACAGCAACCACTTGCCCAAAGCCTGGAGCTCATCTGTCCCCCTTTAAGCAGACCCGGCCGCCCTTCCCGTCCCAGCCGCAGGGAGAGATTAGCGAAGGACAAACCTCGCTAATCCCGGCTCCAGCCCATCCCGGCTGGTCTCAGCGCCCGGATCCATCCGAGCCTCAGCTTTAGGAACCACCGCACCCCTGCTCTGAAATGCGGCTGCTTTTCCCGGAGCTGGGAAGGGTCGGGAGCAGGGACTTACCAGGGCAGCACCATTCCCGGCGCTCGGTGGTTCAGCGGGATCCCGCCCTGACAGACCCCATGGATCCTTTGTGGAACACGGGCCGCGTTATTCCCACGCGGAAAACCTCCAGGATTGCCCGAGTTCAGCCGTTCATCCCTAAGCCCCGCCGTGGGTGGCAGCTGCTTCCCGGCCTTTGTTCCGACAGGGATCGGCGCTGCCGAGCTCTGCCATCGTGCCTTGGGAAAAGGGGACGCAGGAATGGCCCCGATGTCTGGGCAGGGGGAACTCTTGGGGGTCTCCATAGGAAGCGCTTTCCATTGGGCAGGGATGTGTTATTAGCGCTGAGCCCGCCCCCGGCGGGGCTCTGTGGGTCCCTCTCGCGGGGCTCTAGCCCTGGATTCCCTTCCAGAGCCTCTCCCAGTTCGGAATTAGCAGTCTAAGGACAACCCGACAATGAGCAGCGCGGATTTCCTGAGCAATTAGCTGCTGGACCCGGCCTGGGAGAGCGTGCCCGGTGGGAAAAGCGCTTTAGAGCTCGGATTTTCCTTTCCACGGCTGCAATTGTTTTGCCTTCCAATTAAAAAAGCGAGGGAGGGGAGGGGGGAGCTGGGGAGCAGGAAAGCAGTGTGTAAAACTGGGAAGCTGCAGAGCAAAGCTGGACATAAAAATAAAATATCTTTCTAAAGAGATTTAGAAAGGGGTTGTTTGTTAGGTTGGGGTTTGTTGTGGGGAGAGTGGTGTTATATCTTCTCAAAGGAGCTGACTAAAAGTCTGGGCTCTTTTTCCCCAGCAGCTTGCTCTGAAAGCTCTGGATTCCTGCTGGAAAACCAGTCAGCTTTCCACTTCCAGGGTCATCATTCCAAATGCTCCAGGGAAGCGTGGCTGTGTCCGCCTGTGAGCTCCGCCGGGAGCCGCTCGGTGAATCTGCCCCCCAGCACAGCCCCCGCCTAAAAGCTGTTTATTTTTCTCTCTTACCTTCAATATCAGCCCTTCCACCGGGCACGAGGATCTTCTGGCAGCAGGAACAGCTCAGCGGCTTCATTTGCTGCAGCCAGTGCCCCTTTATTTCATTTTCAGCCTCTCTGGTTCCATAGGTCTGAGGTCCCGGGGCTGCTGCTAAAGCCCAGCCTCCCACCTAACGCGTCTCGCTCGCATTGTGTTTGTCTCTCCTCTTCCTCCGCTCTCCTTGGCTGTTCCCACAGGCAGCCAAGGCCAGTAAACAACTCATTGTGAAGCTGGAGCTGATGTTATTCCTTGGGCTGGTGGCCGCGGAGTCGCCTCTGCAGCACCAGCTGCTGCCACAGGCTTTTATCCAGCCATGCAAATAACTTCCTGAATATCTCATGTAACAGCCCAACTGCAGGCTGCAAAACCTCAGCCTCGGAGAGCTCACGGTTTAATCAAACCTAAAAACAGGAGCATGGATTCGGATTGAAAATGGTGTCTGGGCAGATGTTTCCTGCTCCTCGTGGTCAAAGGTCCATTTTACTTGTTTAGCTGCTGAAGAGACGAAAAATGTGGGTAAATGGTGAAGGGGTGGCCGAAGGCACCGGGTGTCACTGGTTACAGCTGAGTGTGGGGGCTGGTGGAGGGCTCAGGATGTAAAATCCACCCGTACCACCAGTAAGTTTACACACAGAAATCCAGTCTCGTGGCTTTGGGCATTTTAGGGCTGGTTTTGTGGAAATCCTGATCCCTGGGGAGACGAGATTTTCACACCCATTCTTATGCGAGGCTGAGACCTCTCAGTGGGGACCGATTAACCAGCACCTCGGCGTTTGAAATCGCCCTTTTTGGGGGAAAGAAGGATGTGGGAGGCCGGGGGTGCTGATACAGATTAAAAGGAGCTCACTTTGCAGATTAACATCTTCTGTCTGAGTTTCCAAACTACCAGAGCTGGGCAAACCCATGAGAGAGGCTGCTGGTGACTCCTAGAAGATTAAATACAACATAAATCTTAAAACAAAACTTGTGTGCCTCTCACAGCATTTAGGCAGAACGTGGTGGCTGTGCCAACTCTGCTGCTGGAAGGGACCCAGGCAGCTGTGCCGGGTTGGGATGTTTGCTTTCTCTCCGGAGTTATTGGTTTAATTAAACACTCCTAACGAAAGTCTTCAGCTGTTGGGAACTTCAAGGGCTGGGAGAACTCCTAATAATGTTACCTCTAATCTGTCAGGAGACTGGGAATGGTATTTCTGCCCTCCGTGGGGTCCATCCTTCTAAACCATTGTAGTGGTTCCCACTTCATATCCATCTGTGGTTGGCATTGAATCCAAAAACATCTCTAGGGAGCAGGTTATTCAGTCACCGCTTATGTTGGGGGTTGTTGGGATTTTTTTCTTTTAAAAAGAGCGATTTTTTTCTGCTAGCTATAGCCAAAACTGGAAGCTGGAAAAGTGGAAGCTCTAGGTTGACCCACGATGCCACTCTCCAATCTCTAGAGATCACAAACAAACCAAAAAAAAAAGTAAAATCCCAACCTTTTTCCCTATGGAACATAAAATTTTTGGTGTTGATGAGAAAGAAAACATCCCTAGAACAATATATTCCTGCTGCCCTCCAAGGCCCGTTTCTCAAAGCAACACACACAGGCCTTTATCCTTCTCCACACCAGCTCAAATAGGCCAAATGTTGAGCTATCAACCTACTCTGTGTCTTTTTTAAAAATAAATAGAGTACAAACACTTCCAACTAAGTGCCCTTAACAGGGATTTATTTGCCAAACATGAGGAAAGGAGAGGCTGCCTCTCTTCTTGGTTACAGTTACAGGCAAGTGTTTTCTTTAAGATGGATAAACAATGAACCGACTCCTGGGCTCTTCATCTCTGCTCAACCCATTTGGGGTCCCCACCCTGATCCCATGGTGCTCGTCCTAGACTGGGGACAGGGTGGGATGTAGTGAACTCTCCTTGTTAAAACATTGGCAGCACATCAATAATCTTGGGTTATTTTGGAAAACAAGGGAAGCTGGGCTGTTAACTTACTGGAGCCCGAGGCTGCTGAGAAGGCACAACGTGTTTGAGCAGCAGTTTTACCCCGTTTGCAGTATCTTCTGATAGCCCACATAGCTATCATTCTGATACTTCTGGGGTGTCTCTGCTTGTGTCAGTGCTTGGCTGGCTTTGGGACTGTCATCCGCACTTTCCATGGATTTCAACCACACAGGCATGCCTGAATTTAAGGAATAATTTAGCATTTCCCAGCTTAATTCTTCTGCTGTCAAACCCACTGAATATTTTCAGTAAAATGGTGCTTTGTTGTGCCTTTTTTCCTACTTCAGGGCCCTTAGGAGCACTCAAAGGAGCGAAAAAACCAGAACCCAAATCAAAATGGCATTTAAAGGCCACTATAATATATATGATAGAGGCATGAACTTGTCCTTTCCCTCCTCTATTCACCGGCAGAGCTCGTTTCCTGCCTGTGCTTTCCTGGAACAGCAGAATTCATTTGTCATTGGGGAGGTAAATACTGCATTTGTCACTGGGGAGGTAAATACTGCATGGCTTTGGTCCATCCTGAGGCTTCCATGGAACCTTCCATCCAGAGGCTCCATGAACAAGCTAAAAAGGGTGCCAGGAGTGGCTCCATGGCACCAGGGGGTTTAAGGACCCTGCCTGGGGAAGGGGGTACTCCCATGATGCCAAAATACCAATTCTTTGTGCTTCAAACTGTCGGATTTAGAAATTTTGCCTGTCTGCAATATATCCATGATGTCTTGTATCATTCTCTCATCCAGCTTCCCAGGGTTTCACACTTTTAAAGCATCAGCTTTAGGACCACAAGTCCTAGGGGATAATGTTTAATGTCTGGGTGATCTCAGGGGATTGTTATTGGGATGATTAAACCAATAGCTTCAATTCTGTTTGAGTGGGGAATTTCACTCAGGTGGTTCCCAGCGAAACTAAAGGAAAAAAATCAGTAATACCAGCATTTTCTTGGGGGAAAAAGGAAAAAAAGTCACTTTAGAGAAACTGCAGTTGGTGCTGGAAGAGATTTTAGAGGAAAATTCCTGAGCAGATGTAGCAGAACCCGGTTGGAGCAACCTGGTCTAGTGGAAGGTGTCCCTGCCCATGGCAGGGGGTGGGATGGGATCAGGCTTTAAGGGCCCTTCCAACACAAAGCAGTCCATGATCCTATGATTCTGTAACCCTCCAGGAGCTCCCAAATGTTGTGGTGTTCACTAATTCTCAATAGTTTGTCGGGGCTTCCATTTGAAATCTTTTTTGAAGAGTTTTATAACACAGCAACCAGAAATCACTTTGGAAGCAAATGGAAGTGCAAAGCCTCATCCTGTTCAGTTTTCATTTTTTAAAATACACATTTAGAGGGAGCTTTTTAATAATTTTAAGTGCTGTAGAGAGATGGCAGAAATGAAAAATGAAAGCAAGCGCCCATTTGAAGCAGTCCCCTTGCAATTTTTAAAAGGCTTCATTTAAAAATCCTGGTTTGTTATTTATCAGCACTTAACATTCCATTATTTCCCTGTCCAACAGGACTTTTTGCTAATAGATGCCAGGATATTTCTTCTCCAAACGTTTAGGCCTTTATGCACTTAAGCAAAGGCAGTAGATCATGAGCTGCTGAAATGTGTTTCAGTGCAGGAAAAGTAAACCAAAAATTCGTGTTGTTTGCTGGCTCAGGCAAATTGTAAGCTCGGGTGGCACCAAGGCCTGAACCTGAATATCCCTCCAGACTTTGTGTTTTGCCCTCAACCTTTGCTTTTATTTGTCATCCCCAACAAACCAGGGGACTGTCACCCTCTGGCCAGAGCGCTCTCTGTGTTTCTGACCTGCCTCTCTCCCCTGCTTTCCATGTCCTGCAGTAATTAAATCCAGCTCTTCCAAGGTTGTCTCAGCCATTTCAGAGCCTTTAATTTCTCTTGTTGACGGAGAAGGGATTCACTTTGCAGACTCCCCACTCATTCTTCACCTTCCCCATAATCTGGAGCGATTTCCAGTTTGCATGGCCAAATCTAATCCCCGATGCCTCTCTCCAGAAACCACATCCAGGAGTCACTCCGGGCCAGAAAGAAATTCCTGATTATTCTCTCCTCCAGAACAAGTTCAGAAACTCGCTGTGTCCTAATTTGCAGTGGGATCTGGGTTTGTTGGCCCTTTTTACCCAGATAAAGTGGCAGTTTCCCAGTTCTGCGGTAACGGACACTGTTGTTTTGAAAGAGGCACCAGTGATCCTGAAATCTTATCCCTGGGAGAGGGAGCAGGTGTTTTCCAGCAGAGCCTCTGCCAGCACCAGCTGAGCAGAGCCTGATTCCCGAGCTGTGACGTCCCTCCTGCCGTGTCTGACTGTGCCCAAGGGGACACTGAAACGTTTCCCTTTGTCCCCCCGTGCTGGGGAGCAGAAGCAGGTTTGAGTGAGAATTGGGTGAAATAAAGTTGGTTTCTTCTTTTTCTCTGAATCCCAGTGATAGCCAACCAGTGGCTCCTGTCCCAGGCATGGTGGAGCCTGGTTTTTTAGCAGGGACAGTGGAACATGATCCTGCCCGTGGCCTGGGCGTTGGAACTGGATGATCTCTAAGGTCCCTCCCAACCCAAGCTGGCAGTGCCAGCAGGACGTACTGTGCCCGTATTCCATCCCTCCCAGCCTCCCTGGGCTGATGCCAGGGAGTGCCTGCTGTCAGACTGGAACAGGACATCAGCAAGTGCTGGTCTTTAGTGGAGTAAACTGAGTTTCACCACGAGGATTGGGCAGGAGCCACAACGCCTGGAAGAGCCACTGCAGGACAGTAAATGAAGAGAAGCCCAACAGGAGGTGTCCAGGCAGAGCAGGGGCAGCGTCTGGGAGCAGTGGAAGGATATTAAATTTCAACAAACCCAAAGGCCACAAGAAGTCAGTGAATATATTCTGTGTTCTGACAGCAAAAAATCCGGGTTTGGAAGGGTTGGAGCACCCAAACAATTGGAGGCGCAGCCGGGCAGGAGCACAGTCCTGCTGGGAAGAATAGAAGGAAGAAGCAGCTGAATATCAGGAAGTTTTCTAACAATGAGGAGTGTTGAGCCTCAGTGGAGGCTCCCAAGGGAAGTGGGAAAAGCCCACATGGGCTGAATTGTGGAAAACAAGACAAAACCATGGTGTACATGTCATGGAAAGAAATCCTTCAGCACAGTGAGGGGCAATCCTTAGACGTTGTTGTTAATAATATCTTTAGGTGCATTTTTGAGTCACAGATTTAGAAGAGCCTTGGAAGGCAGGGAGCTGGGATGGGAGGTCTCTGTGCAGGTCCTCTCCCCAGGAGGTGGAGTTGGAGAAAGAGGAGTGGGGGGGATACAGTGCCCATCACAGCCCTGAATTTCCCAACAACACAAAGCATTTGCCTTTCCTGTCCCTGTCCCTCTCCCTGTTTTCTGCATTTTTATAAGAAATCTCAGTTAACGTAGGTCCTGTCCTCTCTGGTGAGCAGTTGCTTCCCTAAGGACACCTGGGGGGAACATCTCACCCCCAGCGTGTTCTGGTTCCCACTTTGCAGTGATTTTTTGGGACTTGCAGGATTTTGGCTGTGCCAGAGAGCACAGTGTGATGCTGGGGGATTCACAGCCTGGGGGGGGGTCCCTTCCCTCAGCTTTGCACCAGTGACAGCTCTGTCACTGATGGAGAATGAAAACAGAGCTAAACTGGTAAAATTCATCATGTTCTGTACCTTGACTGCCTTGGGAGCCTCTTGCAGCATCACAATATAGAGCAGCATGGCTGTGAGCAGAGAAGTGATTGGTGAAAGGAACGTGGAGAAGGGATGAACAGCTAAATATTCCCAATTTTCATTAGCATCCATGTTACTGTATTCCTTAGGAGCTGGTACAGCCTGTGTTTCCCTCCGTCTTCTCCACGGATGCCAGTTTTGAGTGTTCAAGAAATTCTCTGCTATGGTTTCCCACTGCCACAGGGCAGGATTGGGTGGGATATGGGGAAGGAATTCTTCCCTGTGAGGGTGGGAAGGCCCTGGCACAGGTTGCCCAGAGAAGCTGTGGCTGCCCCATCCCTGGAAGTGTCCAAGGCCGGGTTGGACGGGGCTTGGAGCAACCTGGGCTAGTGGAAGGTGTCCCTGCTGATGGCAGGAGGTGGGACAGGATGGGCTTTAAGTTCCCTTCCAACCCAAACCACTCCATGATTCCATCTTAACCCAAAAGACTGGAGCACGACCAGTGTGCAGCCCACAGGATGTGGCTGCACCTCCCCTCGAGGTCCAAACCTCTGGGCTGTCCCCCTCTTAGGGCCACTGAAGCTCATTAACGCAGCTGATCCTGAGCTCACCTGCCCCACCCGTGCTTTTCTGTGGCACAAACTCTCCCAGTGTTATGCAAATCAAAGCGTTATTATTCCTGTGGCACCCCCCTGAACTCCTGCTCTCCCCAGCCCCTGGCTGGTGGGGCTTTGGTCTCTCCTCTGTCTCGTTGCAATTAAGCTTTGGTTGCTCCTGCTCTGGAAGGTTCCCCACTGTGCATATTCAGAGGAATATCCGACCAGCTCTGTCGGCAGTGCCCTTGTCTGACAGCTTTGAGAATCTGCCTGTGACTCATGGACGTTATTTTGGTCCTAATTTGTTTGTTTTTCTGACTGAAAAGTGGTTTCTGAGGGGAAAAATATCCATATTTAATGCCTTGGGGTTATGCCTTTTTTTTTTTTTCCCCAAAGCCTTTTTCTATCCAGAAAATAATTTCTTAAGGTTTCTTCTGCCAAAGACTCAAAAAAAAAAATGCCTTTGTTCCTAAAGAAAGTAGGATGCTATGTGGAAAAGAGCAGTAAAGAGGAAAGATTCTGCTAACAAGGCCTAAGTGTGTTGCCACCTAACCCAGAAATTATAGGAAAAGGCTGTTTCTTTTTTGTTTAACTGTTTGACTGGGCTCAGGAATTGCCTAATCCTAGCCTATATAACGAAAACATTTTTATTCCTGAGGGAAGAGGAGTCTGGAGAGGCAGCTCACCATGCCAGGGGAGAAGCCACCTTGCCCAGGAGCTTCCTAGATAAGAATGGAAATCCTTGTATGCCATTTCCCTTTGTTACCAGAGGAGAAGAATCCCTTTTAAAAGCATTGTTTTAAAGAGGGAAGCAGCACCGACAGGGCGATGTTTTTTTCCTTTTGCCTTTTCCCTGCTGACTCGTGATGTCCTTCCAAGCCCCGGGAAGGCACCACTGCCCGCCGTGCTGCTCCAGGGAACAGCTCTCCATGAAACCTGAGCCCCTCACTCATAATTCATGGCCTTCCCACTTTATCAGCACTAAGGGAACAGGGAAGGACAAATGCATCTCCCAGGATTTACTCCCGGTTTCATGTCTTCCCTCCTTTACTGTCTTGCTTCTCCTGTGGGAGAGGGTTTACTTAGAGCAAGGGTTTTACTTAACATTTAATAGTGGTTGTATTGACTGAAGGGAAAAGACCAAAGCAAATCAACCCCTATAGATTTGCATGGTCTGATTAATGTCTTTCCTGCTGGTTTCTTGTTTCTTGCATTAATTATTAATCATGATGGGCTCCCCCAAGGAAAACTGGCTGTGGAATGGGGGGAAACAGGATGCTTTTCTTGTTTATAATGCACCTGAGTGGCTCCTGCCCAAGCTCCATGAGCTGGAATACCACTGTATAATCCAAGTCCTTGGTTTCCAGTCGAGGCTGCACCTTCAGCAGCTCTCAGCTCCATCCTGGGGGATCCAGCTCCAGCTGCCATTCGGGACAGGAAGCAGAGAGCAGCACCCCCGAAGGGAAGCACAGGGGGAATTCAGGGAGACAGAAGGCAATTAAACAGCCTGGAATTTGTCCAGGTCCTTGGGGTTGTCACCCCATCGCCTGCAGGACCGTGACGGCCACGTGTGGCCGGGTCCCTGCGCCGGGTGCCCTCGCAGAGGGGCAGTGGGCCCAGCCCTGGGAGGGGTCTCTGGGTGCTGGGCCAGGCCCAGCTCCGTGTCCAGCCCTTTCGGGGCAGTTTCCCACAGCAGCATGGGACGTTTAGCCCTGGGAGCTGTGGCTGTGGCAGTGCCCTGGCTGTGCCAGCTCACAGTAAATATTCCCATGAGGATTCGAGGTGATCTGTGGGACCATTAGTGGCAGATCCTATATTTATCCTAATGCTGACACATCTTTAAATAGCACAGTTACATGGCAGGTCCCTGTTTAAAGAGTTCACCACTCTCACTTTTGCTGAGTGTGGTTCACTGAAGCAGTTTGAAAGGGAGGAGATCCTCCCTAAATGCTGCTTTGATCCTACATTTTTCTGACCAGTGGGAGTTGCCAGAGCCTCTCCCTTCTCTGCCGAGTCGTTGTTACACCTCTTCTGTAAATATTAGTTCCCCTCTTTTTGTTTTCTTTAGCTTCCCCAAACCACCTCTCCTACCATCTTCCAAAATCCTACTGAACCTCTTCCAAATTCACAGAATCCCAGAATCATGGAGGTTGGAAAAGCCCTCCCAGCCCATCAAGTCCCCCCTGTGCCCAATGCCCAGAGCACTGAGTGCCACATCCAGTCCTTCCTTGGACACCTCCAGGGATGGGGGCTCCACCACCTCCTGGGCAGCCCCTGCCAATGTTTGAATGTTCCCTGATCCCCCAGCCCTTTGTGCCACGCTGCCCTCGGCTGCCAAGCACACGGCCCTCCCCTTCACCTTGGAGTAAATGACTTACTCCTAAAGATCCCTTAGGAATTAGGGTTTCACTCCTTTGGCTGGGGTGTCCTTCAGCCTTGGTGACATCTGTGTGCAATGAGAGTGATAGGAAAGTGTAGCCTCTTTTTTTTAACTTTTTATTGGCTCTTCACACTCCAACTTGGCTCCCGTGGACTCGTGATGCTGCTGATGCATCTCTGGTGACAGGAGCACTTTGCAGGTGCCTCAGGCAGCTGCTGCCCTTGATGCTGTGCCCACTCCTGGGGAGCTGCTGGCCTGGATGGTGGAGAGCACAGCCCAAGGGCCAGCGTCTCGTGTTTCCCAAGCTTCCTTTTTAATGTGCTTTTCTTTATTTTTGACTGGGTTATGTTTTAATGAGGACAGTGACACCAAACAACAGCTTTTCAACACCAACCAAATACCATCCCTGGGAGATGAACCATAATTAAGGCTGTTTTGGGTGGTGAGCAGCTGGAGCAGCAGCCTTAAAACCATTTTTAGGTTTATTTTAAATAATATACTTTTACCTGGAGAAAGAAGGGAGGAAGAATCTTTATAAAGCCACTTGATGGAAGGAAAAATTTCCCCAGTGCATGAGCTCAGCTTTGCTTCCTCTGCATGTGGCTTGGGCTGCGTGAGGGTCACTTGGAATCATTAAGGTTGGAAAAACCCTCTGAGATCATCAAGTCTGACCATTCCCCCAGCACTGCCAAGGCCACCACTGACCCATGTCCCCAACTGCCACATCCACATGTTTATTGAACTCTTCCAAGGATGGTGGCTCCACCACTGCCCTGGGCACACTTTCTATGGAGAAATTCCTCCTGATGTCCCACCTGCCCCTCCCCTGGCACAGCCTGAGGGCGTTCCCTCTCCTCCTGTCCCTCGTTCCCTGGGAGCAGAGCCCAACCCCGCCCCAGCTCCCCACTCCTGTCAGGAGAGCAAGAAGGTCCCCCCAGAGCCTCCTTTTGTCCAGCTCTGTCTTTGCCCAGCCCTGCAGTTAAATTTTCCCCCTTGTTCCAGAGGAACACATGGTTTTGCTTAGCACTGGGAAGGAATTACAGCCCAGCGTCTTGAATGTGTACGTGCCAAGGTAAGTAATCTCTGCTGCGAGCTCGGCGATCACAGCTCGTGGGTATTTGTTTTCCTATGTATAGATTTACCAGCTGCTGCTCTCTGACAGCTCTGGATGTTTTCTCTTTTCCCATCCAGACGTCACTGCCATGTTTCACTGGGTGGTTTGTCACCCCACGGGCAGGGGGGAGCTGGGCATCCCACAAGGCTTCTCCTCCACCCAGGGCAGGATCCGGCAAGGAATCCCAATTTACTGTTTCTACCAAATTTACTGGGAGGGGAACAGGTACAAAGAGGTTTTTACACATCCAGCCACGAGAAAAGAACTTGCGGAAGTTCTTAAGACAGGTTGTTCAAAACGCCAGGGGACCCTGAAATCCAGGGATGGATATTTTATATTAACTTTTCTGAGATGTGCAGCATGTGTTTGCTTAGAGAAATACATGTTTGCTTAGAGAAATATAAATTTGTTTAGAGAAATATCTGTTTGCTTAGAGAAATACATGTTTGCTTCAAGAAATATACATTTGTTTGGAGAAATATATGCTTGCTTAGAGAAATATTTTTGCTTAGAGACCTGTATGTTTGATTAGAGAAAACAAGGGCAAACCTGACTGTAAAGGAGTGTATTTTCTCTTGTGAGATTCCTGAGTGTCCTTTGGGATTCGCTTTGATTTGTGTTTGTTACATTCGGAGGGAAAGCTTTGCAGAAAGAGCGTATCCTGGAGTTGTCACAACTAGGTCTTGAATTTTGTGGTTGGCAGGTGGACATTTGTGTTCACAAAACTGCGGTAACTCTCAAAGGCTTCCTGCTTTGCTGTGTGTCACTGGGCCCTGCCAGTGGGTTGTGTAGCTTTATCTACACCAGCATCCGTGGATCAGAGAGGCTGCATGAGGACAACTGGCAACTCTTTGTGCTGTTTGTGGTTCAAAACAACAGTTCTCCATACACCTTACACTGAAGAATTGTGGTTTGAGCCACAAACTGTCAGATTTACCCAACCTGGGCTAGAGGATCAGCTGTGGTAGGAACTCCTTGGTAAAGGATGAGGAAGGCTTTAATATAAAAAATAACTGTTTTGCAGAACTGCCTTGGCAGCACTGACAGAAACAAGGGTTTGAGACCATTTTGTTGGCTTGTATGAGTTGCTTCTGCAAATGATTTCACAGACTGGCATTTAGAATTTGCTTCCTACCTGGTGTCTGAACCTCAGCCATGTGTGGAAAGAGCAGTGGAACTGATTTAGGCTGCAAACAGAGCCCTCCAAAGCTGAGAAATCTGCATGGCTTTTGCACCAGAAAGTATATTTTCTATATATTTTCTTCATACTGTTTTCTCCATGAGCTCCCACTCTGTTTTGGTGCACAGGACTTGAAAAACTGGCCAAATCTTACAAAGAAAGAGTTTATCTAGTTTGGAGGGGTTTTTCCTTCACAGGTTTAAAGTGGTTCCTCAAACGATAGCAGTGAAGATTCTTGAGACAGGTTGAGAAAATGCAATTTAAATGCAATTTGGGAGCGTTATCACTGACCTTTATAGTGCAGAGAAAAAGAGGTTGGAAATGTGGCTCCCAGCTCTTAATCTGCTGACTTCAATGGCCATTTGTTTCCCCTCCTGGAGCTGTTTGCCATAGATAGAGCCATGGAACACGTTCAAGGTCTCCGTAGGGAAGCACTGGGAGCAGCCCAAGGCTCAGCCTGGCTGGGCCCAGCACCTCGCCTGGAAAACCTCAACCTGTGCTCCTGGCACGTGTCTTGTCTTTGCTCCAGAGACCCACAGGACAAAGAAAAAGGCAGCTGGCACCGAGCCTGGCGTGGCTGCAGGGCCAGAACCCAGCAAAGGCCTTCAGGGAGCAGAGCCAGGCACGGTGGGCTCTGGGCTGCTGGGGCACTGGGCTGTGTTCCCTGGCTCCAGGCAGAGCTCTCTTCAGCCTGGCCGAGGCTCAGAGGATGATACTTGTGTCCCTGCCCTCCAGAGGGAGGTTGGAAGCTGGGAGGGAGAAAGGAAGGCAAGTCTCTGGTCCCTTCTCCCCCAGGGAACAGCTGGTGCTCCTGGGGAATGAGCGGGAGGGAATGTTATGCAAACCAGGACAAATGATACAAACCCCCCTCAAAATAAGCCTTGGAACATAAATAGAGCAAAATCTCTTCTCAGCAAAGCTCTGTGAAAACAAGCAGGCAGGGGTCTGGGGTTTGCCCTCTGTGCCCAGGTGTCCCTCAGCCCACGCACCTTCGGCTTGCTGTATTTGGGTGAGTTTTCCTCGGTCTGGGAGGATTTCTTGAGCTGCCTCGACTCTGAGCCCTCTCCGAGCTCTGTGTGGAGCACTGAGGTTGCTCTCAGCTGAGCAGGTCTCCACAAACACTCAGGGCACAGAGAAGTGACCCAGCAACCGGCCCAGCCCTGGAACCTGCCGTGTAAAAATAGCCCGGCCGGGCCGGGAGATGAAAGGAGCCACAGCACGTCCCCCAAACACAAACCCTTTAATGAGGCCGAGGCACTGGGGCTGGACCAACAACTCTGGGAGATCTGGTAGCCAGGTCAGATGAATGGAGCACTTGTGGAAGGGGGGACGTGCCATTTGCACAAGCGGGAGACGGCGCAGGGGAAACAACAGTCAATGAAATCCTTTAAAAAGCTCTGCTTTTCCAGGCCACGTTTAACATTTAAACTGCTGCGAACTCGATACCTCCACAGTCAAACTCACTCCATGACAGAAGTGCACAGAAAGGGGGAGGAAAACTCGTTTGGCTTGATTTTCAGGTAAACTTAGACTTCTCCAGGAGCTTTTTTCCTGGCTTTTCATAGTAGTGGAAAGCGGATAATTTAACACGTTCTTAGAGCTTCACAACAGTATCAGGGCCCCTCATGATGAGAAAGACATTGAGGGGCTGGAGCTTGTCCAGGCAAGGGAATGGAGCTGGGGAAGGGTCTGGAGAACCAGGAGTGGCTGAGGGAGCTCGGGGGCTCAGCCTGGAGAAAAGGAGGCTCAGGGGGGACCTTCTGGCTCTGCAACTCCCTGACAGGAGGGGGGAGCCGGGGAGATGGGCTGGGGTGTTTATTCTCTTCTCCCAGGGAACAAGGGACAGATAAGAGGAAATGGCCTCAGGTTGTGCCAGGGGAGGTTTAAATTGGATAATAGAGAAAATTTCTTCCTGGAAAGGGTTGTCAAGCCCCGGCACAGGCTGCCCAGGGCAGTGGTGCAGTGACCATCACTGGAAGTGTTCAAAAAACCGTGTAGGTGTGGCACCTGGAGACATGGTTTAGCGGTGAAGGCGGCAGTCTCAGCTTAGCAGTTGGACTCGATGATCTTAGAGGGCTTCTCCAACCACAATGAATTCCATGATTCCTAATGGATTTGTGTGAGTTTGCACGTTTGCACTTACAAACGAGGCCCTGTGTTAGTACCACCCACTGCAGACACTGCCCGTGCTGCGCTGGGGGCCGTGGCTGTGTCCGAGGGCCCCTGTCCCGCAGGGCTCTGCAGGGCTGGAGCTGCTGCTCGGCCTGTGCTCGGGAACTGCGCCCAGAAATGAAGCCAGGGAGGCTCGTGGAGTGAGCTCCCTGCTCTGTTCTCACACTGAGGGCTCTGTTCAGCTCGGGGGTCCCGCACCAAGCAGGGCGAGCTGTGGGCACTGGTTGAGCAGCCCAGCGCAGTCCCCAGAGCTCTGGCAGCCACCCCACTCCCAGACTTTGCTGGGGGGTTGCCACAGAGAGCAGTAGCTCTGCCTGCCCTGCCTCTGGCTGCTTTTCCAGCCGCGGTGCTGTGGGCAGGGAGCACCCAGCCCGTGTGGGCAGACACGGCCACGCCAAGAGCCAGCAGGGAGAACTGCCTGTCCTCCACCACTGTCTGAGCCACGAGGGTCTGTCACCCTCCTACAGCCCACAGGTGCACTGGGAAAAATAAACTGAGCCTGATAATTTTCCCAGCTGAGTGGTGAAGGTGTCCAGGCGTCTCAGAGCTTTGAGGAGCAGCGTGGAGCCTGTGGGTGAACAGGGCACTTGAATTCAGGGGGACTTGAATTCCACAAACTGTTGTTGCCTGAGAAGAAGGGGAGGTTCAGGTTGGACATCAGGAGGAATTTCTTCACGGAAAGGGTGGTTACAGATCAAAACGTGCTGCCCAGGGAGGTGGTGGAGTCCCCAGCCCTGGAGGTGTTCAAGGAACCCCTGGATGTGGCACTCAGCGCTCTGGGCTGAGTGACAAGGTGGGGTTGAGTCAGGGGCTAGACTCAATGATCTTAGAGGTCTTTTCCAACCTTAATGATTCTGTGGAAGTCTGATTGGGCCCAAAATGTCATGTTGATGCCTAGACAAAATTCCTCCTTGCTGAGGTAGTGCAGATGTCACCCGCTCGTTCTCGCAAGCGTGGAAGTTTCAGCTGCCACAACAGGCAGGTGGAATGAGTGAGAAACCCTCCTGCAGAGCTGCCAAAGGGTTCTGCTGGGTTATTTCAGTCCTTGGACAAGCAGGAGTTTGACTAAGGAAGGGCTAAGCAGGGTGTAACAGGGTGTAAGCAGGGACCAAGATTCACCCAGACTGAGATGGGCCCTGGTAGGTGCAGGTCTGCAACCATGGGGGGCAATTTGGGAATGACTGAGGCAGGAGGTGATGGTTTGGTGGGGGGACAGCCCTTCTCTGACCTTGCTCCAGTGAAAATCCAAGCCCATGGATCAGAGGCTTAAATGAACCTGGTCTAGCGAACGTTTCCCTGCGCAGGGCAGGGGGTTGGGATGAGATGGTCTGTAAGGTCCCTTGCAAACCAGAGACCTTGAGCAGGGTGTGGGGGAGCGGGATCCAGCCCTGGCTTCCTCATCCCAGCCCAAGGAGCTCCTGCTGCTGTCAGCAGCTCCCGGCCCTGCCGGGTTTTTATGAAGTGCTGGCTCAGCTCAGTCAGGGCTCACCTGGGCTGTGGAAATACCTGATCTCTGCCAGAGCAGGACCTGGGCTCTGAGTCAGCAAAACACTTCAGCACGTGCTCAATCATCCCCAGCCCAGCACAGGAGTTGAGCATCTGCTTATTTTCAAGCTTGCACTTACATATTTGGGGGGGTGGAGTGGGATTGCCGTGGGATGGCTCTTGCTGCCTACCTGAATCTCCAGGTGAGCCCTGCACATGCTGCCTTCAGCTCTAACACCTTTAAAGAAGGAAAACCAGTCCAAAACTGTAAATATGGGAATAAACATTCCCACCAGTCATCTGCTGTTAATTTACTGTTGAATCAATTCATTTTCATCCAAAAGCAGCAGAGCAGCTTTGAGCCTCTGAAGACCATTGAATATTACACTTGATACCATAAGCAAAAGGATTGCAGGGCATGTTTTATTTCACCAAGAGCATTTAGTACTTTGCCAAATTCTGTCTCTTGAGGGTCAGTGCAAATGTGTTCTCCTTCTGCTTTTCATACAGTGCTGCAAAGTGAGCTGTGGTTGTGCAACTCGGTAACTATTCCTGCAATTTTAGCTTGGAGGCTTCTCTTTTTTAATGCAAACATGTTGTTCAGTCTCACGGATTTATCTCCCCCTATAAAAATTAGCGAATGAGCAACCTTCCTTCCTGTGCCTAAAGGGGCTCCAAGAGAGCTGGAGAGGGATGTTGGACAAGGGTCTGGAGTGACAGGACAAGGGAGAATGGCTTTAAGCTGAAGGAGGGTAGATTTAGATTGGATATTGGGAAGAAACTCTTCCCTGTGAGGGTGGGGAGGCCCTGGCACAGGTTGCCCAGAGAAGCTGTGGCTGCCCTATCCCTGGAAGTGTCCAAGGCCAGGTTGGATGGGGCTTGGAGCAACCTGGGCTACTGGAAGGTGTCCCTGCTCATGGCAAGGGGTGGGACAGGATGATCTTTGTGATCCCTCTTAACCCAAACCATTCTGTGATTCCATATCCTAACCTGTGCAGTGCTGCCACAGCAGATTGTTGCCTGGAATAATGGGAATTCTTGCCCTTGGAAACCAGAGTGAACAAAACAGAGCTTCTTTGATGTCTTGATTTTAAAGGCTGCTCGTGGCTCACAGTTGCCTCCCAGCTGTCACCATGGCCAGCTTGAAGCCAGAAACCTCTTTTCCCAATACCCCTCTGCTATTTTCCGTTATACCTGCAGGATCTGGTGCTGCAGGTGGTGATTTCTCTGCGTGTCAGCAATGGACCAGTTGCTTCACAGCAGAGAAGATGCAAAGTGATGAGCTCACCCAAATCACTGAGACAATCTGGGCTGTGCAAGGCCATGTGAAATTAAATCAGGAAACAGCAAATGGACATTGCTTGATTTATATCTTCATTTACCTCTTCTTCTGCCTAATGTTGAGGAAGGGCCTTGGTAGGAATCAGTAACGTGCAGCTGCCTGTGAGCACTTGGGGTCTGTGCTGTGTTTGATTTGTTGCAGCTGCTCAGGGTTGGTTAATTATCTCCTTAAAAGAGGAATTCCTATTTTAGGGATGATGAGAATATGCAGGAGAGCACAAACCCAAATATTTAGGCAAACGTATAAAGTGCTTCCCAGAGGCAGCACCGCAGCTGCAGCTCACGCCGAGCGCTCTTGGTTCTCCAGGTGATGCATTTTTCCTAAGGGATAAATTGCTGGAAGAGCCTGAAGTGAGCATCACTTTGTGCCTGCACAGTCACTGTGCAGGGCAGAGCAATGGGGAGGTTTGGCTTGTTCCCGCTCAGTCGTTGTCTGGGTGCTGGGTGCAGTCAGCTTGTCGTTCCTGCTGCCTTGGGTCCCGTTGGAATGACAGATCACATGGGTCATGACACGGTGTCTGTCCTTACACAACAGCACAACAGCTGGGCCGGGACAAGGGACACCTTCCTGGGTGCAGAGAGCTGGCACAGTTTCATGGCATCACAGAATGTGCTGAGTTGGGAGGGACTCACAAGGACTTTCAAGTCCAACTCTTCAGTGAGTGGCCCCTCCAGGGACTGAACCCACAACTTTGGCATTATTAGCACCAGGCTCTGACCAATTGAGCTGACTCAGGGCTAAGTTTGGGTGGCTGCAGGTGTCCCCCCAGCTTTCCTTACTCCATGAACACACTGCAGGGCTGGGGAGTTTCGTGCAGCCTTTGCCAGCACGAGGACACTCCACACCCCCACGCTGAGCAGCGTGAGGCTGGAGCAGGTGCCAGCACAGCTCAGGCCCTCAGGATTTAATAAAGATCTGCAGTGTTGTTGCTGAAAAGCATGAATCAGTCCAGTCTCTTGATCTTTGCCTCCCTTGCAGCCCTTTCAGCCAGTAACAGGCACATGGAAGTGATTAATGCAGCCTCGTGCGACTGGGTCTCGTTTGTGAAACCCTCACCGTGTGCTTTAACTCCCCAGTACGAGGGGGACGTGTTTGGCACGTTGTCCCCAGGACTTTGTCACACCACTGCAGCTGTGGGGAGAGCACCAGGACCCTCCCTGCGCCCCTGGACTGGGAATGGTCTGTTTTATCCTGGGAATAAATGCTTTTCTAATTTGCAGCCTTAATAATCAAGATAAGCTCGTTCTTTGCCTGTGCTGAACAGTCTTCGTGTTGCTTTTCCTTCTCCAGGCGAGGCCTGACAGCTGCTGGGGTGGGTTTTGTCTTGGACATGTTCTTCTGACCCTCTGTGTCCCTGCCATCCATCAGCAAGTCCTGGTGGATCCGTGGCAGGTGCCAAAACTGAGGGCAGAGGGGAAAACTGATTAAAATCTTAGGAAAAACTTTCCACAGCCCTTAAGAAATCTCGTTTTCTTTGACAAACAGTTACTAGAAAGTTGGATCTCGGTTCCACGTTCTGTCCAGCTGGCAGCCAGTTCACAAAAGTCATCCAAAAATTGTTTTGAAACCATGTTACTGACAACAGTAACCATTTAACACACCCAGTGAGCTAAAAATTAATGCAAATATTGAAGAAAATAAATGCAGAGTGTGTGTACATTTCATGGAAATTAAGGGAAATTAAGAGTCATGGAGTGCCTTGGGGTGGAAGGGAACTTAAAGGTCATCTTCCTCCACCCCCTGCCATGGGCAGGGACAGCTTCCAGTAGACCAAGTTGCTCCAAGCCCTGTCCAACTTGGCCTTGTAAGGCTGAAAAGGAGGAATTACGAAGATGGTGAGAAATGCTGCTGGGGGCTCAGATGAATTTCACCCAGTTTCTAGTCTTGAATCAAAGACAAGGGTCTTTTTAACCCAACCTACCCCAAACACTTGTCTGTTAAGGCCCTCTGAGGCTCAGCAGAGCCCCTGCAAGGGCTGCTGGTATTTGTGGGTCTCCTGGGGTTGTTTGCATAACTTTGGCCGTGCTCTCTAGGTTTGGAGTGCTTGTTTTGATCTTTGTTTGAATAATACTTGGAGTGTTGATCCATGACGTGGTTTCCTACAGCCTCCTGAGAGGTACAGGGTAATAAAAAAATATTGTTGGGTTTAGGGGTTTCTTTAATTAATTCTTTAATTTCTTTCATTAACCCAGCACTGCCAAGACCACCACTAAACCATGTCCCTACATCTACGTGTCTTTTAAATATACAAAGGGCATTTAGAGGAAAATGTACCATAAGCTAAATGGTTTGGCTTGACTTCGCGGCTGGAAGTCTGGAAGCTTTTTGGCATTTCCCAAATCCCTCTGCTAATTTATGGGAAGAGCATCACTGAGTGATTGGGACCTGGGGAAGATCCTCTCAATGTGCCAAAACTAAATGCAGAGACTGAAGCAAAGGGTCTTGTGCTGGCAAACCAAGGTGGTCATAGTTTCCTTTCTAATTCCTGGGCCTCTGGGAAATAAGGAAGCAGCTGACAGTCCATAATCCATAAAAAGGCAGGTAAGGGGTAGCAGAGGTTAAAGCACAGGGTACCCTGAGCCCTCACGTCTGTCCTCTCACCCTGTTCTGAGCTTTCCAGCTTGGAGAAACCCCCATTTCCTTGCAGTTTGACCCAAAACACAGTTGCACTCTGCTTCCCTGGTGTGTGGTGTGGTTTCCTTTTCTGGGGATACACCTGCTAAGCAACACAAGGAATTCTAGCAGGGCCCATAATACAGGAAAAAGAAGTCACACAACTTCTCAGCACTGGAGAGAGACACACGTTACATCCCCAGCTACACGGGTGTGTGAGGACAAATGGAATCTCCCCACCTAAAAGCCCCTCTTCCTGTCTGTTGGACCACAAAAACAATGCAGAAGAAACACCTGGTGCTCCAGGGGCCGTTTTTCAGGTTGACAGAAGAAGAAAGGAACAGTTCTAACAACAGACAACGTGTTCCAGCAGCACTCGGGTCACCACACGTATTGAATTGCAATCCTGGTACAAAAGAAACCTTAAAATGTGCTGAAGTTGATGAGATGTGCAGTGAAAATGCGAAGTAGAGGCAGCTGCTGTTTGGTGGCGGAACAACACAGTGATGGGGGAACACCAGACTGAGTCGTTTGTGCCCAAAATCTGGAGAACAGGGACCCCGGTGTGACATGAGCCCCCTTCTCCCACCTCCACCCACACCCAGGTGGCCCCGTGGTGTTCAGTTTAACTGGCCAGGGAAGTGGCTTTCTGCTCCTCTTGGACAATTGTATTCCCTCTTTGGAATGGTCATGGCTGGAAACCGCAAAGGACAAATGAGACTTGTCATCTGTTCCCCAGAGCCCTGCCCAGGTCCTGCGCTGCTGGTGGTCCCCAAGAGCACGTTGTCAACGGCAGGAGCTCTGGTCTCCTCCTTTGGGCTTCTCCACATGACCTGCCCTCATCCAGAAAGTACAGGGGTCTGTGCCTTCCAATATTCCCTTGGGATTGCCTTGAGGGGTCTTGCCTAAGGCAGACCCACAGCTTCCTCATCCAGCCGGACTTGCTGCAAATGCAAGGAGCCACAAAGATCCTTTTCGGGAATAGCAAAAATTCCCACTTGTGCATCAGGCTAAAGTTTAGTCACTGTCCTTGCTCTGAGCAACTGCTTGACTTCTTGGAATGAAGTGATCAGAGGTCCTGGAAATTCAATTAATTCCCAAATACATGCAGGGTCACAGAGTAGTTCTAAGACAAGGAGTTAAACTTGTTTCCTTTTCCTTTGTTTTTAAGCTCATTTTCATTGTGTCCAGAGCACAGCTGAGATAAGCTTTGCAGTAAACACACATTAGGACCAGATTTTGCAAGGAAACTTGTTTTTGTCCTCCTTTTTTTTTTTTTTTTGTCTTAAACTATGGCTTTAACTGGATCCTTGTATAATTCTCAAGGTCATTGTTAAATATTTTAAATAGTTGGTCAAATGCCAAACTATTTTCATTGCTTGAATTCTTCTCCCTGGAGAATTCTTGCAGACAATGAAATGTGGCATCTTCAACATTTGTGTTGAAGAGAAACCTGCCATGACAAGCAGATTTGGGACTCAGGAACTTGACTTTTTTATAGTTTTATATTGTATTGAGAAGGGCCAAGAGTCTCATGGTGTGTTTAATCACCAGGTCTCTGCAGTATCCTGTACTGTGGTTATTATAGGTTTTATTTATTAGGGGGAAAAGGCCTTTATTGCTGTGTTCATGATTCATTAACAACTGCAATAACCTCGAAGGGTTTCATGAAAAAGGTTACGAAGCGTGGTTTACCTTGTAGGGGAAACAAAGATCTTTTATTTTGCAACTAGTTAATCCTTTCTTTCCCCTCTCTGTTGCTTTTTTCCCCTTTTAAGGGAAGGGGAGAGTAGGAGTTGTGATTAATTTCTCCTTTCATTTCCTTGTTCTTAATGAAAATTCATGGAGACCATCATTCACATGAGCACATCCCAGGGAGTGAGGGGAGAAGAGTGAGGGGAGAGGGTGAGGTCCACCAGATTCATCAGGAGGTTGTGTGGAACCATCAGCCAGCCCCAGAGGAGACTGGAGTGATGCTTTTTGGGGCAGTTTTGGGGGATCAGTGGGGCTACAAACTGGCACAGCTTTAGCACGGAGCCCAAAGGTGGGGGTGGCAAACCTGGCTTAACATCTGGCTGCCTGAAAATCTGGCTGGCTAAAAACCTGTCTGCTCTAACCAGCAACACTGAGATGTTCTGGAGGAGCACATCACTAGGGATGTTATTTCTTTAGGATCTCTTTTCTGGCCTCCTCAATATTTGTTTTATGCAGCTGCCTCCAACATCTGCTTTTCATCTGGGCTCTTTGTCCACGGAGGTATTCAAAAATGCCTTTCTTCTTTCAGCTGCTTTATGTGTCTCTTCTGCCTTGTCAATGAAATGTGCAGATAACTGAATTCAAAAATCACTTTAAAATAGGTTATTGAGTGTTTTACACACAAATAATTAAAGGACTAATGTCAGTGCTTTCCACATCAAGGAAGATGGGGAAAAATAGCGAGATGAGGCTGAAATTTCTCAGGGTGGCTGAGACCGTTCTGCAGTTTCAGTTTTGAGGTGTTTTCCCACTTTTCTACCTGATGGCTTCGAAGCCGCTTCCGCAGCCCCCAAGCCGTCCTTTCTGCCCTTGGGGCCGTCAGGACCCCAGCTGGGCTTTCAGGTTCCACCTCCAGAGGATGGAGCTTCCCGGGTGAGCAGCTCCTCGTGGGTAAGCATCCAGCCTTAGTGGCAGGAATCACTGATTCCTTGGCTTTTGGCCCCGGCTGCCATGAAAACCCTGCCCCGGGCCGGCGGGTCCTGGCAGCTCTGCGTGCCCCGGCTCCGAGGGGGGGTTTGCACGAGTGGGAGCCGTGGTTCAGCTGTTGTTCCATCCCACTTTCAGCCTGCAATCGCTTTCCCGCTCCCTCCTCCCCGAGACACGCGGGGTTGTTGCTCTTGGATAAAGGAGCTGAGGCATTTCTCAAAAAGCAAATACAACTTTTAACCTCAGCGAGGAGCAGATTCTGCCCGGATTGAAGGTCAGCAGCTCCATGAGCTGCACGGGCTCCTGATGCCTCCCCCCTCTGATTCTTCTCAGAGAAAAGCCCTTTTTCTTCTTAGAAAATCCCCTTCCTTTTGAAGTTTTTCCCATTCTTTGTTATTTATCTCCTTGGACAAAGCTCACCCTTGGAATGACACCCCTCCACGCTGCAGCATCTCTGTGTTGCTGGGGCTCAGCTTCTCTTGCATCTTGGATCAGCCACAGAACTGGCAAATCTGCATTTTCTCACGTAGATGATCAACAGGGAGGTTTGGAGCCCAAGGACTGACCTTGGTTAGGCAGAAAGTACCCCCCCACACAGGTGGGGGAGTCCAAAGCATAACCCACCCTTCCAGCCTGAGAGGCAGATGGCTTTGCATCCCTTCCTCCTCCTCACCTTCCTCTGAGCTGCCTGGGCAGACAGCCCATCGTATGGAAAGGAGACTGGAAAAAAGCTGCCAGGTCATGGCTCTGATGTCCACAAGGCACAGGAGATTTCAAGGAGGGAAACACAGAATTGGGGCCAGGTGGGATCAGGGTCTGCAAGCCCCCAAATCAGCCCTGGATTCACATCCCCTGTTTTTCTTTAGCAGGCAAAGGAAAATCTCACATGTTTGTGTGTGTTCCTTGATCTGAAAATGTAAAACTCTGGTAAAGTATCTGCTTATAGTGTGACCTCCTAACCCGAGGGTGGTTCTTTTCTGGGGTGAATTCCAGCAAACCACTGGGCTGCTGTGTTTACAAGAAAAATGCCTGTTTTACATGTTCTTGAGGCCATGAAGTGTCTCATTAACAATCCTTTGGGGAAAAGCAGGCAAGTTAACAAGGAAAAGTCACAGGGAATATATATTTCTACTCCACTATTCAAAAGAGACAAAAAGAAATGAACTAAAATCAGATTTAAGTAATTGTTTGGTATCTCCTATGGTGATGCATGTGCTCTGTTTTAAACAGAAAATTGAGGTGCTCAATTTTCCACCCAAACTCAGCGCCAGGACTCAGAGCAGCAGCAGGGTGAGTGCCCCAGGTCGTCCTTTCTAAACCGCAGGAAGGAGTTAGCCCACCCTGGGGACTGGGTTGTACTGGAGCCTGGACAGACAAACCCTTCCCGAAGGATGTTGTCTCCCCTCCGTGGTGACAGCACGAGTCTGGCAGGGGAACGTGTCAGAGGAGGCAGCCAAAGGGAGCGAGGCTGCAACGGGATGGGAGGGTGATGGATGGAGCTCTGAGCAAGCTGGTGTAGCAGAAGGTGTCCCTGCCCATGGAGGGGGTTGGATTAGGTGGCCTTTGAAGGTCCTTTCCAGCCCAAACCATTCTGTGAAGGCTGGTGAGGGCCGTCCATGGGGGCCTGGCACCCCCAGCCCCTGGGAGCTCCACCTCCCCTTCAGCAGCTGCTGACCCAGGAGCTGTTTCAGCGAAGGGCCAGGGGAAATGACAGTTCCTGAAGTGACAGGCAGGGTCCCACACTTCCCCACAGTCACCCCGCTCTGTAAACAGCTTCCGTGTGCCTGGCGCCGGATCAGAGCCCCGGCTGCGTCCGTCCAGCCCCGCAGAGGAGCCAAAACCAATAGATTTATGGAATCCAAACATCCCAAATGCACTTTATTTACACTGCTGACACTGAAAGGAGAAACAGATGCTTCTGGTTGGGTGCCTGTCCAGCATGTCAGGAAAACGTGGGGATCAGTTGGAGGGAAGAAAGTGTGCAGTGTGTCACCTCGGTCCTTCCCCATCCCTGTCGCATCCTCACCCCTGTGTGTGTCTGAACTCGGCTCTCTGGGCCTCCCAGAGCCAGGTCTGCACCTGCCATCCCATTTCCCCTGATTATCCTGTCAGATCTGTGTTCAGGAGGCCGGAGTGTGGCTCATGCAGCTGGAAACCAGCAAGCATCATCTTGTCGGGTGACTTCCAAGTCATGGAGTCACCTGGTCCCCTCATAAGCTCTTGTTAAATTCCAAACCATGTATCACCAAGGAGCTTTCCATGGGCTGTGCCCTGGCTGTGTGACCCACTGGGTCACTCCCAGCTGCACCCTGGGGGCTGTGGGGTGCAGGCAGGACCCTGCTGCAGCTTGCAAGGGAGAGGTCACAAAGCCTGGCTGGAATAAATAGGGGTCATGTGGCAGAGGGCTGAAGTGGTTGGGGAAAGGGGCCATCAGGGGACCAGGTGTGGGGCTGTCACCTCCCAGCACCGCTGTGCCACAGCGTGGAATCACAGACTGCTTTGGGTGGGAAGGGACCTTAAGCTCATCTAGTCGAACCCCTGCCATGGGCAGGGTCACCTTTCATTATCCCAGGCTGCTCCAAGCCCCATCCAACCTGGCCTTGAACACTTCCGGGGATGGGGCAGCCACAGCTTCTCTGGGCAACCTGTGCCAGGCCCTCCCCACCCTCACAGGGAGGAATTCCTTCCCAGTATCCCATCTAAATCTCCTTTTCTTAAACCTAAAGCCATTACCCCTGGCCCTGTCACTCCATGCCCTTGTCACAAGTCTCCGGCATCTGCCAGGACGAATGAGGAGGGTTTTGCTTTGTGCTGGTGTAAAGCATCCCTCTCCCAGCAGAGGGCACGATGTGCAAACAAAGCAGCGATCGCCCCGGCCAGGAGCGGTTCCGGGGATGATGCAGCAGACGGGAACAAGGGTGCAGAGCCAGAACCCTCGGCAGGACGTGTCGGACACGGCGTGTCCTTGGTGCGGCCGGGGCTGCTCAGCACCACGTGCTGTTCACACGCTCCCAGCTGGAGCCACCGCGGCCAAATATCTCCTTGCACTTCAGAGAGCACTCGGTTTCATAATAAAACACCCTCAGAGCTGTTTTAAATGTCACTTGGAGAAACAGCTGTGAGTTAAAGAAAATGGAGCCAGCAACTGTTAGAAGAAAGCCTTTTCCTCGTAATTTTCCGGAAATTTGAGGCATTGATATCAAAACACCAACATTTCCCAAGAACTCTCAATGTGTTCTATCAACGTGATTTACTTCAGGGAACAGACTCCTCTCTTCAGTTCGGTCTGCTCATGTGGCTTGTGGGAGATCTAAACTCAAGCCCTTTGTTTGGATTATCGGTGCTTCAGAAAACAGATCTCTGAAAGATGACCCAGTTATAGAAAAATGCTTTCCTGTCTGACTCTTACCTTCTCAGAAACAGCTCCGTGGACTATTATCAAACTTTCTTTGAATGAGTCTTCCTGGCAAAAGTAGGAGAAAGGTTCCCTTCCTGCCTTAATGATTTAGGTGAGGCAAACACACTGTGTAGCCTTAGCTGTGTAATTTAACAATTTTGGTCATTCCCACAACATGGGAATTTCCCTTTTTGTGCATCATTACATTTCTATTCCAAACTTTGTTTGATTTCAAGTGTCTGCTCGTACGGTGCTCCTGCAGTGATGCAATTCCTGGCTGACACTTGAAAGCCTTGAAACCTAAACCAGTTCTCTTCCAAGAGGCAAAGTTATACACTTAGAGTGTCCTGTGAGAGCAGAACACAGATCCTGTGAGAGGCACGTGCCTTCCCCATGCCAGCTGTGTCCTGCCCATCCATGCCTTCCACTGGAATTCCCAACTGCAGAAGGATGGGTGCCTCTCCTGCACCCCAGAGAAGGCTTCTGTGATCCTAGAGAGGATGGATTGGGGTTTTTGGCGCAGGAAATATCTCCAAGCTAAACACTGGCACAGATTGCCCAGAGAAGCTGTGGCTGCCCCATCCCTGGAAGTGTCCAAGGCCACGTTGGATGGGGCTTGGAGCAACCTGGGCTGGTGGAAGGTGTCCCTGCCCATGGCAGCGGGTGGAGAGAGGTGAGGATCCCCTCCCACCCAAACCATTCCTTTATTCTATGATTCTGAGCTCTTGGCAAAGGTAGATTTTGAGCTCTTTGGCAGAGAGTGACCTGACATGAGAACCACAGCTATGTCAACAATGGGATATGCTTGTTCATGAACCAGCCCAAAACACTCAGGGAATTGTATTCAAGTGGCAAATAAAAATAGATCATGTCTGTTAGTCCAGCTGTAGAGGAGTCTGCTTTCTTTCAGGGATTTGAAAACTTCAAATGAGGATGTAAACAAAGGGAATAAAGGTTCTATCACTGACTGCAAAGTGCTTTGAGTGTTCCAGCCATGCAGATCCCTCATAGCCTGGTGTGCTGTCCCAGAACTTCCTTGTGGAGCATCTCCTTCCCTTCCAGCCTGACCACTGCTCAGACACAGTTAGCCTTAATTTCTTAAGGAAAGGATTGTCCTGAGGGCAGAGACACTCACCAGGATGATCAGGCAGAAAAAATTCCTGAGCCTAGTGGTGAATCCAGAGATTAAAACTCCCTTGTTCCTTGTGCATCAAACACGGCTCCAGTGGAATCATCCTCGCTCAGCCTCAGCTTCTGCAGGAGGAGCTGAAACTGCAGCAGAACCTCAGAAAAAACACCCATTTGTAATAAACAATGCACAGGCTTTAACAAAACAAATTTTTATTAATTACAGCATTTCAAGTAGCATTTCATCTCTCCTGAGAGCATCTCATTTCAAGACTAAGAGCAGTGTATCGCAGTGCACCAGGACATCCCTCCTACCCAAGGGATCAGCTTCGTTCAGCAATGTGCATCAAAGGGCTTTAATTGACTCGATTACATTTTTGCTCTGCCTTTTCTGGTTGCCCAGCCCCCAGCAGAGCTTCCTGTCAGGTCTCCTGAGAAGACCTGTCAGCACCCAGCACTCACTGCTGGCTCCACCGCCACAATCTGGGGGTGCCAGAACATATCGAGAGGTTCAGTCGCCCAACAGCACCGTCTGTAGTTGGATCTGGGGGCGTCTCCCAAGCAAAGGGCAGGAGTGGGTGGAAGTGTCTGTGGCCACGTGCGCATTGGGGAGTGTCACAGAATCAGTCACAGAATGTGCTGGGTTGGAAGGGACCCACAAGGACCATCGAGTCCAGACTTCAACCCCGCACAGGCCCAGCCCCAAGTCACACCCTGTGCCCCAGAGGATCATCCAAACCTTCTTGAGCTCTGTCAGCCTTGTTGCTGTGCCCACTGCCCTGGGGAGCCTGGTCAGTGCCCAACCAACCCAGCTTGGTGCTCACCTTGTCTCTCCATCCTACCTGCTGAGTCTAGTGGGTCACCTGGGTTAGAGATATTTTAGGACATAGGTCATGTCCTTAGTAAACAACTGCATATTGGCTCAACAGATCCCTGAGTAATCCTCTAAGCACCCTTTTGATATAAAAAATACTGGGGTTGCTTTACAACCCTTCCTGAAATGTCATTTGTTCCACCTGTACGGTGAATAAAGTCTAACCGAAGACACAGCCGGCGGTGGTGTCTCAGTGCCAAGGGGCTCCTCAGCCCCAGCTCCTCTCCATAACCACAGCACCAGCAAACAGGAGGGTTTAAACTCCATGGGGAGCCCAAACATGAGCCTTGGTCCTGCTTATTGAACAGTTTCCAAACCAGTGGTTTGAAATTGGTTTGAAGGCCCTTCCGTTGTGTGTCACGGCGCCGCTTCACCCGCGAACAGGCTCTACTTTGATTTTAGTCTGGACCTGTTAGACATGCTGAAAAATATCTTGTAGTAGATGTAGACATTGAAAATCCTCAAGAGAATGCCTAGGATGTAACTGAGGGACCTGAGAAGGGCCGCAGCCACGCTGGAGAGGGGAAACAAGAGAGCCCAGGGGCCGTGGGTGGGAGCAGAGGCACCACTGGCCGTCAGATCGTCCACCTGGAACAGGGCACACTCTGCAGCCACCAGGATCCAGACGAGCCTGGATGCCACCCTGGCGTTCTTCACGGTCCGTAGGTGCCGTGACTCCGCGGGGAGGAAGGTGATCAGGTAGGCCTCCAGGGCGACACAGCTGAGCAGGACACAGCTCGCGTGGGCGTTCGCTGTCAGGAGGTTCCGCGCCAGAGCTGCTGCGGACGAGACAGTGGCACCAGAGGGCCGAAAACCCACCTCCAAAAGCAGGCTCGCCAAAACCAGGATGTCTGCCTTTGCCAGGCTGGAGATGAGGACTGCAGTGGACTTGGAGGAAACCTTGGCAGACTGCAGGGTGATCACGGCGTACACACTGCCCAGCAGGCCCAGCAGGGTGCTGAGGGCGTTGGAAGAAGACAGGACAAGGTATTGGATGTATTTAAGTGCCAGGTATCTCCTGAGGTCTTTCATGTGGTCTCTCTCCATCAAAATGCCAGTTAGGGAATAATACCTAGAATGCATTAGAAAAAAAAGGGTGATTAAATGTAAAATTAGTGAGATAGATTCCAGGCAAAGTGTACAAACACATTCCAGTGTCAAGATCTGGTTGGAGATGACTCACAGCTCAGGACTTGAACTTGTGTTTGCACACTCATATCTTAAACAGGAATGAAGTTTGTAAAGCGCCTGGATATTTTTAGGTAGCAGCATAATTGATGTGATATTGCAACTATCCCTGTGCGGGTTAAGGTTACAAAGACCACCAAGAGGTTAATTGGATTAAATTATTCTTATGATCTCAAAAAAAAGAAAGATGTTTACAAAATATGGAATGAGGATTAGAAGATGAGTGAGGATAATATGATGAAGAGTAGTATAAAAGATTAGCGTAAGTGTATAAGAATTATGTTGGAAAGACCAAGACATCAGATGAAGAGCCATGAAACAAGGATGGTAAGGTAAGCAAGGTGAGGTGGGAGATCAAAGTAAGGAGGAAACCCTCCATGGTTATCACTGAGAAGTTTTAACTGGTAGAAGTCCCTGAAAATTTGAAATAGCAAAGATGGGGCCTGTGTTTGAAAGGGAGGAGTTGGACAAGAGGAGCCAGAAAATGGTAAACTTCAGTTGCCAGAAAATACTAAAATAATCTGCTAATTCAGTTCTACTAAAATAAACAAGGAAATTGTTATCTAAATGGTAGAGAGGAGATAAGGAAGAACAATGTGGGTGTCTCACAGTTAAATTTATTGGGCCCAGCTTCCTTCTGTAGCAGGATCATCGATCTTCTGGTTGAGCACCAGCAAGTGTCACATTGCTTGAATTTTGATAAGAGTTCAGCTATTGTTTCATGAGGCATTTTTATAGAGGAACAAGGTAAGAAATGTGGACTAGATGAAACTGTAATTCAGTCATGCGTAGGGATGGGACAGTAAGGGAAGGCTCATTATCAGGAATTAGAGGAATGATGTGTCAGGTGGGGTTCTGCAGAGATCTTACATTTTGGGCATTTTCATTACCTGTAATAAGGAATTGGCAGAATTTGGGTCTTGGCTGAAGTATGTGACCAGTTTTGAGGCCAACAGCTCAAGAAAGGTGTCAGTCATTGAAGCAGTTTCCAGGAGGCTGAGCCCCAGAGATGTAACTGAGAGTAACAATCCCATTTCTTTCATACTAAGCAATTATCTCCTTCTGTGAATTCTCAGAATTCCCAATGGGAGTGCCTTGGAGCTGGAACGACCAAGCTTTTCCAGTGCAGTTACCCAACAGGTCTGGCTGGTTGCTTTAGTCATTGCCTGGTTTTAATTTTGATGGGATGATGATAATCCTGAGCGATTCCTCTGAAAGGTCCCGAGCCAACTTTGTTAAGATTGGGATTCCTGTTGCCTGTAGAGACTCGATTTGCACCAGGTTGACTCATCTGAGATTCACATGTGCCTGCTCTCCTTTGTCTTTGAAGTATCTGATCCAACTTGCTCCGGGAATGCTCTGGGGAAGAGGGAGGGAAAATTTCTCCCTGTACTTCAGCTGAAGTTGATTTGGCTCATCCTGCCCTCGTTTTCCACAGTGATTAAGCAGAAAAATGACCGTGCATTTTGTGGCAAAAGCAAAATCTTTCCAAAATCAATGGTCTGTGCTCTTCCCATGAAGTCCAGGAGCTTTGAGCCCAGTCCTGGTGCAGCCCCTTTGGTGTTCTCTTTCTGCCCAAGATGGGCTTTGCTTCTGCACTGAGAACAGGGTTAATCTGTGATCATTGATGTCTGAGCACTGGTTGGACTTCGATCTCAGAGGTTTCCTCCAACCTTAATGACTCTGTGATAGGTTTGATCATTTGTTTTCATAGAGCACCAATAAAATTGAGATCTATTGGATCAAACGCGTCTGGATCCACAGTTTGAAAGCTCATACAGCTCCCTGGCTACAAGCAGAGGAGAACAAAGTTGTCATAAGTACAAGTAAATCCTGATTTACCTTGTTACTCAACCAAGTTACTCCTTTGGAAAGGTACAGTAAGAATGTTCTGTCATAATTTTTTTTCTTGCAACTTATCTCTAAGATAAGTTTTTATACTTAGAGAAAATTTTTTCTCTAAGTATATTTTTGAGGAGATAAATCATATACCTTGGTAAAGTTTTTGGTTTTGTTTTTGTTTTTTTTTTTTACAACCACCAGTGGCTGGATTTACAGGAGATCTTGTCCCTGTGGAGCATTTAACTCTGAGTTTCTGGGCATTGGGCCCTATCTTACACTCAGGGCTTGGTGATCAGCTCTTCTAAGGAGGAGTGTTAGGAATGAGGAGCAGCTGGTACAGCTGGAGGAGGTGCCCAAAGCAGCCAGTCTGGACACTAAGGAGCTCAGAGTGTTTCTCACCTCCTCCCTTCTTGAAGAATCCAGCATGTTACATAACACTGCCAGCGTTTTCCTTAACACCACAACGTCCTTTGGAAAAGAACTGGAGTTCCTGGATGGAAAATTCCTTCCCACTTTCTGTTAGAGACATGGCAGAGGTGTCCTTCCTTCCAAGCTGGCCCAGGAGTCAGGATCATTGTCACGGGATCATTGTCACAGGATCATTGTCACGGGATCATTGTCAGGTCTCCCTCCTGCTTCCCTCATCTCTCTCACACTATGATTTAGTGCTTAGAATTGCATCCAGAATGTAGCAGAACGAGGTTTGGAGGCTGGATTTCCTCCTTGGCCACAGGGGATTTAGTTGTTTATCTCTGCTGGGTGTCCCAGCCAGCAGGTTACAGGTTGTCCCCAGGCAGGGATGCTTTTCATACCTCCGAAGGAATCTGGGCACAGAGTAAGGAAACGGGTGACACCCTGGGCCAAGGGACAGGAACAGACCCATCTGTCACCAGACAGGCAGTTGGGGATGTTTGGTAGGGAAAAGAACATCCTAGTTTCCAGTTCTTTCTCCAAATGCAGTTTGGATACATCTGCTCTTGTATATTAAGCAGAGATGTTCCCTGGTGCTGGAGCTCAGTTCTTCATGGAGAGCTCCAGTGGCCCCCAGCAGAGTTTTGGCACCTGCCAACACACACCCTCTGGAATGCCGTGTGGGCACAGGCTGGGCTGTGGCAGGAGGCAGGGAATGCTGCCTGGGGGCCACGAGGATGGTGAGAGGGCGCAGTCCTTGCTGCTCTACCCAAACTCAGTGCCAGAGATCCACCCGGGGCACAGCACTGCTCGGACCAGCCTTTACAGAGGTGAGGCTGGGGAGGCTCTGGATGAAGAAGATTGCGCAGGGAGCACAATGAGGGGCTGAAGGCACAGGCTCCTCCCGTGTGGCTCCCCTGAGTCCCACTGCCAATATCCCACCCACAGCCAACCCACAGCTGGGAAATCCTGCCAGCCCCAAGGGCCCTGGGGAGACGGAGCAGATGTTCCCCACCAGCAGATCCTCCCCTCTGCCTTCACCTGGGCAGGTGGGATCATGCCTGGGACGGGGCCAGCTGGGAACAGGAATGGGAGGTTGTTTCCTCAGTGTTTCCAGAATCTGAGAAGGAGGAAACCTGAGCCAATTCATCTGTTTCTTTACAGTTTTCAGAGCAGCCTCCTGCTGTCTGTGGATCCCTGAACATGGACAGTGACACCTGGACAGTTTCTGGGAGGATGGAACCTCAGTTCAAGCTCACAGGAGGTTTCCTGAACCAACACCTTGCATTTTCAGTTCAGGTTTTATCTCTGCAGAAATCTCTCTCCTGACATACTTCCCAAATTCCAATTAATAGTAGCTTCTGTTGTTGTAATCTGACACAAAATCACCTCCTGCTCGTGAAAAAATACTTCCTTTCAAAATTCCTCCTGGAATGGTGTCAAAGAATATACAGAAGAGGAGAAAAGAATTGGGAACACAGATTCCCATGGAATATCCTGACGGTAGTGAAGTGCTACTACTTAGTTTAAAAGGAATAATACTTACATTTGCTGGAAGAAGCAGCCAGGAATAGTTTTCTGCATCCCTGTGCCCTGTGTCTGGGCTGCAGCAGAGCCGCAATGTGCTGTTTCCCTTGGATTGTTTCCTGGGTTTTATATATAGTGCTGCATGTTCAGCACCACGTCAGAGCACGGAGCCACGGTGACAGAATTTGTTTTGCTGGGCAACTTCCCCTGCACTGGTTTCACAAGAATTACTCACCGGGATCATGGCAGCCATTAACTTTCAGCTGTCTGGAAAAACTGATGCCCTGCGTGGAAGGGGAGTCCCAGACACTTCCTCAGAGTCAGGCTGGAGCTGGAGCAGATTACAGGCTGCAATCCTGCACTTGTCTGGCTGAGCCAGCCCAGGTTACCCATGAGTAAAAAACTTATTTTGAGCAAAGAAAGGATGTCCCCTGGCATGAAAAGCTGGACTGGGCTCTCCTGGAGAGTGTCTGTGTTGGTGTTTCCAACACAGGATACCCAGGATACCAGGATATCCAGGATACCCAGCCTGGATGGTGAGGACGTTGCACTGACGCTCCAGGTGTGATGTTGGATGGAAGCCAAGTTCATCTGTGTTTCAGGGAGTCTCTGCGTGAGGTATCAGTGAAGAGTGGAGGAACATCCCACAGACACCGTGGGATACATCCACAGCCACATGAACCCCTACCACAGCTCCCAGCCCTGTCTGGGATGTGGATCTCCTGCTGCAGCCAGGACACGAAAACAGGGAACTAAAGGCTGTGATGGTTTCTGATCAACAGGGAGGGTTTGCTGCCTGTCCAACACCAGTCCTACCATTCCCCTCATCAGGGATGAAGAGCTGTAAAAAGATAAAGCTGCTGAAATTCCAGGTGCTGCACAGCTCTGTCATCCTGTTCCCACCTGGGGGAGGCAGCCCGGTGCTCTCCTCCCTGCCCAGAGCATGATGGCAACCCTGGGTCTGCACAGGGGCTCTGTGGGAGAACATCTGCCAGAGCCAGAGTCCCTGAAAATAGGGATTGGACTGGTTGGTGATTAATATAATTTATACTTCGATTTAAGTGTATAAATATCCAATTCTATATTTGATTTTAGTGAGTGAGTTTCGCCCGAGACTCCCCGTAGCAGTTTTGTGTTTTATCATGTCTTACAGCCTCTGTTGCGTTTCACAGCTCCTGTTACATCTGCTTATTCTCCTCGCCTGCCGTGATGATACAGCAGAAGCCTCAGCTGCAAGAGCACTGACCCTGCAGGCGCTGTCCCCGCTTTCCCAGCAGCTCAGCATTTCATAACCACGGCAGAAAGATAAGGGGAGCCCTCGGCCTGCCCGGCACACCACCCATTTCACCAGAACGCTTCCCCCGGGGTACCCAGTCTGTGGGAACAGCAACAAACCCCTTTTGGAGTGGGAGGGTGGGAAGGGGGAGTCTGGACCTGGCTGTGCCCGGCGGAGAGATGGGACCGGCCGTGGGCACGGCGGGGAAGTCTTTGCTCAGTTCCTGCAGTTAATCTTTCCCTGGTAAAGATTAACACTGGTCACCGCTCCCCAGGACCGATGGGCCCTCTTTGAACCTGCTGGTGTCTCCTGTAGTGCAAGCACGGCTTTCCCAATTGATTTCTCTTTGGTGGGAGGTGGTTTCCAGGATTTTTCCATAACCTGTTTACTTTGGGCTACACCTTTGTTTGAAGGCTTTGGCCAGCCCTGTGCAGTGGTTACAGTGCCCTTTGCTGCTGAGGACTCCTCTTTTTTTCCCCTCAGCAGGTGAAATACAACAGAATTTAATTGGAATTCAGCCATAGGTAAGAAAGTTTCAGTTTTCTTCTGTCCAAAATACTCCACTTTTGACCCCTGAGGGTTTCCACCACTCTTCTCTTCCCACCCTCATAGAATGGTTTGGGTGTGAAGGGACCTCAAAGCTCACCTTGCTCCACCCCCTGCCATGGTCAGGGACACCTTCCACTAGCCCAGGTTGCTCCAAGTCCCATCCAACCTGGCCTTGGACACTTCCAGGGATGGGGCAGCGACAGCTTCTCTGGGCCCAGATAAATGACATCGTCTGAATGTCTTGCATTTTGAGGAAGTTTGTTGAACCTGCTTGAAAATTTCAAGGAAACTGAGGGAAGACAATGTTCTTTGCAAGTAACTCTGCAACTTGGTCCTGCAAAACAGGTCCTAAGTCCTATTCCCTGGTGATCAAGCATTTATCTGTCCTGAAGTGGTGCCATCCCATCCTGAGCCCTGGGCTGATTCATGGCTCTGGTGTGGACAGCCTGTGCTGCCCTTCTCATGTTTTACTGTCATTTTATTTTTCTCTTAGGTTGCTTGAGAAACCAGAGCAGTTACTGTCAGATCTTCCCCCAGATGAGTGACCTGGGTGTATTTCACATCTCTCTCAAAAACACAAGTTTCCTCTTTTCACCTTTCCAAAGAGCTCACCAGCAAAGGAAATAATCACCTCACTTGTTTGATTCCCTTTCTTCTCCTTTTCCACTATAGAAAAGGAAATTACCTTTTAATGAGGGCAAATGCTGAGACAGAGGATTACTGAGGTAATGTTTATTCCTTGTGGACAATAATTCCAGCAATAAAACAGCTTTCCAGGATTTCACCAGCCCACTTTGCATAGCTGGCAGGAAAGGTTTCCTTAGAGGGAGATGGGGAAAATGTTGATGGCACAATCCCCTTTCTCTAAGATATCAAATTGACCAAGATAAAATCTACCAGATAAAATGCATAAGGAGATGGTGGTGATTCATAAAACTGGGGGGCAAGAGCTGGGTGCAAGAAGGTTAATGCAAATCTCGGTGTGTTCTGGCTTCCCCCTTTGCTGACTCACATTCCCAGTGTGGAAACAATCATGGTCACAGCACTTTGGGATGTGTCCTTCAGCCAGGCCCTGCAGAGCTCTGCCCCTGCCTGCTCAAACCCCTCCTTGGTGAGGGCTCAGGGGTTTCTCTCTGTGCTGTGCCCTTTTATTTCTGTTCATGTTGTGGTTTTACCTCAGTCTCTCATTCGTGTCCAGGCTCCCAACAGCCACAGCTCCGTGGTCAGCTCAGTCTGGATTCAGTTAAGTTCTGGGGACGTGCTTTCCTTTGAGTCACAGCATTCCATTGTTCTGCTCATCTCCAGGGATGAGCCAGGAAGGAATTTCCCTGGAAGCCACAGACTTCCTCAGCCTTCTGCTGAACCTTCTCACCCACGTGAGCTCACCATGCTCCTGGCTGGACTGTCTCCATCGCTGTCCATCCTCATGGACCCACAGCAGGAAGCCACACACTTGCAGTGTTTATCTCAATCCAGGTTTCTCACTTTTACCTTCCCAGTTCTCTCCCCCATCCCGCCAGGATAAAGCCAGAGCCCGTGTGGGGCTGGAGTTAAACCACAGCCTGGTGCCAGGGCCATTTCCACAGTGAGGGACCAGCCCAGAGTGGCACAAGTAGAAGTAATGTTGTCCCCTATCTCATCAAACGCATGTGTCCCTGGAGTGGAGTATTCTCCAGCTTTTGCACCTTTGTGGCCAGCGAAAGCAGAGCAAAAGCTCCTTGCAGTGGTGGGAGGGAAATGCAGAGTCACTGGGGAGGCCCAAAGGAGTGTTTGGGAGTGCAGGTGAGTGAAGGCAAGGCTGGAGCATGGCAGGATTTGAGCAGGTGAAGCCTGTGGGTCAGAGCTGAGCTGGAAATCCCAAACCACCAGCAACAGCTCTGGTGCCATGATCTGTTTCCATCCAGAGCATCATATTTGCAGTCATCACATAAAGCAACACCTCATCCATCATGAGCTGAGACAAGTGCACGAGGAATTCCTGGTCCTGCATCCAGTGTTTCCCAGAAATCTTCTCTCTGAAGGTTGACATTGGTTATTTTCAGCTGAAGTTACTTGACAGACAGAAAAATCTATTTCTGTAGCAAACAATCTTTGGAGCTGTTTTAGGTGTTATTGTTGCCTGAAAGAATGAAAGGAGGAAACAGATTCTGTGCTACTCCTGCAATTCCCGTATTAGTGAATATGTTTGATTTGGACATCTGACAAATCATTTCCTAGTGGGACCTCAGAGATAAAAATAACTTCTGTAGAAAATCAGTTAATTAAGAGAGAGGCCCAAACTGCACCACTGACAAACTTGAGGAGAGCTGAGCAGCCTCAGTGCCAACCCAGGGAAATCCTCTTGGAAACATGGTTGTCCTGAGGGGGTCATTTAGACCTGTTTGTGGAGAGATTGTTTAAACATTGCCAAGATTTCTTTGTGTTCTCATTTCACATTTTGGACAGCCAATAATGGAACTGAGCCTGGGCAGGCTGAACCCACAGCCACCTGGGAGCCATCCTGGCCTTTCAGGTTGAACACAGCCCCGAAAGGTCACACAGCAGCTCCTCGTGAGCAGTCACAGGTTTATGTAGTTCCCTTGGTCAGGGAGGGGTGGTGGGGGTGTTTTCTGAGGGCAGGATGGGAAGGGATTGTTAGTAATGGCTCAGCTGAGGTTGAGGAGGTCACCTTGGAAGAGAAGAAAAGTGGGTTTGGCCGGATCAGTTGGGATTTGGTGAAGAGGAAGGATGGAGTTGTCCCTACATCAGTTAGTCCTGGCCAAAATGTTCCTCTCCAGCACGCCCTCAGCTCAGGTCTCCATGGAGAACGCCCTGACCCGTGTCCTCCTTGCATGGGCCTGCCTTCAGTCCCCATCTCCCTTGGTGCCCGGCTCGGAGGGACCAGGATCCTGCACATCATCCGCAGGGCTCCAGCACAGGTGATCCCCCTTTCCTGACACTTGCTCTGGAAGTGCCCTGTTCCGTGTGGTCTCACCCATTCAGTGCCTGCAGGACCTGGTGGAAGTCCTTCCTTCTCCTGTGAGCGCCGTCCTGTACGAGGGACCAAGCGAGGAGTGAGAGGTGAGTGTCTCGACACCTTTCTCGTGTCTCCTCCAGCCTTTCCCTTTCCATGTTTGCTTTTTCACCTCGTGCTTTGCTTCCTCTCTCCTGTTGTCCCATCTCTGCTTCTTGTTTTTTGCACATTGCTACTGCACCACTTTAGTTTTCAAAAGTTTATTTCTGGACAAATTTGCAATTGAAATAGCAATTAAATTGCAATTAAAATACTGCAAAGCCCTTCCGTGAGCTTCATCCCCAATCTGTGTCCTGCTGGGCAGCTCTCCAGGTCTCACCCTTGATGCTTTGCCCACTGAACCCTCCTATTTTGTAGAACCACCAAGAAAATTACCATTAAAAGTTTATTTCTTGTTGACAAGGAATTATTCTTAGATCACATCCCTTCTGGAGGGCCTGTGTCAGCCTGGTACCATGGTGGGGTGGGCAGAGAGGTTACAGGGAGGCCCAGGTAGTGGTTACATGGCCTTCACCAGCCCCATGTGCCAACGGGCTCCAAAGGTTGGGAATGAGCCAGGACCAGAAGAACTCAGCCCATCTCCTGAGGTTTCTCTTTACTGTCCCCATGGAAGGTATTGGGAGAGACTCAGTGGTTTGATTCTCATGAAAATCCGCAATTCACTGTAAAAATCAGTTAGGGTTTGGATTTTTTTATGGCAAAGACAGAGTTTGGGGCAATTTGCTTGAGACAGGGTGTTGGTGGGAGTGGAAGAGATCTTTGCACCCCCTGGGACAGCTGAAGCTCTTGTGATCTAGGGAAATAGAGGAAAATGTTGGTTGCTGCTCACAGAAATTCAGGTCTTAAGAGCAGGAAAAGTTGGTACCAGGATTTCTGAGGTTTACCACTTGGCAGGTCACAAATTCTGCTGAAGCTGAGAGGATAAAAGGCCTGGGGAGAGTCTGGGGGTCAGAGGAGGAATAAATCTGTTAAATGGGGGCATTACCACAAGTCTGTTGGGGTTTTCAGGGCCACTCCAGCGTTCATCAGAAGAAACTGGCTTTCAGTGCCAGCTGAAACTGCAGATGGTGTCACTGGTGCCCCCACCAGCCCAGCCTGGTGTGACCATGGTTATCACCACAAAGGCACAGAGAAGGCTGAAGGACTCCCAGCTTCCCGTGGCTTTATTGGGTTTTGCCTTCTCCTCTCTTTTGAAGAGAGCAGTGGGGGGTGTGAAATAGGATGTAGGACACACCTGTTGCTCCTGGGGTGGTTGATGTGGTTGTGGAGGTGCAGAAGGACTGGGAGTGGTCCATGGCAGGGATGAGGCAGGTCCTGGAGCTGATTCTGCCCTGACAGAGCCCTCTGGGTTTGCTGGAACAGCTACCCCTTCCCAGATCTCTACAAAACAAAAATAAAGGATAAACAACGATGATCCCGTTCCGTGGAATCCTGCTGGGGCTTGGGATAAAGCATTGTGGGAAAAATCAGAAGGAAAACACAGGATAGAAGGAATAATGCACCAAAGGACAACTAAATAAATAATGAGGAGAGCCAAGACTTCAGCTGAACTAATGGCTTGTGGTTCCTGCAGAGAAAGGCTGAGAGTGGGGAAAACATCTGCCTGATGCTTTTATAATTCTATTTTAATTCTGTAAAGGTGGAAATGAGAGGCTGAAATTTGATTTTTTTGAAGCAATGGGAGGACTTGAATATAGATGGATAAATGAGAAGACAATGCAGAAGTCAGTTGTTAGGGCTGGGCACAAAATGCTGGACGTTCTGCAGATGATGTCTCTGAGCAGGCAGGTCTCCTGCCCTCCCTGGGGACAGGCAGGTACAAAGCACATGGCCCACAACCACCCTCCAGGACTTGCGGGAGGCTTTGGTGCACATGAGGAAAGCTGGAAGAGCAGCTTCGGAGCTGCCAGGCAGGGAGGAGCTGGGCAGACTAAGCACAATGTCTGAAAACCAGCCTTTAACATCAGCGCCTTGTCTGTGTCAGCCTGAAATTTAAACAGAAGCACGACTGGTTTGCCTCAGAAGTCCTCAGATGGACAAAAAAGGCCAATTTTTACGGTGTAGGATGATCTTCAGATATGTGCAGACGTTTGCACAGAAATCTGAATTCTCCCAGGAAGGGGCTGCTGCTGACCGTGGGCTTTGGTGTCAGTCCAAGGTCAGGAGTCACTCCTGAGCCTGACCTTGCGAAGCCAGCTGGGTTTTGGTGCACAAAGAGCCACAGACTAAACAGATAGAGCTGTGCTGGGATGCTTTATATCTCCATCTACTCCCGAGTGTGGCATATTTGAAACAAAAGCTCGTAAAAATGACTCCGGGGAGCTCGTAGAAAGTTGGGGAAAGACCCGTGTCCACCTGTGGCATTGCATCTCCCTAATTTGCGGGATGATGGATCAGAAGCAGCACAAAGAAGAGTTTAAGATGTTGTTTGGCAATGGATGATGAATTCCAGTCTTCACTGGGTGGTAATTCCAGCAGTCCTTCAGCTCACTGCTTCTTGGCACTTAAAAATCTATTGGAAGAGACTAAAATGTCATTCACTTACTGGAAGAGACTAAAAAGCCAATAATTCCAGCAGAATCACATCCCAGTTTTGCAGAGGCTCCACTGATCTCTGGAGAGGGGATGTTATTGGTCATCTCCCAGATCAGAGTTTTTGTTTCTGGCAGTATTTTTGTATTTTGTGTGATTTTTCAAGTGGATGGAAACAGACACTCTGTCTCTGGACTTCAAATCCCATTGCCAAAACTGAGTCAGTATGATTATGAAGCTTTAACTTATGCATTTAATGGCAGCTGCATTTAACTGGATATCAGCACTAATGAATCATTCCATGGCCTGTTGGTGCCCTCAGTCTGATCCCAGTTCCTTACTCTCCCTGGCAGTGCCTGACCAAGGACAACTGTGATTGTCCCCAGCCCCCACCAGCTCATGTAGTACCACTGCATTTTAGACACCAGGGATCACAAAGGAGATGATCTTTTGTGTGATTTAATTTCTTTTTTTTGTTTGTTTTTAGGAAACCAGCTTGCCCTTCCCAAGCTGCTCCCTTTTCCTTTCCCAATCCAGGAGACTATTCCATTCTAAAGTATATTTATGGCATTTTGTGTGCCTGTTCTGCACAGAACAGTTGAGTTATGGCAGAAAAAACAGTCAAATTCTTCTTCACTGAGTATTAAAAAAAACCCAAACCCCAAAAAGCACCAACTTCTCAGAATATCAGATAAGAGCAGCCAGCTTTATGATTGAAGGGCTGATTCACAGCTCAGGGAAGGCACTTTTGGTGCTGATAAGGAGCTGATAGCTGGCCCAGACCAGACACTTCAACTGGAGACTGGGACCACATGTAATTAGATCCAAGCAGAAAGGATGGGACAGAGTTTTGGGAAGATTGGAAGTAGTGGATAACAACAGGATGGGCTCAAACCAACTCAGTGTGAAGCTGTAGGCCCCATAACTCCTGCCTCTGACTGAGAATGTGGATTATTTTCAGGCAGATCCACAACTGACATTCAGGAAATGAGAGGTTGGAACTAATAAAACCAAAACTTCTGTTTCATAAAACTCCCTGGCGGTATCTGCCACGATCTGCTCGAGAAGCAGAGGCACAGAAGGGCTGGAGGTGGCACCAGTTGCTGTAGGAGCATCTTGTCACAGGCTCCTGGTACACGGGGTCCCCTTATCTGAACTCACACTGGAAAAAAAGAGCCAATCTCATTGCTCATCAGCGGGTTTCTCTTTGCTTATTACCTTTTAAATCAACAAGAAGAGAGAAAAACCAGCCAAGAGTGCTCAAAGAACAGGAAATTTCTAATACTATTTCCTCTGGTGTCTTTAACCAAATCACTTTTCGTATCTGATGGGCCGTATCCGCCATTCTCGTGCTGGGTGTCTCAGTTCTTGTTGTCTTCAGTTCTCAAGCTGCAATTGCACCCCCTTGATCAGAGAAAACAGAGTGGTGTTGTTGTGTGGGAGCTAAAGAATGAGTTTTCTCCTGGGAAGTCGTGCCCTTGTGTTCCTCACATCTTTTTAGGGAAAAAACTGTGACAGAGAACGGATGAGCGGAGGTACAACCTTGATAACACTGAATTAATTTAAGGGTTAATCCCATGGCCGTGTATGTTTGATCAGCAAAGATTCATTTTGCAGGTTTTAGCAGACCTGGTGTTTCTTCTTAACTTCAAGGACAATGTGGGTCTGATTTCCACGTGGCTGTATCTCCACCGCAAACTGTTCTACTGAAGGGAGGGATTTGTATCCTGATGGCTGATTCCCAAGAAAAGCCTCTGCAGGCAGCCAGTTGGCAGGTCCTGTTCAAACAGGAGATGGTGAACACGGTCTCTGATGTTCTGTGCTGATTTACTGGATGTGTGTTGTGTCCAGATAATTATCTGGCCATTCCCAAATACCAGCCAGCAGCTCTGTATCAAATCATGCACTGGATAAATACAGGTTCATCAGCTGTAAAATATCTCTATCAATGGGGAGATTCACCAGTGACAGTTGCACTTGGGGATCTTCGAGGTCTTTTCCAACATTGATAATTCTTATTTGTTAATACGCATGAATTTCCCTTTCAGTTTAGATTTTAACAAGTTTCCAAGTGATACAAGCCCTGAAATAATATTGATGCAAAAAACTCACGTATTTTCGTGATGTTTATCCCAATCCCTTTCCCAAAAGAGAATGCCAACTTGCACATACTATTTCTGTCTTCTTAGTTTACTTTCCAGAAGAACATTAAAGCAGAGTTTCCCCATGAGGAGTGCTTTCCTGTGTAATGTCAAGTTTTCCAGGGGTAAGTTCGTTTTCTCATCTTCCAGTGACAAAGAACTCTGATTGTTTATGTGATGAGAAAACTCTGCCATCAAAAAATTCATGTCAGAGAATTAAAATGCTACTTTTGTGGGTGGAAAAGACTCCTAGTAACCAGGTTGTGAAGGTTAAAGTCACTGGTGATCTGCAAAGACCCTCAACAACAGTTCCAGTCTGAGGGCCAACAGATGCTCCTTAGGTCTGTCCCATTCTAGAAATAAATATTAGAATGGTAAAATAATTTGGAGAGGTTGGCATTTTTTAAAAAAATTAATAGAATTTCTCAGGTCCTGATAAATGAACCTTCAGGATGAAAAAACATTTTCAGGCTGCTTTTGCCTGACAATGTGTTATCTGAGGGCGATGCTGGATGTTCCTTGGCCGGTGTCTCTGTGGGGTGACTTGTGAAATGGTGGAGACACAGCTCAGCTCCAGCCGTATCTGCCCCATCTGCTGCAGCCCTGGTGCAAAACAGGAAGGGGAAGCAGCATTGGCTCTATCAGGACAGCATCTCCTGGCAGCCTGGCTCTTCTCTTTTTTACTCGTTGACACACTGGGCCCATAAAAGAACCCAAGTCAGCAGTTGTAAGGACTTTAACTTTTCTCTTCTCTAAGGTGGTTGGCCACGTAATGGACTTGGGATGCTGATCTGACCCCACAAGACCTGGAGGTGTTCAGGATCTGGTGAAGCCAATCCCACAAAGCCCCCAGAAAGGTAAAACCCCAAACCTTCTCTTTTACAGACCCGCGTTCAGTGTGTGGAGTGTGCTGAGCTGAGTGCACGCGGGCTGCTTCTCATGGCTTGCCGAGCTCTCCCACCCCCCAAACCACAGCAAGGAGTGTCCTAGGCTCCTTGCCTGGAGTTTTGGCCTCACAAATCATCCTCTGAGTGAAATGTCCTTTCGGTTTGCATGAGGTGAAAGGATTGGGGAAGGGTTGAGGGTCCCTAAAAGCCCTATTTCCAGAAATTTTCCCTGTCCCAAAGACCCCTCCAAAGCCAGGTGTGAATCAGTCCAGGGGAGAGGGAACTGCAGGAACACCACAAAGCACTTTGGCAGCTCTGTACCTGTGCTGGTCCCTCTGTCACAGGGCACAGGCCCAGCTCTGCTTCTCAGAAAAGGCAGCACAAACTCTCAGTGCTGGGTTTGCATTTTGAGTGGAAACCATGTGAACACTGTCAGAGAAACAGAAACAACCTTGTCGCTGGCTGATACCTTCTGTCCTTCCCCACCTCCTTTTGTGGAGAGAGATCAGTGCTTACAACAATGAAACTCTCCAAATATTTGGGCTGCCAAGGATGGGACTGCTGAGCTCTGTCCTTGCAGTCCTTCCTGCAAGTAACTTATTTCATTCATCTCAGAAGAGCAAGTGCTTTATTCTAAAAAATGCTGACTAGAGACAGCACTGAAAGTGTCCAACCATCTCACCTGTCTTCTCTGGGTCCTCTTCCCACAGCAGCTGGTTAAAAAGGTTGGATTTGTAGTAGGATACAATCAACAGCTCCATAGCCTTAGGGACCAGGGCTGAGGTTTCCTTCCCAGGAAGCTCCCCTGCTCTGTTCTTCTTCCACAGAAATCAGGGGAATGGGGAGCTTTGGCCTCACAGCTTGGGATGGAGCAGGTTCTCACAACTGCCAGTCTGGGTCACTCAGTAATATCAACCCCTCAAAAACCAAGTGGGAGGAAGTGTGACATCAGCCAGTGCTGGAAGTGTGACACCAAGTCTCTGTGCTGGGTCCAGGGAACAACCAGAGACAAGGTCTGGGTGACAACAAGGGGTGGTCCCTGGAGAAAGAGGTTCCACTGGGGCAAGGGGCCCTTGTAGAAACTGATGTAGTGAGAGATCAAAGCAGACAAGGGATTCCACACCCTTAGCAAGAAGCAAAAATTAGTTCTCCAAATAAGAGGAAGCAAAGGAGGAGGGAGACGTATAACAGCAGCTGCCGACAGCATCATTTTCAGTTGTGGTTTTTGTCACCCAAACGCTGATTCAGCTCCTCAGAGTGGCTCTGGGCTCACACCTGCTCAGGAAGGGATGGCTTTGACCCAACACTTCCCTCACAGGCACAGAGCAAAGCCCACCTGTTTCAGAATGACTGTGGCTGTCAGGCACCGGGGCACGGAAATCCTTGCGTAAAAATGCTTCATCTCCACTCACACTGGGCTGGCATCTCCAAACCTCCCTTTTCCCTCCAAATCTCCCAACACCTTGCAGTGGAAGTGCCCACCATCCCTTCATCATCCCCCACCCAAAGCTTTCCATGCCCCTCTCCTCCTTTGTTTCTTCCCTCCTGCTTTCCTCCGGTGTTTTATTCCATGCACCTCCAGGGCAGGATGTGCCTGGGTTGATGAGCTCTCCCTCAGCAGAGCGCTGGGACTGCAGCCACGTGCTTTTCAGGTGGGGCTGGATCAAGTCCAGCTGGATCAGGGCAGGCAGAGCCATGCCAGGTCTCCATGGCTGGTTTCAGGCATCACCATGGTCCTGCTTTTCTGTGGAAATCTGCTGGATGCCATTGCCATGACTAGTTCTCCCCTCAGTGCCACACAGTCCACCCTACTGTAATTAACTGGGAGCAAGTCTGAAGTTGACATCCCATCCTCATCACATGAGATTCAAAGAGAAACAAACTATTTTAGGAAGTCCCAGGAGAGGAAGGAAAATGCAACATGTTAAGATAATATTTGTTTCAACATGAAACGCCATCTTTCTGCTTTCACCGTCTTCAAGAGCCAGTGTGAAAGAAGTTGCCAAGGCTGAAGAGCTTTTCCACCCAGCCTGCAAACTATTTAGGCTTTTAGGAAGTTGTCTGGAAGCCCTGCAGTAAAGAAAAAACCAGCCCAGAGAGCTGAATCGATGGCATCTATGATATTTGATGAAGGGCTCAGCATCTTGGAGTCTGATGAAGCCGCAGGAATTTGGGATCCAGGAGGAGGCAACAGAGGGTCAGTCAGTGCTAAGTGGTAATGTAGCCCTTAACCCTAAACCATGGGCAGGTTTGGTTTCCAGATTTGGATGGTCCCAGACAGATTCCCAAAGCCTGTATCCCTCGTTATTGCCTCACCCCCTTGTCCTGTGGAAAGGGAGTCAGACTGAGTTCCAGCTTAAGCATCAAATTGCTCTTGTCAGATCTTATGGGAACCACTTTATGGGGTTCTTCTTCACCCCCACTTCTCTGGGAATGGATCATTTTGGAAGTCCTCCACATCCCTTGCCCTCCCCTGGGTATCTCCCTTGTCCACACCTGGCATGTTCTTGTAGCCACCTCCCTCATCCCTTCCACTGCCCTCTGCCCGTTCCTTGTCTAACTCACCCTGCAACATCTTCCAGAGCCCCTGAGTGCTCAGTCCGTGTGACGGGTCAGCTCAGCTGGGCTCTGCCTTGCAGGGAGGCTTTAACAAAGCAGGCAGGGGAAGGAGAGGGAGGAGGTGACCTGGTGTGGTGTGTGAGGGACACGCACTGATGGCCCTTCCCTGAAGCCTCAGCACAGAGTGGCCTGAAGGTCTTCCTGTGCCCAAACTGGGGGAGCAGAGTCCCTGGGGATTGTCACCCCACAGCCAAGGTCTGCTCTGTCATCTCTTTGGGGCTCTGGATCCAGCCCTTCCCTGGAGTGCAGAGGTCACTGTGGTGTGTGGAGGTGTCAGGATCCAGCCACCCATCCCAGAGGACAGAAGGCTTCTTCCAGCTCCTCAAGGGGTTGGTATGTTCAGTGAGGACCCCAGTCCTGCCCCCAAATATCATACCTGGCCCCCACCAAATACCACATGTCCCCTTGGTCACCTCAGAGCTGCAGCTCGAGCTCCTCTTTGGAGTCCAGTGTGGAAACCCTTCCCACACCAAAAGTCTGGCTGCTCTTCCAGCACGTCTGGGGCAGCAGCAGCCTCCTCAATCTCACACCAACCTCAGTCTGACTTTGTAATCAGAAATCTTCCTGTTCTTGAGATCCAGGGCGGAAAAGAAAAAGGAACAGCAAAAAAAAAAAAAGAAAAGGAGAAGGAATAACAAAACAGCAGCAAAAAGCAGAAGGAATGGCCAAAAAAAGGTACCAGAAAAAGCAGAAGGAATGGCAGAGTGGGGTAAGAGCAGAATGTGCACCACAAGTAAAAGAAGCTACAGAATCAGGTCTCAGGGTAGGAGGTTGCAGGAGGTGTGATGAGTTGCCCAGTCTTGGAGGCTCTTGGACCTCCATCCTTGAAAGTTTTCAAAACCTTATTTCCTTTTTAGCGTAAGGTGGAAACAGCATATTATACATCCTCAAAAGAACTCCAATATAGTTCATGGAAAAATCAGAGTAGGACAGCCCACACTTAAAATATTCAAAACTGAGAAAATTGACACTGGGGCAGGCTGTTTTACAAAGCCACAGTTCTTAAAAAAAAAAAAAAAAAAAAAAGTAGTGTATTTTGGGATGCTGGAAGGATGGAACATTGAATTAGTGGGAATTCTGTATTTTCCCTCTAATGAGAATATCATAAGAAATGCTTGTAAAAAAATATTTGAAAACGACTGTGTTAGCACAAAGAGAGAGGTGAACTCGCAGTCACGAGCAGCAGTGAACTACTAAGAGAAGATAAACAGCGAGGGGACCCCGTTAATTCACACCAGACTCGGGCGCGTGAGCACCGCAGGGATGCTTTAAAATGTTATTTCTAGGAGGGTGGAAACCCCATGGAAAAGCTGAAGTTATCGGGGTCCGGGTGGGACCGCGGGGCGGTTTTGGGGCGGGTTTTGGGGCGGGACGCGGCCGGTTTAAGGGCGGCGGGNAGCCGTGCGAGGGCTGGGGGTACCCGGGGGTGGGGGGAGATGCTTTGCCCCTGGTGCCCCCAGTTCTGCGGTGTGGCGGCTGCAGGGAGCGGGGTGAGCCGGTAAATCCCCCCGGAGCGCGGTTGCGCCGTGACCGTTAATGAGCTGCGGCGTTAATTAGTGTCCGTTGGCTGCGATTATCGCTCCGGTTTTCTCTCCGAGCCCGCGCTCCGGCCCCTCGCAGGGGGCAGTTGGTGGTTGCGAGGGGCGTTTGGTGTTTTGGGGCGTTCCTGTCCCCCCCTTCCCAAACGGGAATTCTTTGGGATGGCGATGCTTCACGTCTGCGCTTGGAGCAAACCACAGCAGCTGCTTTGAGGTTGTAGTTTGTGGTGGTGTTACTAAATTTAGGATACTTTACTGGTGGCCGCGGAGATACCCCGAGGACTGGAGCCCCTTATCTCCGGAGACAAGCTGGGAGAGCTCTTGAGAAAGCTCAGGGTGACCTGAGAGCCCCTTCCAGTGCCTAAAGGGGCTCCAGGAGAGCTGGAGAGGGACTTGGGGCAAGGGTTTGGACTGATGGGACAAAAGGAATGGCTTCCCACTGCCAGAGGGCAGGGTTAGATGGGATATTGGGAAGGAATTCTTCCCTGTGAGGATGGTTAGCCCCTGGCACAGGTTGCCCAGAGAAGCTGTGGCTGCCCCATCCCTGGAAGTGTCCAAGGCCAGGTTGGATGGGGCTTGGAGCAACCTGGGCTAGTGGAAGGTGTCCCTGCCCATGGCAGGGGTGGCACTGGATGGGCTTTAAGGTCCCTTCGAACCCATCCCGAGATTCTGTGACAAACTGTAAGTCTATCTGTGCTGCATCAGACTTGGAGAATGACGGTTGTTTAGGGTTTGGCTTCATTTGGGCTACTTTTCTCAGCCATCACAGCTCCCTCTCACTTGTGCACATTCCCAGTGAGCTGAATTCGCCAGCACAGAAACAAATGGTTCTGTGAACCACAGCTATACAAAGAAAAAGTGGTAGAAGTGATATTTGTCTTCAATTCATGATGCAAACATAAAGCCTCAGGTAGGAAACCCTGTTTTGTGGGATTCTTTTTAACAGACACATTTCTAGGTGCGAAGCTCATCAGGTTTCCTTTTGGTTACAGAGGACATCTTAAATCGTGTTTAGGAATACAATAGAAAGCAGATCTTGCTTATCTTTTGGACAAATACCGGGAGTGGTAATTTACCATCCGTTAATGTCTTTAAGATTAGCAGCTGAAAGCATGAAATTTAGTCCCAAAAGGAGGTAAAAAATTTATAATCCAGCTCAGTAGCATTCAGGAAATGAGCACAGAGATTAAATCAGGAAACTTATCTGATGAGTAAATGATGCTTGCTAATAGCTCTTTGTTATGGTTTGGGGACGGTAGAGAAACTGGCAGAAAGGGAGGGAAATGCTCAGCAACGGGAATGTTCAAATCCCATTGCTGCTTTTTGGGAAAAGAGGATTATAGGATCATAGAATGGCTTGGGTTGGAGGGACCTTAAAACCATGCAGCTCAGTTCGTCCCAACTTCTGCTTTGCTGCATCCTGACCGCCTCTGCCTGGAGGTGCAGCCTCAGTGTGCCCGAGGGACTGCTCTAGCCCTGAAATCTCAAGAATCTTCATTGTGTTACAGGTTTATTTTTAGTGTCTGAGAAATAACTGGTACTCAATGCCTTGGTAAGTTGAGAGATCTTATCTACATCAGTTTTCACGAGGTAACCGAGCCTCTAATCTTACTGTGTTCCTGCAGTGTGGGGCAGGGCCGGGTTTTGCTCGGTATTAACCCAGCAGTAGGAGTAATGGCAGTAGGAGCTTCATCCCCTCTGTCAGAATATCTTGACAGATAAATCAAGGAATTGGGATCATGCAGCTGTTTCCAGAGACTATGAATTACTAGCTGCAACTCCCAAACAGTTGGTTAAAATCAGTCCTGTTTCACCACTAACTTATTTTTAACCCTATTTTGGAGATTTCTAAACATTATTGAGTGTTGCTCTCGTCATAACTTGAACCTCAAGTTTGAAAGGAAGGCCTCAGGCAAGTGAGGATGGCACTGGTGTGGGATGAAGGCTGGAGCTCTCAGCATCTCCCAGGGCTTGGTCTCCTCTGCTCTGCCGGGGCAGCAGCTCCATGGCTGGTCCTCGAGGAGAAGGAGTGGCTGGAGCCACGAGGAGGTTGCAGGAGCCATGTCTGGGTGTGCCAGACTTGCTCTGGGCTTTCCATCGTTTGTGTGAGAGGAGCCCAGGCTAATCCCAGCTGAGCTGAGCTCTGGATTGTGCCCCCAGCAGATCCAGGCTGCTGAGAGGTGGAGCAGGGAGAGGGCACGGCTGTGAACTCGCTGCCTCGCTCTGGTTGACAGGTCATTGCAATGAACAGCATTGGAGAAGCTGCTTTTATTCAAGTTCAGGTGAACTGCAAGTGATGGTGTCCGGTGTGAGGGACAGCGTATGAGGACCTGGCCTCAAGTTGCATCAGGGCAGGATTAGATTAGGAAAAGTTTTTTCATGGGAAGGGTTGTAAAGCACTGGAACAGGCTGTCCAGGGAAGTGGTGGTCACCATCCCTGGAAGTGTTCAAAAAACATATGGATGTGCCACTTGAGGTTAGTGGCGAACATGGTGTGGTGCTGGGTTGACAGTTGTATTTGATGATCTTGGAGATCTTTTCCAACCTTAACAATGCCATGATTCTATGATGTGTGAAAATGTGATTCATCTTTACATCCCCGGTTGCTGGTACCATGTGAAGAAAGGTGGCTGTAGGGGACCATTATTGCAATAAACCAGATAAGATCCACATCCCTTCCCAGCTGTACGAGAGAGACGGCAGGGTTTTCCTGCTATTTAATAATGGAATTTTACTTTCCTGTGCTGCTTTATGCATAAGAAAGACATTAAGCCATTAGAGAGCATCCAAAGAAGGACGTGCAGATGGTGAAGGGCCTTGATTTGAAGCCATATGAGGACACTGAGGGCACTTGGTGTGTTCATCTGGAGAACAGGAGGCTGAGGGGAGACCTCACTGCAGTTCCAAGTGCCAGGAGAGGGGCAGAGGAGGGGCAGGACTGAGCTCTGCTCTGGGAGGACCAGGGACAGCACCCAGGGAATGGCCTGGAGCTGTGTCAGGGCAGGGTCAGGTTGGATCTCAGGACAAGGTTCTTCCCCCAGAGGCTGGTTGGGCACTGACCAGGCTCCCCAGGGCAGTGGACACAGCCCCAAGGCTACCAGAGCTCCAGGAGGGTTTGGATGATCATCAGAGGCACAGGGGGGGACTCTTGGGGATGGGCCTTTGCAAGGCTGAGGGTTGGACTGGATGATCATTGTGGGTCCCTTCCAGTTGGGCATATTCTGGGATTCTGTGATCTCACTTGAGCTTCCCTCCTCAGGCCTGACACTGATCACCAGGTGCCATCGGTGCCCGGCCTGGCACTGTTATGGCGCTGTTCAATAACCAGTCGTGCCACCACTCCATCGACGACTTCCGCAACCGCGTCTACTCCTCGCTCTACTCCATGATCAGCATCATGGGCTTTGTGGGCAACGGCGTTGTGCTGTACGTGCTGATTCGGACGTACCGGCAGAAAACAGCCTTCCAGGTGTACCTGCTGAACCTCGCCGTGTCCGACTTCCTGTGCGTGTCCACGCTGCCCCTGCGCGTCGTCTACTACGTGCACCGGGGGAACTGGTTCTTCGGGGACCTCCTGTGCAGGGTCGCGTCCTACACGCTCTACGTCAACCTCTACTGCAGCATCTTCTTCATGACGGCCATGAGCTTCTTCCGCTGCATCGCCATCGTCTTCCCGGTCCGGAACATCAACCTGGTGACGGAGAGGAAGGCGAAGCTCGTCTGCATTGGCATCTGGATCTTTGTCACGCTGACGAGCATGCCCTTCCTGCGCAACGGGACGTACCAGCACGGCAACAAGACCAAGTGCTTCGAGCCCCCGGAGAACTCCCACAAGACGAACCTGGTGGTGATCCTGGATTTCATCGCCCTGTTCGTGGGTTTCATTTTGCCCGTCATCGTCATAACCATCTGCTACACCATGATCATAAGGACCTTGCTGAGGAATTCCATGAGGAAGAACCAGGAGAACCGCAAGAAGGCGGTTTGGATGATCGTCATCGTGACGGCCACGTTCCTGGTGAGCTTCGCACCGTACCACGTGCTGCGCACGGTGCACCTGCACGTGCTGCGGCTGAGGAGAGCCGGCTGTGGCGACGCCGTTTACCTGCAGAAAGCCGTGGTGCTGACGCTCCCCTTGGCCGCTGCCAACTGCTGCTTCGACCCACTGCTCTACTTCTTCTCGGGCGGCAACTTCAGGAAGAGACTGACCACGCTGAGGAAGGGCTCTTCCTCCAGCTTATCGCAAGCCTTCAGGAAGAAGTTATCTACGAAAGAGAAGGATGAGGAACCCTTTGGAGAAAGCCAAAAGGAGAATGGAAGGGACGCTGAGGCCTCTTCATAAAGAGCATAGAGCTTCCCCTAAGATCTTCCCCTAAGGTTGGCATTGGAGATCTCAGAACACTTCCAGGAGACGTGATGGGGGCTTGCGAGCCTTTGGTGTAATTAAATGTATCATAATGACTGTGGACAGTTCATGGCTTGGTGGTAGAGCCCCTTCCCCTGGAGCACTGCTGGGACATCCACAGCCATGTAGGACAGAGGAACCACCACCAGAACAGTGTTGATCTGCTGACAAACTCTTCAGAGCTTGTATTTGGACATTTGCTTCATTTCACAGCTCTCCCCAGTGCGTTAATTCTCTGTGTGGGAAACGTAAACACAGTTTGCTGTTCATGGCACTTGGGGAGCTCCTGATAAACAACCAGGGCAGAGTTTTCAGTAAATCTTCAAACAGCCACTAAATTATTTATACAGCAGAGCCCGGGATAATTCCAGCCCTGCTCCAGCTGCCTCTGCCTAGGATCTCGGTTCTCATGATCACGGAGTGTGTGAGACTCGCAGGGTTGGTACCTGGGTCTGCAGATGGGAATGGGTCCCTCTCGCGGCCCCAACAGCAGCTTTGATGGGCAGCAGATTTGCCAGGATTTTCAGAATTCCTAGAAACGTCTTGTTTTCAAATTGCAGTATCTTACTGTGCGGGATAACTTGGAATAAGGATAATAAGGAAACTTATTTCAGCGTGACTGGTCCTGTTGGACTGCAGGGTCTGAGTTACCACTCCAGTTCCTCAGGAGGTTTTAGGTAAAAGTGGAGCTCTGGCTGCTCGGTCTGGTGTGGGATCAGGTTCACCTTTCTCAACATTAACCAAGGTTTTAAAAAAAAATATTATTTTTTAAAAAAAGCTCTATATAATATTTGATCCTGTTCCAGAGTGTTCGCCTTGCCCACACCTTGTGGAAAAGGCAACCTAAGGCTCTTGGGAAGAGCTCTGGGAAGAGCTGGAGATCCAGAATCTGAGTCTGGATGAGACTTGATGCTGAAAAACCATTGGGCTGTGTTCCTTTTGTAAAGGAAAACTTCAAACCCCTGGTCAGAAGGAAACATTCCCGTACTTTTCCAGTGGATCCCACAGGAAGGTAACAACACTCCGGAGCCCGACGGAGGATGTGCAACCCATCAAGACAGAAATAGAAATTCTTGTAGGATTAAGGCTCTTAGTTGGAAAAGTAGTTGATAAATCACCAGCAAGTATGTTTGGATTTGGTATTTCTGAAGTTACCCGATGTTATCTTGAATAAAGAAAACAGTTTGAGTAGTGAAGAATAACAGTGAGCAAAAGAAGTTTGGCGTGGGGACAGGGATCTGCTGGAGAAGTTGTCTGTACAGATAATTAGAGTGAAAATTCACTCTGTATACCACAGTCTGCATAGCCCTGGGTCAGCAAAAGGCACCTAAAAAAGCAAATTCAGCTGCAAAACAAATTATGGATGTGAATTTTCAAAATCTGAAACTTCTAATGCAATTTCAAGGATCTGTTTAGGGGCAGAGGCCTGAAAGTTGCTCCTGTAGAGGAGGATCAGAATCCCCCCTAAACCTATGGGAGGACAGAGCCCCTCATTCAAAGCCAGAACTGCTGATTGTTTGAGGAAAAAAATGTGCAAGATTTGGCTAAAACTTGTTTTCAAGGGACAGGATTGAGTATTAAAGTTGTGTCTCCAGCCTTTAAAGGCATCGTGCAACTGTAAATAAAAATCCTCCTGGGAAACTGTTTTGGAATACATAGAAATAATATGCCCATTCCCAAATTTTAAAATACTCTACAGTAAAGGTAAATATGTGTGTGTATATATATATATATATAAATATGTTGCAAAGCATTATATCAGAGGTACTTTTTAACCCTTTGCCTTTTTTATTTTAAGGAGACCATGGTTATGGCAAGAGAAATGGCAGCTTTTTGTGTGCAATAGGAAAGATTAAAAAAAAAAAAAATTACTGAAAATGAAATGAAAATGTTGCAAGTTAAATTTTAACTATTACTGTTTCCTGTGTTTAGGAGTCTCTGCTTCAGATTCTTCTTCCCTACAATAAATTTTTACCTGCACACAGCACAAAAGTGTAATATTTGCTTAATAATAATTTACAGTGGTGTAATAAAAACACTGAGAGCAGCACAGAAGTTGCTGAGATGTTGGGGGGACTCCTTGGCCCAGCATCGTGGAGCTAATTTGGTCCAGCCAAACTGGCCTTTGCTGTAGCCCAACTTCCCTGGACTCAGGCCACCATCTGGAGCTGCTGGTTGGGGACCAGCTGGAGCCAAAACACTTCCGATGGCTCCTGGCAGACCTTGCAGAGGTGGAGCAGCCCCACAAAGGGCAGCTGGGACCTCAATAAATCTGTATTTATAGGCAAAAAATGCCTGCAAAATGCTTGAAGAGAAGTGATGCTCTTGGTGAAGATTATTTATTTGGGTTCCTGTGTGGAGAAATCTGCTGAGAATGAGGTTTTCTACTCGGCTTTCCCCCAAACAGGTGCTGGATCTGCAGGGGGATGTTTGCTATAAAGCTCCAGCTCGTAGAGGTGAGGAGGGAACTTTGCCGTGGGCTCCCAGAACTCAGCTCCAGGTGAGAGCCTGGCAGTTGTCCCTGCTTGGGATACAAAAGCTGCCATCCTGGCAGCAAATCCCAAGCAGGCTTTGCTCAGGAATAGTGACCTGGAGAGAAATTCATGCAGAGAAAATGGAATTGTTCCTGTTGGAACAGAGTTAGGAACTGTGGCATTTGGAAGGGCTGTAAAACGTGACAGGAGCTGGGCAGAGGGGACCAAGTGCCACCCTGGTGCGGTGACAGGAATGTCTGGAAAAGGGAAAGGAGTGGGGCAGTTTTTTTGCTGGAAACTGGACTTTTTTTCAGCTGCGTGTGCTGCAGTTCGTGGTCCGATAGTGTCCCCTAGTGCCGAGCTCTTCCCCGAGCCGCTCCCTGTTGCTGAGCAGGTTTCCTCTTTTGTTTTTGGTCCAGCTCCAGCTCCTCCCCTGTCACGTTGTCCCTTTTCCTCTGCTGTTGGTCATGCTCCGTCCTCTTCTCCCGCTCCTGCCCACATTTTATTTCACAATCTATGCGTTTCCCTTTCTGTCTTTCTCTTATTTTTTGGTCTTCCAGGAGGGATGCTCCAGCTGGGAAGGACCCAGCCAAGTACCTCCTATAGCCACAGGGACTCCGGCAGTGACCAACGTCCCCTCTCCTGCCCTAGGCTCCAGCTGTACCCTCTACTTTCCCTAAAACATGCCCTTTCTCCGTTGGATGACTGTCCAAGCACAGACCTTTCATGGAAGCTGGTGGTGAGTCCAGCCCTTGGGCACCACCTCATTGTGACAAAAGTCCCACCAGTTTGGCCTTGCTGTGTCTGGAAAGGTTGTTTCTGGTAAAACGAGACAAGCTCTGGAACAAACTGGTTTGTTTGACAATATAGCAATGGGATGGTCCTGCCTATCTCCCACCAAAAGAAAAGGAGCATCTGCTGCTGCCCCACGGGCACGGCTGTGAAGTTCAGGAACTGCCCAGAGGACGTTCCCACCCTCGCTCTGTAAACTGTTCTCACATAAAACTCTTGCAGGATGTGAGAAGCCAACAGCTCTTCAGTTTAACGAGCAATAACCTCCAAGCACTGGCAGTAAAGAGAGATTTCCTGCTCTGAGCCAGGTGCCTTCTGCCCCCACCAGCCCTGGGGAGGTATTTTGGGGCTGGAGGGGCTCAGGGCATTGCCACTGCCTGAATCCCCCCCACCAGCTGCAGCAGGGGTCTGTGCTCTCTTTCAGAAGCTCCGGGTCCTTTAGCAGGAACTAATTCTGCAGCTGAATCCTAATTTAGCGGGGTTTTTTTCCCCATTTCCACTGTGCTCTGAGATTGGGAGAGGGACTTCTTCCATGTGGCAGGAGGGAGAGCACCGGGCTCTTTATCCTTCACCTACAGCAGCAGAGGGTATGACCTCATTATTGGGGGGAAGATGAAGCAGCAGAAATGAAGGAAAGTCCATCAGATTTTAAAATACCACCAGTGTAAGCGATGTCTTAGAAACATTCCTGAAAGCAAACCCAAGAGATGAAGAGCCAGGCCTGACACTCGGGGTTACAAATCCCTCTCAGGATTGGCAACATTGGGAACTCAACCCTCCTTCTCCCAAACTCTCAATTCCAGCCCTGCGAGTGGCCACACGTACAAACAACTATCTGGAGTATTTGCAGACCTCACTTGAGGGTGAAATGTGCCCATTTCATTCTGTCAATGTGGTTTCTTACGCTTCAGAGAAGCCAGGCTGTGCTGGGAGCAGAGCAAGGACCCTCTGCAAGGTCAGTAAATACATTCCAGATGGGTCTTCAGCAGGTTGGGAGGGGAAAAAGGGAAGGAGGTAGCAAAAACACGCTATTTTGACCATTAATAAAAACCCCATGTCCGGGAACACTCCTGCATGTCTCTGCCGGGGAAGGCAAAGACTAAACAGAGGTTGTTTTTTGTTTGCCCTGTTAAAATCCCTTTATTCGTGAGGAGCATGTCTCCGTGATGCTCTGCTTGAGCTGAACTTCAACAAGGCTGAGGCCACTTGGCTTGGTCAGCCTGGAGAAGAGGAGGCTGAGGGGAGACCTGCTGCTGTCTGCAGCTGCCTCCCGAGGGGCAGCTCCAATCCCTGCTCTGCGTGAGCAGCGACAGGACCTCAGGGAATGGCCTGAACTTGTGTCAGGGGAGGCTGAGGTGGGATCTCAGGGAAAGGTTCTTCCCCCAGAGGGTGGCTGGTCACTGAGCAGGTTCCCCAGGGTTTGGGCACGGCCCCAAGGCTGCCAGAGCTCCAGGAGGGTTTGGACAACGCTCTCAGGGACAGGGTGGGATTGTTGGGGTGTCCTGGGCAGGGCTGGGAGTTGGAACGATGATCCCTGTGGATCCCTTCCAGTTTGGGGTATTTTATGACCCCACAGCCCCCATGAACTCCCCAGGAATGCCTTGAGGGATCAAGGACAAGAGGCACGGCATTGCCCCATGTCCCCGCTGCGGGAATCGCCCTCAGCCAGGGCAGGAGGCTCCTGCAGGAATTTTATCCCTCAGCCCATGTTGGGATGATGCAAAGGGCTCATGAGGGAGCTGCTGGGTTTGGGAGCAGTTATTGCAAAAGGCAGTGTGGCCTGACTGTTAGAATTGCATCTCCCCCAGGATCAGCCGAGGCTTTATTTCCTTTGTGAGTAACCTCTGAACCAGGACAGTCCCTCTCTCTGCCCTTCTCTCCCCGTGTTACTCACAGGAAGCTCAGTGGAGTGATGAGCACGCGCTGCTTACGTGAGTGAGGGCTCAGAAACGCTGCAGTGCCCTTTCACCATGATTTTTCAAGGAAAATGGAATGTGAAGTTCCCCATAACTGGCCTTGAGCTGCTGCCTCCTGTCAGCAGCATCTCCTCCCACACGCCTCGTGTCCTTCAGCACCCCAGCTCACTAAGCCAGAGGGTCACAGGGCTTGAGAGCTGCTGTGGGTTCCTCCTCAGGCTTTCCTGGTGCTCAGGTGGGAAGGACACGGCAGCAGCTTCCCTACAAACCTGGAGCAGCCTCCTCACCTGTGTGGAAGAGCCTGTGGTCCTCAGTTTGGGGCAGCACCCAGCTCCCTACACGAGCAGAGGAGATGCAGCAGGGCTGCAGACCCCCCGGCAGCCCCCGGGACGAGGTGGCCCACAGGACCTGTCCCAGAGGAGATCCACGAGCCAGGCACGAGGTCTGTGTGGTCCCAGGCAGCGCAGGACTCGAGGGGGGCAGAGGTTTTGTGCTGAACTCAGGTGGATTTTCCTCTTTTGGATGCAGCACGATGACTCTGGCCAGGGTTAATCATATCCTGTGGCAGGAAAAACAGACCTCAAGGATGTGGACGAATAAAACAGAGGTGCTGAGAAACGGATGTCAAAGCCCTGGGGGACAGTCCAGCACCTCCTCAGGTCCTGGGTACCTTGGGGTCTCCCAGGAGCCTGTTGGGATCCAAATTGTGCCGCTAACACCAATGATGGTGGAATTTGCTCTCACTGTAATTAAAACTGCAGCTAATCATTAGAATCTGGGCTTGTTCTGAGGGTCAGCAAATGTCCTTGGTGCATCTGCATGGGCTCTGCATTGACGTTTGCTCCATGGAGAGGACACTGGAGGTGCTGGGCAGAAGAAACCACAGCCATAGAAAGTGGCACCAGTGATTCAGCCCAAATTAAATGTGTAATTAGGGCAACTCTCTCCTGTGGTGAGAAGTTCTGGTGATGAAATAACCCCAGCTCCTCTCAAACATCCAATATTACACCAAGTTTACCTAAATATGAAGACATGGATCTCATCCACAGCTTCCAGTGAGGTGCTCGAGCTCGTGGCCTCCTCCACCAGCACTGACCCCACAGCAGAGCCGTGTATTTTGATTTTTCCCTGTTTATTTCTACTCAGTGCTCCTCTAAAACAAGTGTGCTCCAACGAAGAGAGCTGTAAGAAGAGACAGAGTTTACACCTCACACTCATGGAAGGCACATTTCATGGGTAAAGTGACTCTTAGAAGGAAGTTGTTGGAGTCAATTGATAGTTGCAAAGGCGGAAAAAGGAGAAATACAGTGTATTACCCATCAAAGCCAGAAAAACAACACAGCTAGAAAAACATTCCTCTCCCACAAACCAAGGATAGCAATAATGAAAAGTTAAAGTTGAGAATCAATCAAGAACTCAGACCAGAGAAGCCCAACAGCTGAAGTTTCAACCCCAAATTTAACTCAGTTACAGAAAAAAATATGTGAACGTTTCAACCCCTGCTTTCCCTGGAAAACTGAAATGTTTCCCAATTCCCACCTCTTCATCCAGACTACAAGGATTGTGTCAATACAAGCTGAACTCTCCTGGGGTTGGAGACATAGGGAAGAGATCTGGGGTTGTTTGAAAAAAGAGTAAATTTGGATAATTAGTTATTTCTTTTGATTTTATGTTAAACTTCGGAGCCTTTTCTTTCAGTTCAGTGCAGCAACACCACAGAAGAGCATTGCCTTTGCCACCCCAGTTCACACAAACAGTTTGGGCTCCTTTTGGATGGAGGGATCTATATTTAAAGACTCCTATTGATTGGTTTTGCTTGACTTTATAAATATGAACCTGCTCGTCCAAGGGCAGCAGTGAAAAGGCTGAGCGACAGCCCCTGGTGTTGGGGAGACGTTTTCTGTCCCCTGCTCCGAAGATGAAGGGGTCAGGGCTCCCCTAAGGAGGCACCGACAGCATTTTACCCACCAGAAGGAGGATTTTAAAGCCACGTAACCTTTGATGGGAGCAGGGATTGACAGAGCTCCCTGAGGGACACTGTGACAAAGGCCAGCCCTGCGCTGCTGCAGGACACGCTGCCGGCACGGCCTGGGGGGGAAAGCTGAAGTAACAGCAAAGAGGGGAAGTGAAAAGCACATTGCTTCACTTTTTGATGAAACAAGAGTCCCGCAGTTCTCTCAGATACATATGTTTGTTTTCAGAGAAACGGCCAGAACAGGCACACGTGTTGGTGGGGGAAGGACTTGGTGGCTCTCCTGGGGTGACTGGCCGCAGTAGGCCATTCACAGGCACAAATATTTCATTTTTGGAGGCTTTCCCTTGCCTCCAGTAGAAATGTTTAGGATGAATAAGAGCGAAGAGGGTCATTTCAAACTTTTTATTGCATGAGGTGGTTCAAGCTTTTGCTTTCCTGAGGTGGGACCTCCACAGCCATGTGGTGGCCACGTCGGGGTTCAGCTGAGTCACCCTTGCTGTAGCAGAGGAACGCTGGGCTCAGGGGTCCCAAGTCCATTCCTGGCACACAGGAGCTCATCACCCCGCCCTCACAGCTCTGACACAAAACTGTCGTGTTTCTCTCACCCCATTATTGCAGGAACAGAGCAACTCATTTTAATCACAGGTTCTCACCCAGAAATCTGCTCTGCCACTCAGACAGTGGAGAAAGGCTCCTTATGCCACAACCTCATGTGGAATATCCCTGCTTAGACCTTCCCTCTGAGGATGGAAAACCAGATCCATGACAATCTCCAAATGCAGAGCATTAGCCCTGAGCGAGCCAGTAGATTGCAGTAATGGATACAACATGGAGGGTTCCTCGAGGAGCCAGTATCTGTATTTTTCACAGCTGCCTTTTCCCTTTTTCTAGGTGGGTTTTTTTCTTTCCTCTCTAGCCTGGAGTGCTCCCGACTGCCTCATACCATGTGGCTGCTTCTTATTTGCACCAAAGACCTGATTCACCAAAGGGCTCTGCACTTTGATACATTACGTGTGCTCCAGCAAAGCAGATATAAAAATGCTCATTGGAGTGTGGAAAGTCCCCTCTCCAGGGCTGAGGACACTGATCCCATGGGAAGGGGACGGTGCTCTGGCTCCAACGTGTTGGTGGCTGGAAGAGAAACCCCCCAAGACTGGGGCCCCTGGGCCTCCATCAAGTGAAAAATAAAAAATAAAAGACAAAAAAAAGGGAATGGAAACAATAATGAGGAATGGGGTTATTGTAGGAGAGAGCAAGTAAAAGGTTGTTTGGGGACAGGGAGGAAAATGCCAGATAGGAAAGAAATAGTGCTCTGAAGAGAGACAATGGAGAACTGGAGTGGAACAATTGAAATCCCATGTGGACAGGGAGCAGGGGGATCACAGATCCTGGTGAACAGCTTTTCCCAAAGGTGCTGCAGCTCCCAGCACACACAGCTCAAGGGGTGGACATCAAACACTCTGTGCACATGGCTAAGGGGAAACTTCAGTGCTACTGTGATGCCAGAAGGGAAATGGGTTTTCACAACCTACAGGTGAACAGGGGGGAGTTAGGAAATGGGCAGCAGCCAGGAAAACAAGTGAACTTGATCACCTGGGGAAAGGTGGGAAACCTGCTCCATGTGCCCAGCAGGAAGGAAACAGCCCAAACAAAGGGATGAGCATCACATTACATCTGACACCGAAACATTTCAGGTTGCATCAGCCCTTCAGTGCTGAAGGTTCACCTGCAGCTGCCCCGGATGAGCCTCTAGAACAAGTCAAATAGAGATCAGTGTTTAACTAAAGCCTCATTCTTTTGTCTGATGGAATAAAATCAATTCCAAATGTGGAGATTTCAATACAGGCTATAATTTTGTTACAATTCGGATTTATTCTGCTCTCTTTCTTTCCTTTTTGTCCTTCGCCTCCTCTGTTTTCCAGAAGTTGGCTCTGACGCCTGTTCTTGCTCTCCAAAGACCCTTCTCAGCTGAGTTTGATGCAGCAGAAAACAAGCCCTGCCCTGCCCAGGATGTGAACCTGGTCCTTCCAAATCCCCAGTTTGGGATAAAAACACAGGACTCAGGTGCTTCAGCATCTTGGAAATGTTCTCTTCGTGCAGAGCAGCAGTAAAGCATGTCAGAGGTGGTTTGTTAAGCAGTTCCACTCTGATTTACAAGAGCTACCAGTGAACTCACTATGGCTTTTCCTTTCAGCACTGGAGCGAGGACGAGCATCCTCCAGCTCTAACATGTTTGGTTGTTTTGAGCACTTCTGAGGATCCAGCTGCCCGGTGACTCAGCACTGTGACCACATTCCAGGTAAGCAGCTCTGGGTGAGCCCCCCTGGCCCTGTGACCAGGGCAGCTGAAGAACTGCCCCTGTATCCACCCGGGAGCAACGGCTCTGCTCCCGCTCCTGAGCCTGAGCCGTCCCTCTCCCATATGCTCTGGGAATGCTGCAACACCAGGGAGTGAGGCTGGGATAGGGTCCATCCCGCAAGGAGACCGCGTTTTCCTTCAGCTGTACGTCCTGCTCTGGAGCAGAAGGTCTGCTTGGTGCCACGTTCCACGTACTTTCCGTGGCATGTGCTTGGACCTGCCTGTTCCCGGCACTTTCTTGTGGCACAGTGTTCTTCAGCCTGTTTGGATTTGTTTGTTGTGTTTTTTTTTCTTGTTTGCTTCTTGGCCTGGAGAAAGAGTCATAAATTTGTGGGTAAACACAGCTAGTGTTTGGAATTGGACTGAAACAAGATGTTTGATTCCTATCTGAGCCCTGGCTGAATAAGTCGAGGAGAAATGGAGCAGAAAGACCTTGCAGAATTTGGGAAAGGTGTGTGAGAGAGACCAGGCAGGAGTCCCCCAGGCTTCTGCTCCTGTGGTGATGCCGTGGAGAGGAGCAGCTCCGGGCTGGGGCTCAGAGAAGTGAGGCACAGCTTCCCTGCTCCAGGTTTTCAGGCGAGGGAAGTGTTGGTGCTCAGGCACTGCTCGAGGTCATGGCAGATGGTCAGAGGGTAAAGGGGAGGGTAAATGCTCTCAGCTCTGGTTCAGATTAGATATTATGAAGATTTTTTTCCCCTCAAAGAGTGGTCAGGCATTGGAATAAGTTGCCCAGGGAGCTGGAGGAGCCACCATCTCCGGGAATGTTCAAGAGGTGTCTGGATGTGGCACTTGGAGATGTGGTTTTGGGGGTGATTATGGTGGTGCTGGGTTGATGACTGGACTTGATAACCTTGAAGATTCTGTGACTTCTACAAACTAACAGACACCTTTAGCTCCCAGGGAGCCTCCAGGCCCTCAACATATCCTTCCAGCCACCTTCTCCCCCTCATTTCAGAAGCAGCTGGAGTGCACTTAGTTTGGCACAACTGGTTGCAGCCTGTGTCAAGCTCCAAGAGGATCTGTGCTGCCTTGCCATGCTCCCTGGAATCCTCTGGCACAGGTATCCCGTGGCAAGGTGGGAGCTCCAGCCCTCCCTCCTGCACATGAGGGTGATGAGGGAGAGCTCACCAGTGGCCCAGGGTTTAATCCCCTTTTCCTGCCAGCCCCTGTTGTGTTCCCAGCCCTGAAGGATGGGGCACAGGGAGATGCAGGTGCAGCTGGAGGTCAGGACACGCCGTGTTTGCTCACAGGCTGTGCCACATAATGAGTGAGGGAACCATAAACCAGATGTTCCCCGTCAAGTGCAAATTCTCCCGTGCTGAACTTCACCCCTCGTGCTCCCAGGAGCCATAAACACCAGGTATGTTTGTTGTGGGCTGAGGAGGGCGTTTGGTTTAGCCTTGATGGTGACTTCGTGCCAACAGCTTTGTGGAGCCAGGGGTGATACTCAGTGAGCACATGAGGGGTTTCATGGGAGGACGTCCGTGCGAGGAGTTCCTGGTCTGGAGGGAGGGCTCGGGGGGTCCTGGGGACTGCTTGGAGAGAGAAACACGGACAGCAAAATGTGTGTCCACCTGCACCTTCATCCCCTGCCGGACTTCCCTGTCAATCCACTCTGGCCTGTCCATACTGATGCCAAGAATCTGTATTTTCTTCTTAATACATCTCTTTTCTTTTTCCCTGTAAGACACCCCCAGACTGTACCAGGACTCAAAAGCACTGAGAGGGCAGAGAGTTCTGCAAATATGACTGAACCCAAAGGAAAACCTCCACATTTGGGTCAATTTCTTCATTTAAAATGACACTGCTTTTAATGACATGGAGGACAAAACTGCTCAGAGTGTGGGGCACTGTGCTGGTACAACCCAGTACCTCTGAAGGTACCACCTGCTTGTTTAGATGGTGTTTAATAACCTTCAGTCATTTCTGCTGGTGTTGACTTGCTTCTTGGGGTTCAGTGGCAAATAAACAGCAGGCTGGGCAGGGCTTGGAGCAACCTGGTCTAGTGGAAGGTGTCCCTGCCCACGGCACGGGGTGGAAATAAATGGTCTTTAAGGTTTCTTTCCAGCCGAGCCATCCTGGGACTCTGTGGAACAGGGATGAGAGCACCTGCAGAGGGAAACCCCTGCTCCCAACACCCTCCAGGCTTTTCCCGCTGCTCTGCTTTCCAAATATCCAGCCCAGAGTGCTGCTTTGCTGCCGATGGAGCAGATCCTCAGCTGGAGAAAACCCTCCCAGTTCCCCTGGGGTGGATGGAGCGATGCCAGTACATGCTGGTGGAAAATCTGCTCCAGCACTCGCTGTTTGCTTCTGAGGATCTGAGCACAAACCCTTCCAACAAAGTGCTGTTTGAGGGGGGTTTGTTTGCCAGGTTGCCTTGCCTCGCTCCCTCCTGGACTGGACACACCAGGAGTTTGTGTATAATCCCAGAAAACCAAGGGAGCGTGTCCCAAGCCCATGCTCGCAGCTCCTAATGGAGTCAGGAGAGGGGAGGCTTTTAGTTAAAATCACCAGGATCGTTATTATTGCTGGGAAAGGATGGAAAACCAAATGTTTTTATAATGGGCTGGAACTAGAAATCCAGGAGAGCTGCTAATCCCCCTGATAAGTGGGGTGTGGGTTTGGAGGGGGGATTTGTGCATCCAGGTATTTACTGTGTCCATGTTTTTGTTATTCAACCTCCCCTCCGATGTTCAGACTGGAATATGTTGTAATTGTAATATTCCTGCTCTTACCTCTCTTTTCTCGCCTTTCTGTCAAAGGCTTTTCTTTTCCATTCCTTTAATATTTGTCTTTTCCATCCCTGCTTTATTTTTATTAGCTCACCTACAGCAGTTGAATCAGCAAAGCAGAAAATAGAAATTACAATTCCAAATTTTCTAGTGGAATAATGAGCATGTTTTTGGCACTGCTTCTTGCCATTGTTTTGTTAAGACAGACTCTCCTTAACTCTCCTTTTCCATTTCAGAGCCTGCCCTTCCTTTATAAGCCCAGATTTCTTCCCATTTGTCCTGTCTTCCCTCCCTCCTGACTCATTTCCACTTCCCATTTGGGCTGTTTCTTTTCTCTTCCCTTTTCCTTTTGCCAAATGTTCTCTGATCTTTTCTGCTATTTTTAATTCCTCCTTCCCAGGCCTGGACCCTCCCTGACCCGCTCTCATCGGGGTGTGTGTCTCTACCTTCTTCCTCTCCAGGCTGGAGGACAGCCTGGGCAACCATTTCCTCAAAACCCAGCTCTTCCAAACCCAGCTCCCGACGAGTGTCGCTGGCCCCGCGCGAGGAACCTTTGTCCTGCACGGGCCCTGCGGCTCTCCAGGAATTCCAAAATATGGCTAAAGCTGCCCTCAGCCTCGTTCCGCGTAATTTCTGAGCCTCCTAACGAGAGCCTTCCTCCCGGGCAGTTTGGTCACCGTGCTCCTCACCCCAGACATTCCCCATGTGGCTTTTCCGTCTGGAACATCCCAGCCCTGTGCCTCCAGTCTCTCCGACTGCCCGCCCGGATGATTTCCAGTCCCAGCTGTGAAAAAACACCCTTCCCTCCCTGCCGGCCCGTGGCAGCGTGCATGTGGGGTGTAGGCAGCAAACCTTCGGTCGTTTCTTTTCCACACTGTGGGAATAGTCGAAGCAATTTGAGTTTTAAAGGAGCCCTGGAGCTTGTGGAATGTGGGCAGGTTTTAGGTCTTTTATCCCCAGTCTCGCTAGCAACCAGCTTCAACTCCATAAGCTTTTCCACCAGTGTTTGCTGGAATGACCAGTGTTGTACCTTGCTTTGGTATAAAATATATCCAAAGTGGAAAATTAAGGGGAAAAAATTGATTTAATGAAAGGCTGCTTGGGGGAAGGAAAAGGGTTTCTCCAAGGGCTGAAGCACAGTGTTATTGCCTACAAAGGAATTCTTGTTCTAATCACACCTGGGGGGTCCAGTGGCCTTGAGAGCAAAGAATGCTCAGCATTCCCCCCCAAAAACCTTCTTTATCCTGGCTATCAGACACCACCACTAGTCATAACTTGTAAGATTTAGCTGGCAATGGATAAATACTGAGCCCGGGAAGTCAAAATAGTCCTTGAATCGCTGCCTTCAACATTCACTTAATGCAGCGTATTTTGAATTTCCAAATCCCATCTGATGGGTCTCTTTCAGAAGATCTCCCAAAAGTTAAGTCCAAATATTTCACTCCAGGAATGAAATCCCCAGGGCACTTCATGTGCCTCGCTGCAGATTAGTTAGAGCCTGGGGAGTTATAAGATTCCTGAGATGGAGCGCTGAAGATTCCAGGAATTCTCTCAAAGGTGAAATTATTAACCAACCTTTTGTTCCTAAAGCAGCTCTGCACTCACAGAGCCTCGTGCTGATTTGGTCTTCTACCTTTCCTGAGGTGTTCCCAGATTTAAATCTGAGCTGGAATTAAAGAATTCCATTTGGAATCATCAATGACATTAAGAGTTTAACATCAGGGACAAAAGCACAGTGTGATTCAAAACAGGAGGAGCAGCTTATTTTTCCTCCGAGTCCTTTTCTGAAAGGTTCAATCTATTTTATAGGGATATTTATAGGTTCTTAACTGACAATAATAAAATATGTGATGTGCTGATCCACACAACTCCCCAGAGAAAAGGGGGAGCTGCTGCTTTTCTGCACCAGAATCAGGCCAGGAGTCACAGTAAAAATTATGGAAGGGGTTGAAAGAGGAGGAAATTTCAGTGCAGAGATTGCACCAGTTACCTTGTTAAGAGGAAAAGTTTTCTCCTGCCTTTTCCACCTGGAATTGGCCATGGATTCAGCTATAAAACTTTGCTTTTCAGATGCAACCTGAGAATGATTTTATCTGTTCTTTCACTGTTTGCTCTCAATTGGCAGAGAATATATTAATTATTTTATGGGCCAATATGAGTAAAATTAATGGTAAAGTTACTCTGAGAGGTTCTTTTTGCATTTATTTAACAATATAACCTATTAGTTGCCTAAAAATTCAGCAGTCCCCACCACCTCCGGCCTGCTTGTTTCAAAAGATGGATGGGAATTTATTTTAGTCCAGGTTGTTTGTTATGGCAGATCAACCACTTCCACCAGTCTCCAGAGAGAAATTCTCTGACATTACAGCACAGTTGTTTCTCTTCATTACATAATTTCCTATATTCATTAAAATATATATCTCAGATCAATCCAGGGGCAAATACAAGCCCATTCATTCTAGAAGGCAGTTTCTTTATGCGTCTATTATATAGACGTATATATACATTTATTATATTGCATATGAATGTCAAGTTTGACCTTTTTCTTCTCAACTGCTGTGATCCACACTTTATGTGGAGCTTGTATAAGAGCACAGCTGTCACATTTATTTTATGTCCACACAGAAGCTGAATTCCACACAAAATACTCCTGAAATCACTGCTTTAAGCAAGTTTGAGGCATATTTTTTAAACTTTTTTTTTATTATTATTTTTTTTTGAATCAAATTAATGGAAATGTATTGCTGTAAACTGCTTGGTGGAAATAAGGTGGAGAGTGTAATGTTTATTGGTACATTAATTGCCAGAAAAAATGGATGTGCCAGAGGGGGTCTTCAGCCCACGGGGTGTTTTTTTAGCCCCTGCCCTTGGTCGTCTTCGGAGCAGGGTTCGGTGTTCCCCAGGGCTTGGTGTCCCCAAAGGGGTGGATGGGATGCTCTGACGATGGGTGAGCAGGGGCTTGGAGAACGGAGCTGCTGCCAGGATGCACAGAACCCAGGGACCTTTGATGCTGGAAAAGCCCTGGGAGCCCGCGGAGCCCGCGGCGCCCACGGAGCCCACGGAGCCATCCCCCAGCGCTGCCAAGGCCACGGCTGACCCACGGCCCCAAGGGCCACAGCCACGGGGCTTTTAAAGCCCTGCAGGCGGGGGGACTCCCCCTGCCCTGGGCAGCCGTGCCAGCCCTGGACAGCCCTTTCCGTGAAGACACTTTCCCTGATACCCAACTAAAGCTGCCTTGGCGCAACTTGAGGACACCAGAGCCGAAGCCTCTCCTTCCACTGGGTTGGTATCGTCCCCTTCGCTTTTATGGTCATCACTGTTAATGTTTCGTGTATCGTGATACAGGTTTAGGGTTCAGGCGAATGCTGTGACCCCCGAACTGGGGTGACGGACAGTGCCCGGGGGTGATGGGCGGTGCCCAGGGTGACAAACAGCGCCCGGGGGCAATGACAGTATCCAGGGGGCACGGACGATGCCCAGGGGTGACGGTCGTGCCCAGGGGGGATGGGGCAGTGCCCAGGGGGGACAGACGGTGCCCAGGGGGGACAGGCAGCGCTCAGCGGGGACGGGCAGTGCCCACACTCCCCCC
>VZRE01000339.1:28929-45976 GCA_013396775.1 Cephalopterus ornatus | reverse complement strand
ACTCCTGTCAGCCCCTGTTTGGGTGGTGACCATCGTCTGCCCTCCCCCTTCGCGCTTTATCACCCCCCCACCCGCCTTGGGGCAGCAGCAGAGGGGACCCCACTGTGAGCACTCTCAGCCCGATCCTATTTACTGCCTCTCACAAAAGGCTGGGGACTCCAGCAGCGTGTGGTTCCCTTCCTGCAGGGCTTTGGGGAACAGTCTCCAGGGATTCTTTGCCCCCAGCCTCAGCTGCCTCTCTGCTGCCTCAAGTTCGAGGTGTTTTGTGTGATAATCTCCCAAAACAGGGCAATAATGAGTTGCTGGCAGGTGTATTTGGTCCCTTCATTCAGCAGCTCACTCAGCTGGTTTCTGAGTTTTGTTTCTGTTTAAAACTTGGTTGGAGTGATGGAAATTTTCTGCAAAGCCGATTTTTATAATTGACATTTCAATTTCCATCCATTCTGCTGATATTTTATGTGTTTGCTGCCCTGTGGTAGTTAAAGTTTTTAACACTGGCAGCCCTCCATTGCTTTCCCTGCTGCCTAATTGGGAGTATTGACACACAGATAAGTTCCTCTGCTGCCCAATCCACGTATGGCCGTGGCCTGTGATTCCTGATGTTTTCCCAATGTATTTATCTTTACAACACTTAGTTCAATAGGGAAATACTATCTCAGTCACAGATGGAAAGACTGAGGCACCGAAATATTTATGGCCCAAGGTCACACAGGAAGTATGTGGTGAGGCAGGGAATTGAATCTAGATTTCCTGAGCCTCAGATTAGCATTTGAACCAGGGAAGCATCATCCTCTCTGTATTTTAAGCCAATAAATTGACCTTGGAGTTAAGATCCAGCATAGAAGAAAGTACTTTGTGTCTGGTTCAGTATCCTTGTTAGTAAGAAGCAAAACCCGAGTTGCTTCCCACACTCGCATTCCTTCCCTGGGTTTATGTAATTTGTGAAAAAGGATAAGGTGGTAAAATGGGAAAGATGTTGACTTTCTCAGGGCTCAGTGTGTGATCATGCATGTTGAAAAGCAGCCAGCTATTACACTCTGCTCTTTCAGGGCTTTTTACCTTCCTGTGTTCCAAATCTCAGAAAGTTTTGGAGTGCTGGTATTGTCTGGGAATCATTTGTTCTCATCTAGGATCCAATAAATCTAATTTGCTGTAGAGCTGAACCAGTTGGATCCCAGATCTCAGTTTGGGATCCTTCACACAGCAGCCAGTGGATAAACAGGACTGGTATTGATGTCTTACACATCCCCTAGAACAAGCTCTTACAAGTTGTTCACTCTGTTGTAGCTCAGGATTGTTGCAGCAAGTTTTTGGAAAACTTGGCCTAAGCTGAAATTAAGCAGCACTTTGACAATTTAGTGGAATAATTTCAGCTCCTTGGGCTGTGTATGTGCACAGATACCCAGTTCAGGCTGCTTTTATTGCTGTTCTCTTGGGACAGCTTATTTTTGTTGGTGATTAATTTTACTATCCTGGTTTTGAGGAATTAGATGTTAGAACAGCTGCAAAAAATAACTCCTCGTGTATTCACCTTTAGAGAGAAGAAAGATAACTTTGTCTGCACAAATCCATTTCCTGCCACAAGCCTTGATCACAAACTGCATCTTTCTTTGATGTTGCACTGAAACCAAATCTGCAGCGAAGTTGGATGTAAATGTTCCATGGAACTCTTTTAACACTCTTTTGTTTGGGGTTTTTTGGAGGGTGGCGTTGGCAGCGTGTTTGCTGTGTGGCTTTTCCCACCCACACCAACAGTCCTTGATCTTTTGCAGTTACTTTTAGGAGAAGTTTGGTGAGTCCTTAAAATTTCATATGGACTGTGCAGACAGGAAAAATTCCAGAATTCTGCTCCTGAGACTGCCTGGTGAATTTCAGGCAAATTAAAATCCATCTTTTAAGCTTGGAAGAGTGAAACTGGCGTTTTTATGTGGTGGCTTGCTATTTCCACAACTTGGGAGACTTCTTGTCAAACTGTGGAGGAAAATACGTGACTGGGAAGACATTCTTATAATGTTGTCCATCAAAGTCAGGAGCTGGTATGAAATATTGTAAGAATGCCTTCCCTAGTTACATATTTTCTTAATTTCCTGTCATGATTTCGTTTAATCGGGGAAGAATTTTAAATTTATCTCTGAAAGCAGATGAGAAAACCTCAATATTAGTAATGCTGCAACAGCCAAGAGGCTTGAGGATAAAGATTACATTTCTCACTTCTAATTTTGGGCTTTCTCAAACCCATCAGGTCTGAACTCTCAGTACTTAAACCTGTGCTTGCTCTCAGGGCTGGTGGATGTGGGAGCAGTGACCTGTTCATTTTTTCACCTGTTTTTAGCACATTGTCATGAAGCTTCCCAAGGTCAAGATGGTTAGTTTTCAGCTGTTATCTTTGCTGCAAGCCAGACCTTCACTGAAAAGTTTTGGATTCCTGAGTGAGGAGCACACACTGAACTCTTTATTGCATTCTTGAAGAGCTTATTGTAAAAGCAGCGATAATTTATTCTCTCAGTGGTGCTGACACAATCCTTGCTGTGTATTGACCAGCACAGACACACCACTGGCTCCCAGCCCTTCGGCCCTTTCAATCCTAATGTAAATCTCCCCTTGTTCCCAGTGTCTTGATTGATGTGGAAAATGCCTCCTTTTGCCCAACATTCACTTGTCCAGCTTTGGGGCTGGTGATTTATATGATATATTTTTGTCTGTGTCTTATTAAAAGTCGTTCGGTAGGAACACGTGACTTGAGAAACATCTTCAAGTGCCTTCAGGGCAGTGTCACCTTTCTGGTGACAGTGGCAGTGGATTGGGGCGTGGGAGCTGGGCTCCCTGCACAGGGGACCACAGGGACAGAGATTTCTTGAAGCATTCCAGGCAAACTGCAGAACACACCTGCCTTGGCCTTACCTTTAGAGATTCAGGAGGAATTTCCTCATGGAAAGGGTGGTGAGGCCTTGGCAGGGGCTGCCCAGGGAGGTTTGGAGTGCCCAGCCCTGGAGGTGCCCAAGGAAGGCCTGGCCGTGGCACTCAGTGCTCTGGGCTGGGGACAAGGTGGGCATGGGGCACAGGGGGGATCCATGGGCTGGGAGGGGTTTTCCAGCCTCAGTGACTCTGGGATTCTGTGAAAAACTGTATTGGGAATTGACTGATATCTGCAAAGACTTCCTGTGTTTGGAGGGCCAGGACAGGGCTCGATGTGCAAATGATTTAGGAACCAGAATTTGGTACTGGATGCAGTAGCTTGAGAAAGGTGATGATCTTTACATCATTAAATATAACATCTTGAATGGCTTCAGCCACTAGTGAAGCTCTAATTACCTTTAGTGGAGCAGTCTCCAGAATAAAGCTGTGCTGCCCCATAACAGCAAACTGGGGTTGTATTTCCAGGTTTATGAACAATTTATATCATTTTATGCACCTTACAAGAGGATAAATATGTGTGTGACAGTTTAAATGCGGATGTGTTTGCATACTTTTTGGAAAGGGATTTTTTTCATCCTTACTGTCATACAGAGGAGTAGAGCAGAGATAGATATAGAGCAGATAACTAAGCAAATACACTTACTGTCCAAAGACACGTCCCATCCCCTTGCTCACACTCCCTGTCCCCCAGCCATTGTTCACACTCCTGGCTGAGCAGGGCAGTATCTTGGGTGTGCTCTGCAGCCTGGGCAGTGTTGGTGCAGTGCCAGCTCTGGCACTGGGGATGTGCTGGGTGAACCTGGGAATGCCCTGAAAGCTCTGCTGGCTTTTCCCTTCTCCCTTGAGCGGTGTGTGCTGTTCCCGTGGAATTGTAGCCATTGGCTGGCCCCTCATGGCTCCTGCTCTTTCAGTGACTCTGCCCTGTTCTCTGCACCTGGTTTTTCTTCAGACTTCAAGGGGAGACCCCATAGCAGTTCCAGCTTCCTGGAGAGGGGCAGAGGAGGGGCAGGACCCAGGGAATGGCCTGGAGCTGTGTCAGGGCAGGGTCAGGTTGGATCTCAGGACAAGGTTCTTCCCCCAGAGGGTGGCTGGGCACTGCCCAGGCTCTCCAGGGCAGTGGGCACAGCCCCAAGGCTGCCAGAGCTCCAGGAGGGTTTGGATGATCCTCTGGGACACAGGGGGTGACTCCTGGGGATGGTCCTGAGCAGGACTAGGGGTTGGACTCGATGGTCCTTGTGGGTCCCTTCCAACCCAGCACATTCTGTGCTTCTGTGCCTTACCAAGGCACTAAAATGAAAATGACTGTTTTTTCTTGCCTGCAGAAAGAAGACTGAGGGCAGCACTCGTTGCTCACTCGGCAGCACTGGCCGGGGGACAATCAGCAGCAGGAGGAATTCCAAGGCAGCAGTGTCGACGGTAATTACACACAACTTACTGTTCTCTGCTGAAGCATTTTTTTCTCATTAAGTCTCTAAGTAACACTTTAAGTTGAAATAAATATATTTGACAGACTTCTAAACTTAGGACTCCTCCTTCTGGAAGGAATTTCTGGATGGTTTATTATCAAATGGAAAAATGAATTAGAGAAGGAAGAACTGATTGGGGTTCTTGAGGTAAGAAGGGGTTCAGTGTTTTCGCAGAAACTCTACTGATTTTGTAAGGTGGCAGCCTTACCTCTGTTTTCACATTTCTTACTCTTTCTCTCCCTCCCATCCCTTAGCTGGAAGTTTTGTCTTGGAGAGAGTTGCATAATTGGCTTTGGATAAAGCAAGTAAATTCTGATATTGGCAAAGTGTATTTCCTGCGTGGAGAACAGCTGCATTCTGATAGTGCCCTACAGAGATACTTTGGGTTTAGTTGGAGATCATGGACTTGATCAGGTCATGGAACTGATCTGCTGGAAAAGCAGGAAGAAATCTGTCAGAAACTTGCCAGGGTTTGAGAGCAGGAATTCTCCAACTTCTTCTTTTTTTTTTTTTTTTTAATGGAGAGTCCCCTGAGTTATCTTCTGATGAACAAAATTGTAAGACCCTTGTGCAACCATGGGGGTTGCATTCCTGAAAATCCAGGTAGCCCAGGTCAAGGTGGATTTTGGAAGCTGTTGGCTGAACAGTGTGTTTTCCATGGGAGAACAAGCAGGTGCAGTATGCAGTCTTTGTGACTCAGACATCACTTGGTTGTATCGAAAGGCATCCAGGCAGTTTAGTTTTCCTGTGAGGGGGGAGTGTTTTTGCTGAGGTCAAGTCCCCTCTAGTGAAGAATCAACTTCTATGTTATGAATATGCACCAAAATTCAACTTGTAAATTCAAGTTTCAACTGAGCGAAGAGCAGTTTCTCCAGCTTCCTAAACATGGTTGGTTCACAATTCTCTAATGCAGCAGAAGAAATTACAATAAAAAATGAGTGCTGCCTGGTGGATGTAGAATAGAATGTGGTGTGAAACTACAGTAGCACAAGACAAGGCTTTGGGGAGCAGTGTTGGAAAGCAAAAGATGATCAGCACATGGATTTCTTAGAAGATATGGATTAAAACCATGATTATCGTGCTGTGTTCTCCTGGAGCTGAATAGATATTTGGGAGAAAAACAATTTAATCGTGTTAAATACAGGTTTATAAATTCAGATGGAGGTTTTTTTATCTGCTGTTTAATGCCCTTTATCAAATACTTCCAGCATTAATATCTCTTTAATGGGGCTGAGTTGCTTTCAGTTCTGCTGAGTGAGGTATTGAAGTGTTCCAGAGCAATGAGTGATCAGTGGCACACATGTGTCACTTGGGTTTCTCCTCCAGCAGGTGCTTGGAGGGATAAAGGCAGAGTTTAATATTTGTGTGTGAGGGGTTTCAGTCTCCTGAAGGACTTGCAGGATGGCACAGTTGGTTTGGAGCAGATTGGCTGTTCCCAGCAGAACCTTTAATCTGCTCACCCATGTGTGTATTTTTGTCCATTGCAATGTCAGGGGTGAGAATTATTTAGAATTACTCAGGTTTGGGAGGTGTTATGTAAGCAACAGTTTGTATTGTAAACTGTCATTTTGCTCTTTAATACCTAGAATTCTTAAAGCTTAAACTTTATAAAAACTTACATATAAACTGTCATCCTTACGTTCTTCAAAACCGATGATTCCCACTTATGCTCTTACATAAAATATGATTATATTCCTAAATTTACAGCACATTAACTGATTTACTAATACATATTTAAAGCTGATGCAGAAGGAAGTGGTTTCAGTGTGTTGCCATCCATCAGCTGAGCTGTGTCAGTGGTTCTGTGCCCAGACCTGGCCTGTCACACTCTGAGGGCAGAGCTCCTGCTCAAACCTCATGTGGGTGACCTCATCCTTGCATTTTGCCTTGCATTTTCCGTGAAGTACAAAAATGCACATGGTCTGTTGCCACGGGACTGCTCAGCTGTGGTAATTAAAGTAATTTATTGGTGTGTTTTAGCCCTTCGTTTAAGTATAACCTGTTTTAACCGGACTAATTTCACTGCTCCGCTAAAGTGTTACAGCCCGAGCCTCTTCTCATGTTGCACGAGGAAAACAGTCTCCACTTGGTGTATCAGAATAATTCTTCCTTGCTCGGGGTTTGCATAATCTCTTCCAGTTTGAAGGAATCCTTTGCTTTCACTGGGTTTTTATGGTTGTTTTTGAAGTCATGGTTTGTGGGAGGGTTCTTACATGGAAAAGGCTTGTTTGTGTTGCTGTGCTGACAGGCTGCATCGGGCACTTGCTGGAAGAAAGTGGTGGAAAATCAGCCTTTGCAGCAACCTGGAAGCAAACTCCTGCTCGTGTCCATGCTGGGAGGTGCTGATTCCCCTCCTGTTTTGTTGGATTAGACACCAGCTGTCTGCTCTGAGCAGTGCCCTGGTAGGAGCCTCTCCTGGAAGTGGCCTTGTTGTGTTGGTTTTAATAATCTGCACGATTGGGCTCCCTGAGTCGGGCCTAAAGTAAATAAATTGTTGGAGATTTGGAATGCAGGCGTTGGGAAAAGAGCTTTGGGATCACCTTTGTGTTGTGCCACGCCAGCTGTGTGTGTGTCTGCCATCCCATAATGCCCTCGAGCTTCATTTAGGGATTACCCAGCACTGGCACTACAAAGGGCTGAGTTTTGGGGCTTTCCTGGCACAATCCTGGGAGGTTTCTCCCAGGTTTGGAGACACAGAGGACAAAGCAGAGCAGCCAAGCTCAGGGGGCACTGAAATTTGCCCCTTCCCACCTGGTCCTCACGTGAAGATGCTAAAAAAACCTTCTCAAAATCCTTAACCTTTATTCCTGCCATGAACTGGGTGTTCCTCGCTGCAGGGAGGGGACTGGGATGAGCAAGGTGCCATGGAATGATGTGTTCCTGTTGGAATGGATGTGTCTGCAAGAACCCATTCCTTTTGATTCTTGCCTGTCTTTGGAACAGAACTTTTTCCCTTGGAATTCAAAAAGGTTGGGAAACGAGCAGAACTTTTTTGTTTTCAGAGGGAAAAAACGATCGTAAAACAGGTTGAATTTTACATTCCACTTCAGATTTTTCCCACAGGGAGGGGCTGTACTCAGTTATCCAGATCCTTAACCTGGATTTCAGAGCCTCAGAGTGCGGGCAGGTCCCTGTAGGAACTTGCAGTTCCCAGCTGGTAAAACCTTGGCACACTTTGAACCACTTTGCTTCACCTGCTCAGCTCTGTGTTACTTTGAGGTGTAAAATCCAGCTGCCTTTTTGCTCTTTAGAGTTTGGGGTTGTCTGACTTTGACTCTGGTCAGAAGTTTTTTTGGATTACTTTTCAGTGGGCCACAGTGTATCTTATTCCCATAGTTTCCAAGTGATTTAGATAATCATTGGAATATAGAATTTCCATCGTATGTTGTCAGCATGTAAATAAACTGGTTTCCTTCAAGGCCTAAAAAACCAGAATAATGTGGTTTTAAATTCAAGTTAAAATTCAGTTTCACACTTGGAGAATCATATTTAAAATAAATATGTTCTTATGTTGCATTTATTTAAAGTTTTTTCATATCAGCTTGAAAAATTCTTGCTTTAGGACATTAAAATGAGGAACTCAGCTGATGCCAGAACATGTAATTTTCCCAACACGTGGAAAGAAGCAGTTTTACATTTATTTTTTTTTTTTTTTAACAACATTGATACAGCTGGAAAATAACTTAATCCTGTTATTTTTATAAGTTGAAATAAGAATGAAACACTTTAAGGGCTCCTTTCTTTGAGGTACTCAATTCTCTTCTAGAAGCAGGATTAGGATGTTTCAGGAGCTCCTGATTTTGGGTTGATGGGACTGGTCAATTAGGAAGCAGCACAGAAGTGCTTAGGATTCGACTCTGCTTTTCTGGCAATGAAAGAAAAGACATAAAATTATAACTAAAGCAATGAAGGAAAATATTTATCCAAAAATTATGTCATGTTTGAATTATAGAAACTGTTACTGCAAACTTTGCAGGCCTCATAAAAGAATAATTCCGAGGACAGACGCGGCCCTCACGTGAGCAGATTGTTAAATAAGAGCTCAAATCAGACCTGAGGTACTCTGGGCAGTGACAGGTTCTTTGTTCCCAGCTCACAGCTCTTTCCAGTGCAGTTTCTCTTGGGAAGAACAGCAGGAAGTTGTGCAGTCCCTGGAAAAGTGTGTGACTCTGGAGGGTGGGCTCTGACTGGTCATTGGCCTCTGTGTCCCCTGGAATCCTCAGGGTTTCACATGGAGGCTGGAAAACAATCCTGGAGTGCAGTGGGTGGTTCTTGGGGAGTTTCTGGCTGAGGATGGAGAGGAGCAATTGTTTTATTGCTTTCCTGGCACGGTCACAGCAGGAACCTGACCCGGGTGGATAAGGAGGGTGGAAGGGGATACTGTCCCCGAGGTCAGAGCTCCCACGTGTCTCCATGGGGTTTATCTGCTGGTTCTTGGTGGCCTCAGGGATTTTGGTGTCTGATGTGAGGGTTTCCATCCCAATCTTACTCCTCCTCTGGGGAGAGTTTTAGGACTCACAGTAGCCTGCGAGATGAGCATTAATACTCAATTAAAATCCTTCTGTAATTTGGGAGTTGCTGGAAGCAAACACTTGGAGCAGAGTGGGGAAACCTGGTCCTGTGAGTGTGTGGAGCTGGGGTGCAGTTTTACTGAGTTTTTAATGTTTTCCTGGGGTCCCAGAGCTCCCCTGGGTCAGTCCTGCCCGGATCGGAACGACTTTGGGCTCTCAGCTCTCGGTATTCCAAATCTTCGAGCACAAACGTTGGGTCAGTCGTGGTTGTGTTGCCCTTCTGGCTGGAAGCCAAACTTCACACAAGATGCTGCTGACAAACTCACCAGGGTGTCGTTATAAATTACTCCCAGCGTTTGAATCCAAACATGTGTTTAGTGGGGAACAGATGACTTATGGAGTGGTGGTGGTCCCTCCAGAGCTCAGGTCTAACTGAGCTTCTGTTAAACCTCTCGGTGCCTTCGTCTTGCCCCACGTAAACCAGTTCACCCAGCAGGTCTCACGTGTGGTCCTGGGGCACAGGAGGACTATTTTAGGGTTGAGATGATACCTTTAAAACGCTGTTTATTTGAAAAACGTGGGTGGCAGAGGGCAGGCTGTGTCTTTTTTTCTTTTTCCCCCCAAGATTTTTCCCACCTCTGAGTTGTGTGGGGCATAAATTTCAAATGTGGTTTTTTAGGAGTGATAAATGATGTTGGATCTTTCGGACAAGGTTATTCCTTAGCCTGAGGTTGGGGATGACTTTTGTCTGGGTCCGTGGTTGTTATTTGAACAACCTTTGGAGATGACTGATGGAAAATTGAACTGACGGCGTGGAATGTGTGTAAAATCCTCAGAAGCCTCAGTTTGCAGGAGATTTGGATTTTAAGGCATGGCAATAATTCATAATTTTCTTTATCAGAGAACATGAGTTTCCCCCCCACTTAAAGAGAATAAATTGACTATATTTTTATATAATATTTATAATGCTAATTAGTAGTTCTGTCAGTATAAAAAGGTATAATTAAGACTTTAGGGTTTGATACAATACTGCCTGTAGTAAACAGCAGTATTGTGGTAGTTTGCTTCCTGCAGTAAATGAAAACCCAGGATCAGGCTGGCAGGTTGCATAGGGCACTGAACCTGGAAATCAGGAAGTTTCTGCTGCATTCTCAGCTCTTCATCCTGGACACATTGTTCTTTCTAACTCAGGCATGCTGGATTTCAATAAAAATTGAACTCTGCATTTCAGTAATAAACTCCTTGGAATAGAAGCTTTTTCATCTTACATCCAGCACTGACTATAATGAAAATTATGGTAATTTGGGATAGCTTCTGTCTGGGATTATAAACGAAGTTTTTGCTGTTTATGAACACTGTTCACTTTCTGTGCTGGACAGTGGAATGATGCTGATCCATTCCTGTCTGCAGTGTCCCCCCCATTCAGACTGTGAGATATATTAAAGTACTGGTAAAATATTTTAACATGAGCCAACAGGATTTTTGAAACTTGCTAAATCTCCAACACATTTGCACAACGGATAACTCACCTTCTATTAATGATTAAAGGATGCAATTCCAGTGAAAAAGCCGTTCTTTCAGTTTATGAAATGTATCTTATTCTTTTTTATAGAACACAATCTCTGTGTTTTTACAGCCCTGCGAAGTCACTGCAAGAGGCTAAAGAGGAACGCGGCTGGAAGTGTTTGCCGTGTTCTTGTTTACTGGTGACTGCTCCAAAAGCACTCTGGATGAAACAGGAATGATGTGTTTATACAGGACAATTATTCTGGCAGTGACTTTTTTTTTTTTCCCCCCAGTATATTGCTGTTATAATGTTGTAGTTTTCTCTTGTGTCATTCAAGTGGAAGTGCCAGAGTTGAACGTGGTGCCTCATCCCGAGCTGCAGGGTTGGAAATGGAAACAGGAGGGTCAGTAATGCTGAGAGTTCTTACAAGGAGTTCACTGAGCATTTATAGAGTCATTAAAGTTGGAAAAGACCTCGAAGATCATCAGCTCCCACCGTTTATTTGTTAGTAACTGGAATTCCGTGTCCTGGAATTGCTCGTTATTTCACTTTTGAAGCTATTATAGACAATTTTAGATTTAAACTTCCAAGTGTCTTGTGAGCCCCGGATGTTTTCCAGACTTTGGTAGGATGATCCGGTGTCATTCAGCCCTCAGTGAGCTCTGCCTGTTCCGTGCAGGAGCATAGAGGCTGTTTTCCCTGGAAATGGGAGCTGGAGTCAGCGAGCCCTGCGTGGCTCCTCGGGGCTGGCCGCGCTCCAGCGGCGCTGCTGGGGAGGAATCCGGGCTGGAGAAAGGGAAGGCCAATGTTCAGCCTTCCAGAGGCTCGGCATTTTCCCTCTGTCAGGAAGTGAGGTCAGGCCCAGCCGCTGCGTGCGGGAATTGTTTGCTGGAAGGCCAGTCCTGGAGCTTTGCTGGGTTTCTTAGAAGCCTTTGTGGCTGAGACTGTGCGTGGAAAATGTGGCCTTTCTGTGAATATGGTTGACATGAGTGACCATATTACACCAGCCCAGTGTGGAATTACTCCAGAACACGTCCCAGGGTCCGTTTTTGCAATAGGGGTTGCTTTTATTTAGTTTAAAATATTTTTTAATGTGAAATAAATGACAGTACTTTAACTTTTTAGATTGTGTGTTTTAAACAGCTAATCTGTGAAAACAAAAGTTATTTAACTTAGGAATGTGCTCTCCACTATCACTTGTTTCGGGTCAGCTAAAACTGCTTCAGATTTGTTTCAGAGGCGATTAATCCCAATTATTTTATTTTTTATGGCTTCCATGCTTTGTGGGCTGAATTCATCCCTCGGCTCAAACCAGGTTTGGGAGTGACCTTTAGCTGATGTGTAATAGGAACCAATGCAAAGAAATGAATCAGGTCAGAAATGCCCTTGCAAAATGTAACCTTTCTAAAACTCAATCTGTTTAATTCCATACTGAGTCAAGAATCTCCAGGACAGGGTGACAAAGATGGAGGGACACCTCTAGAAATTCTGCTATTGATTCATATCTAATGATTCACTAAGTTGCAGTAAATTCCTATAAATTACAAAATTTGCCTAGTCTTTAACACTTCCAGATGGGATTACACTTGCTTATTTTAGACTGCAATTTAAAATTGAGTGTATGAGCTCAGCTTTAAAGTCAGTGCAGCCTGTCAGTTCTCAGTGCAAGCACTTTCCTTGTCCAGGGTGGGACTGGATGGACTTTCAGACACCTTCCAAGCCGAACCATCCTGTAATGTTTTTGTGGGAGTGCGGATGGAGCTGGGTTCAGGATCCTGCAGTCTTCTCTTTGCCCAGGCAGTGGTTGTGTCCTCCACCTTTTCCGTGGGATCAGCCTTTCCCTGTGGCTGAGGGCTGTGGGGCAGGGCTGGATTCCCTGCTCCAAGCTGTGGGAGGGTGTTGGGAAATGGCTTTTCAAGATAGAGCCCTGTCTTTGTTATGTTTTGCAGGAAATTGTGCTGAGTATGTAATAACTTTTCAGGAATTCTCTTCTTATTTACCCAAATACCACCTACTTCCTCCAGTGAAATGGAGCCTTTGGAGAGGTGAATCTGTTTGGATCGTTTTCTGTTTCCCTGGAAAAGTTTTCCCTGTTGACGTGGGGAGGGGTCGAGTCCCCCGCTCCTTCCCTGGGCTCCCTCCGAGGGCAGCGGTGTCTTTGCTGCTCTTATCAGGATGTTGGAGGAATGAAGCAGGGCCGTAAAAGCAAAATAACTTGTTTTTTTCCAATCTGTCAGGACATTCCTCTTTGTCCTCAGCGTTCTGCCGCTTGCAGCCACCCCAGCCCCAGCTGCACAGGGAAACATCAACGTTTGGAGCCAGGTGGAACTGCCCAGAAGTTCTGAAAATGGTTTCATTTGTGTCAGTACTTCTATTTTCTCTGCCCGTGTGGAGATTCCTGCCAAGACACGAAATTTGCTATTTTTGCTGTTTGTCATTAGTTCTGTAAAACCAGTTGTTTCCTGATGCTCCAAGTATTAAGTTCCTCCTCTGAAAAATGAAATTACAGCATTAAGCAGGTAGAATGTGTGTGTGGGGGGTGTCAGTGGGAATTAAACACTACCTGTGCCATCAGGCAGGAGATTAAGGGTTCTAAACCCCACATGGATGTTGGGGCTCTGCTCTGCAATTTGTCCTGAAGACAAAGCCTCAGAAAATTAATTTCACCAACACAGAGGACAAGGATAGAAACTCAGAACGTTCATTTAGAATTGCAGGTGGCCTTGGGACCTGTTTCAGAACACGTTTTTCTGCAGCTGCGTATTTTGGTTGCTTGAACATTTGAATGCAGCTGGAGTTGGTTTTTGGTAAAGGGGTTTCCCCTTTATTTTAAGTACTAATTTCTGTCATCTTTGACATTCAGAGGTGAAAGAAATTGGGACTATTGCATATAGAAAATAAAGAATTTTCGTTTTGCCCATGTATAGCAAACTCCTGTTAGGGCTTTTAACGCTTAAATCCAACCTCTAAACATCTGAAAATGGGAGAGGTGTAGAGGAGGAAAAGCTGCCTCAATTTTACCATTCCATGAAGGGATTTTTGTGTGGAATAGTTAAATACCATCAGCTGAGTTTGTGTCCTTGGCAGAGGCAATTCCAAGCCGGACAAATAGGAGATTATTTTATTCAGGAAATAAATAACATGCTAAGGCAGTTAAGTATATTAAATACATATAGTAAGTATAACCTGATAGAAATTTAATCTTAGAGGTCATGTCCAGCCCTTGCACCTTTGTATTTGGCCTCTTAAAAATTGTGAGTGGAGCAGACCTGGAAAACAAGTTGTTTGTGAAGTGCTCTGGGTTCTTGGGAAGCCTTGAGGAGTTTGTTGTGCTGTGTTTTGTGGCTGTGTGATTGTATCTCTTATTTTGAGATGCCTTTGCAAACAAGAAGGAATGTGGGTTTTATGGGTGGGTTCCACCAGCTCCTTTACCTTGTCGTGGTAATAGAGGAGAAACCCTGGTAGTCTCAGCTTTATTGCAGACCTTTTCTGAACAAAATGAGTTAAAACCAGCAGAACTGCCAGGTCAGGCTGTGATATTTCTCTCACTGTTGCAGGTCTGGAAATTCAGTCCCGCAGGTGCAGAGTTCATCGGGGGTTTTTCCCTCTTTTTCCTTCCCCAAACGCTCCCTTTCCATGCAGGTCATAGAGAACTGAACAAGGACTTGGCACAACATGACCTGGTTCATGCACGGATTTAGGGGGGGATGTTTTTAGTCTGGTTTTGATTTTTTATTTTTAAGGAATAAACTATCCTACCCACACTTTTTCTTCTGGTTTATAGGAGGTAATGGGAAGGGAGAAGGAAGTGTCAGCATTTCCTGCATCCTGTTATCTTGTGCTTTTTATGGATGCTGGATTAACTATACACCGAAAATTCCCTACCATGTGGATTGTGTTTTGACTGACTGTAATTGCAAATTATTCCCTGGAAGTCCACAGCTATGCAGCACTTTTCCTCCGTGTTTCTCCATAGGGCTCAGTTGAAGACTTTGGTACAAAGTACTTTTTGGGGTCATCTTAAGCCTTGTTTTCACCATGTCAGATTCTGTATTGAAGACACATTGCGACACTGGAGAAATCACACAGTTTGGGGGCTTTTCTGATCATCCCAGGGATTGAAATGTATATGTGGCATGTGCATTATGGAGCCTAAAACTTGGAGTCTGGAGCAGAAGAATTGTAAATGCAAATTTAGGAATAAAGTGCTGCATAAATGCAAATTCCCCCAGTGTGTAATTGCTGCACTGAGGTACCAATTTCAGCACTCGTGTGGCAAGTTGAATATTCATGATAATTAAAGAGGATAATTTTGGGAGAAGGATCTGTAATGCCTAAATGAAGTAGATAAAAATGAAAAGTAGGGTAATACTGGACTATTTGGATGCATTCAGAATATTCTGAGTTGGAAGGGACCCACAGGGAAGAACCTGGATTTATGACATGTCATCCCCTCCTTCCTTTAAGCGTGTCAGTTTGCCCAAGTTTTAGCTGTGCAATGAAGACAAAGTGGATGTCTTATCGTGAATTTTGTGTCCAATTAAAATCAGTTCATGTGAAAACCTTCAGGGGAGAGTTCTGCAGTGTTGAAGTCTGGTGATACTTTGCTGTCGAGTTTGGTGCCGAGTTTGTCAAGTGAAATAGAGAACTGTTTGGGGAAGGAGGTCTGGCTGTAACGTCGCTGTGTTTTTGTTGGAGCAGGTGGTGGATGTGTCCATGAACGGTCCCAAGAAATGATGGCCGACCAGCCGCCCCCCTTGGAAGCCACACCTCTGTTGAATGAAGTGCCACTTCTACCTCACATGGTCAACGGGGACAGCATCCAGCAGGCAAGTGAATCCTGTCCTGTGGCCCAGGGAACTCTGGGCACAGCTTGGACCGTGGCTGCGAGAGGAGAAGACTCAAAGAAACCCAGCTCTGATACTGATTTGCAGAGTTAGGGAAGGATGTGGTTCCCAGCACTGATGTCATCACTTAAACAGAAGTGCAAATAGAGAGGAAAAAATCACTCAGCATTCATCTGGGTGAAGGGAGTGTTTGTTCTGCACATGGAAGTGCTTTAAAATTACACTGCAAACTCTGAGGGTCAAAGGGAAAATATATTATATGGGTTTAATAAAGCACTAAGGTTTTAAAACTCGTGTGAAATAATGAATAAAGATTAGCAAGTGGTTGCAGGGCTCTAAAGCAAGAAGTCTGTTACAGGAAAATGAAAGGAAAGACCTTGGCTTCCTGCTGTTAAGTGTCTTCATTAATAATTACAGTGCAGTGGTGAAACCTGAGTGCATTTAGTTGAAACTTTAGAGTTTTATTGGACACAACCCTTCAGAAGTACCTGAGGATTAGAAATACAGGCAGAAGTGAAAGTAAAACAATTTTGAAGCCCAAGGTTGTGTAAGTTGTCAGTAAACATGAAGTGAATTTACTCTTTGGCAGTAGAAGCCAAATTCCTTGTGCTGTAAATGCTGAGGATCTTCCCAACCTCTGGAGACAGACTTCCAGTGCACTCAGAAATCTCACAGCCATCCTGATACTTTACCACTGCATCTTTTCTGGGCTCCCTTTCCCACAAAGGGTTGAACCAGATAATCTCAAGGTCCCTTCCAACCTGGGCTGTTCAGGGATTCTCTAATAACAAAACATACATTTGAAGGATTTCTGTGCCTGGAGTTGCAGAATCATTTTGTTGAAGCAAGGGACAAACTGCCCACTGCTTTAATCTGATCAGTTCATCACCTCAAGTGTCTGGCACTAAGTGAAATGGGAATTCAGGGGTTAATCCAGAAGGGAAAATTGCGTAAAAGTTTCCAGGGAATAATTGTCATGGAATGATTAGGGTGACAGTGTAGCCCTTGGCACATTTGAATGTGCAGTGACTGAACCAGGGTACAGCAAAATAATTATGAATTGTTGGGGGTCATTTATAGACAATAAATGCTGGAAAATTTGAAAATTCTTTAATTTGTCATTGCTCCAGATGGGAAGGAGGAGAGTGTTGTATTCAATTTATTAAAGAAAAAGAGAATTTCTCTTTTTGCCTCAGACTCTGGAGATGGCAGTACAATGAGTGTGTCTGGAAATAAGTAAGACTGTGGAGTCTCTCAGCTATTTCAGAAGCCCTGGCACTAGAAGGTGAAATTTCAGCCCCTGCCCAGAACCTCATGTTTCATGTTACATGAAGAAAAGAGATCAAGGAAAAGAAATCAAGTAGATCTAATTGGCCCCTGTCCCAGAGCTGCGTGTGGGACATGTCCTGGTGTAGGTCAGTGTGTGCTGAATGACCCGTAAGGAGGTGACATTTTTGGAACCTAGAGCAGACTGTTTGCAACCAGGTGAAAGTAGAAAAGGGAGAGAAAAAAGAGGTGTATCTTGGAAATGTGTTTGAAGAGTAGTTTTGAAGTTTAAATAGAATCTTGACTTAGAATCTGTATTAATGGAGATGATTTTTAATTATTTCACTGCCAGCGCTGCAGAGGACAGAGACTCTCTACATAAATATGTATTTATCTATATAAATACAGAATTTGTATTATAAATGGTTGTACAGTGATTTGTTTTCAGAAGCCCACCCTGTGTGTTTGCCCAGTCCCCTCACTCAGTGAATGCAGCGCCCGCTTCATCATTAGTTTCATGTCACATGAAGCAAA
>VZRE01000339.1:5242-23608 GCA_013396775.1 Cephalopterus ornatus | reverse complement strand
GGATCGGGGCAGCTGGGTTTGGGGCAGTTGGGATCGGGGCAGTTGGTTTCAGGGCAGTTGGCACATGGGCGATGTTAAGGCAGCCCTGTGGGTGAGGTGTCTGGGAGCCTGGTCTGCAGGCACTCAACGAGTGCAAAGTGGGGCTGTGTAAAGCTTAAATCTGCTGCTGTTCCATTTTCACATCTTTAATGCAAAGGCAGTGCCTGGGAAGTGTTCTGATCCTGTGTGTTTTCCATAGATCCCTGCTTTTGGCACTGTAAATCCCATTGTGGTGGCTTCTACCTCTGCCTAAAACTGTGCTCTCAAAAACTGCTGTGTTTTGTCACAGCCTTGGCTTGAAAACATGTTTAATTTGGTACATGAATATATTTTTTTGAGTCTAAATATGACTAAAAAGAGAATACAAATGATCTATAAACCAAAAAACATAGTTATCCATGTTGGGGGATGAAGTGCAAGTCCACTCTGTATTTAAAAACTGAATGAATTCAATAACTCAGTGAAGGACTGGGGTCATGCTGAATTAAACCAAGCTTTTACATATTCCAGAGTTATTATATACCTTATTATATGATCAATAGTTAAACCAAAAAGAAATTAAACTGTGTAAGACCATTCATTATCTCTCTCTCAAGCTTAAATTGATAAATTTGAAGGTGTTTTGACTCATGCCTAGGGTAAAAATACTCAGTAGCCCCCAAGCTGTGTTTTAAAAAAGTTGGTTTGGGTCCTAAAATTGCTTGTTGTTTTGCAAGTGGGGCTGTAGCAGGGAAGAAAAGCAGCTGTAAGGCAGGATCTGGAGCAGCTGATGGGAGAAAGGCCTGAAGAATTCAGTTTTAAAAAGACCTCAGAAATCCCTGCCCCCCCAGACTGAGAGCGCAGGGAAGTTCCTGGGGGGTTCAACTTGTGGTTTGACTGTAGTGATTCTTCCACCTTGGGGGGTGTTTCCAGATGTCAAGTAAATGACACTGAACAATGAATTGATTTCTCCTTCCTCTGTAGAGCCTCGTTCCCACGGAAGGACAAACTTCATCCAGCGGGACGAAAGGAGTCTCAAAATGCAGGAGCACCTGAAGAAGAGACTAAAAGACAGACAAGCCAGTGGTCACACCAACAATAAACTGAACAGTCCTCCCTCCTCACCACACAAAGTTGTTAATTCTTCCAATGCCACAATTCCCAATGGGAATGGGAAGGGACAGCAAGGGGCAGGAGGAGCACTAAAGCAGAAGCAGATAGGAAAAACAAAGGGCAGTCCAGATGCAGAGATGGGAGGTAGGTTGCATTGAAAGGGGAAAAGAAACCTGAATTCTTTTCTAACAGGTCTATAAGTTCATTGCAAAATAAGCTCAAAATTTATACATTTCTTTGGCTGTTCAGGATTAGAGAAAGCCCAAAATGCTTTTCACTACATTTAGATTTTTTTTCTCTAGAAATAATAGTAATATCAAGTTTGTTCATTTGAGATTTATCAAATAAGCCCTGAGGGAAATTGAATTTCAAACCTTTTTACTTCCCTGCCATTTCTGACCAGGACTGATCAATGCTCCAAGTGAGGGTGACTTAGGGTTTGTGGTGTCATTCTTTGTGGTACTTTTTGGCTGAGTAGGTGCTATTTAATACTTCAAGAAATAAGAAGATGTGAGCAGTATCTGCACAGGCTGCTGATTGATCAGTTGTAATTTCAGCTTTGGCTGCTAAAATGCCTCGTGCCAGTACCAGTACGATTGTCTTTGCTTGGAGGAAGTGGCAGGCTTCTTCCAGGTTGTGATTGTTTTACTGTAGAAATTCCAGGAAAGCCAAAAAGCGGAGATAAGATCTTATTGTCATTTTTATAACACCTTTCATTTTCAGAGGAACCTTTTTCTGTTGTCAAAGAACACCCATTTACTCTCAGATTAGGAAAAGATCCCCTTTGTGCAGGATGTACTAAAAGGGTTTTTGTAACACTGTTAGTTTTGGATAGTTCACGTTTCTCCCCCTCACGCAGCCAAAACAAACAGGGGAAATGAACTTTGCACAATAAGTACCATTGTCAAAGTCCTAATGAGGCCAACTCCATCTCGTGGTGGCCTTTTGGTAACAGCCTGGCTTGCTCTCAGGGTTTGGGATTAATCTGGTTTGTATTTGAATTTCAGAATCTGACACAGAATCCAAGAAATGTGATACTCACTTGAGCATTGGCAAACCAGTCGTAAGTATTACCCTTAAATCCCATTATTTTCTGTGGATATGCTTTGTATAAAACAACTTGTGTCTTATTGATCCCTTTTTCTGTGTTCTTAATGGTTTATTTTTTAAATAGAGAAAACAAATATAGTTTAGCTGTCAGAGTTTGTAGCTGGGAAAGGGCAGCCACGCTGTGGAAATTCACTATTTCTCAGCTCTCTGAAACTGTCTAATTCAGTTTCCCAGCCTGTAATCCCAGAATATTCCACTGTTGAAGTTTTCTAGTGTGTTCAAGGCTTTAGTGCCTTGCAAACCAAAGGCCTGCTAAACTGTCTGCCCACTCTTGGAACCATCCTTTGCTCAGCATAGAGGATTTAAGAATATTGGGAATAAAACTGACAAAAACAGATCCTCTTTTTATATTATATTGAGAAATTGGAGCAAATATTTGAGTAGGTACAGACTTACTTAGGAAGTTGGAGTCTGGTGAGGTTAATTTAAATGTCTCTATTTAGTCTTGAGGCATGTTTAATGAGCCCTTCTGTGCATTATCTGTACAGCAAACATGGGTTGTGTTCCTTCACACCAGTTTTTGAGGGGCTTTTTGTTACACTAATAGTTTCTCATTGCTGCTTCTGCCATCTGTATTTAATGCTACCAGAGGGCTGTGTTGCCTTTGTCAGAGCGAATTTGGAGTGTGGGAATCCAGCAGCAAAAAAAAAATTACGCAAGAATTTTCGGTCTTGAAATCAGAGCCTCTTGCTGTCCCTTGGCTTAGTGGTTAAATGTTATGTGAGGGAGCTGTAAGAAAATGAGGTGTCTGTGCCTAAACACTGGTCTGGTGGCAGCGGCCAAGACTCCACAGCTGAGAATTTGCTCCAAATGAGTGATGCAAATGGTGACACAGGAATTTTCTCTGCCTGCCCCCAGCCAGTGTGATGTGTCTGTTTTGTTTGGTGGTTGAAGGGGAAGCCTTTACTGTGCTGGTTTAGAACTGAAAAGAGGAAATAATTGAAATTCAAAAAGTGCCTCGATATTTCCACTACAAAGGTAAAGAATTCCTCCAGTGAGGAGCTTCATAGGCAAACTAGCCACACCATGTTGTTGACTAACAAACCTTTTCTTGCAGAAAGCAAACTTACTTGCATTATTTATGCTTTTAATAGGTTTCTGATATACAAGCAAGATCAGCCGTTCTGTCCTGGAATCTCCCAGTTAGTTCACAGAATGGAGAGAGCCATAGTCATAGTCCAGCAGCATTTACATTTGAAGTAGCAATATCCAACAGTGGTAAAAATGGAAAATTTAAATCTGTCTATGTGTAAGTTTAGTTTCTTCCTTTAAGCACAATTGCCATGTTTAAACCATTAACCAATCAGCAATCTCTCTATCAGGAGCTGTTTGTTGACTTGCAGACCTTCCTACTTCACATGAAATAAATTTTAAGTAATATCACTAAAGAGTTACGTGGACAGTGGGAAAATTAAATGTGCTCTACGTGGTTTTGCTTTTCAATGAGCTGTGAGCCTCGAAGGTTTAAGGAGGAGCTGTAACTCTACTTTTTGTTTGTTTTTGCTTTTTCACAGTGGGGAGGAATTAACAATTACACTTCCTGATCTCAGACCAGCAACTGATTATCATGCCAGGTATGCTGCTGGGAAGGAAATAATTAATGCTCGGGGAATTACAGAATTACTGTGGCTTCACTGTGATCCAAACAGTTCGAGGAACACTGAAAAAACACCGTGGCTATGGACACTGGTTTTGCTGTCTAAGTTCCCACTTACCTTCTAATTTCATTACAATGTCACCTCATTTTCCTCCTTACCATTTTCTCTGTGTTTCTCAAATACAAACTTTTAAGTTTTTCTGTGTTACTCTCTATCTTTAGAAGAAGATTGGACGGAGTGAGATTGTTGTAGGCTGAAGGCAGTGGTAAATGAAATGACTTCGCCTTGAAATTGGATCTGAAAGTCTGACCTGTCAGCTTGATTTGCAGAGTAGCTTGTGGGGAGTGCAGCAGTGCAAGGAGGGAATGGGGAACTGGCTGAGGTGGGAAGTCAGATGTGCCCAGGGAACGAGACGTGACGTCCAAGAATTGCCACACAGTAAATAATCCTGAGGGAGGTGTGGGACTGCTCAGGGAGAGCCCAGCTGGTTAAACAAGCCAGGGAACGTGTGAAGAGTCAGTGCTGGGGCACACGAGGAGAGCAGACTTGAGATTTACTGAAGCAAAGTCCTGTTCTTAAGCTGCAGAAATGTTCTGAGTGTGTGGAATACTCAGCACAGCTCCACTTGCACAGGGGAGGTGTGGTTTGGGGGGTTGTTTTCCATACAGGCCAACTAAACACACAGAAATGAGCACAGATCTTGTAGAGATTAAACAATTACCCTAAAAAACACGGGTTTATGGCCTGAGCAGCTGATTCAGCCCATTTTAGTGTCTGTACTCTTGCACAAGTATTGGCTGTATTTGAATCTCAAGGTCTTTTTAGCAAAGGGCTCATTTCCAGTTATGGATCCTGTTACCATTTTTGAACACCTGCAGCGTTCATCCTGCATCCCACGTGTATTTCAGCACTAAAATATGTCCACTGTGACAGAGAGTCATTGTAAAGTAAATGAAGGATGGCAGATGGGGTCTCTTGGATCAGCAGGTGAGATCCCGGTGTGATCCCATCCCTGCTCTGAGTGCAGGATCAGGAGGTACTTGTGTGATCCCATCCCTGCTCTGTCTGGGATCAGCAGGTGTGATCCTGGTGTGATCCCATCCCTGCTCTGTGTGCAGACACCCTGCAGCCCTTGCTTGGGATTAAATGCATTTCTGAAGCCGACAGCTCTTTCTTCAAATTTCCAGATGCTGATGCAACAGCAACATCATTAATTCTCCTTTGTTCAGAGTTTCAGCAACCAGCAGTTCCATCAAGGAATCCATTTCGGAGTTGGTGAGCTTCACTACAGAGAGCTGTGAGCCAGACTGTCCTGCTGCCCCGAAGCTGATTAACAGAACCAAAAACAGCCTGAGCTTGCAGTGGAAGGTGAGAACCAGAGCTGGGTGTGCAGTGGGATCTGCTGGATTCATGTATAGTATGTTTAAATTAGCTCGGTCAATAATGTGATGTGTACTTTAGGTGTTGCCTCTTAAGTTGCTCAGTTATCACTGATAATGAAATGATTATTCTCTTCCTCTTTCAGTGTTTACTGAGTTTCTTGCCTGCAGCTTTAGTGTGGCAGAGTTGGTAGCGGGTCTCTTATGAACTGTTCTGTAGGAAAGTTCACTTCTGAACCAGCAGAGAGGAAAGAATGGAGCATTTATGTTTTTGCTCGGGTTCCTACATGATAAATAGATACATCTTAATATTCCCATAGTTATCCTGACCCATTCAAACTAAATTTCTTTGGCTGGTTTTGTGGATTTACATTTTTTAATCTGACTTTTGAGTATACAGAGTATCTGTGAAGACTTGTTGGTAGCTGTGTTTCCTTGTCTTGTTTTTGTTATTGGTTTTCTTTTTCTTATGACTCTGCTGAAAATGGTTATAGCTAAATGACTTCAGCTAAATTATTTGTATAATCTGTACTTAGAAGATGAAGAAGTTCCCAATTTATATGTCATAACAAGCACAAATGTTGTTCATCTGAACACTAATGTTGCTCTAACAGTTGGTGAGCACACAGTGCAAGGCACGAGGAAACAAGACCTAAGAATATAACTTGCTTTATTCATAAAATAAAACTATTCATAGGTTAATATTCCAAACTATCAGAATTAATTGAAGTAGCGCAACAGCCCAGAGCCTTGTTTTAAAAGGCAGTTGGAGTATATTCCATTCAGTTGTTAAAATGTTGTTTTAATGTGTAAAAATATTTGTAAAAGTACAACCGTTCGATTTTAACTCTTTTTTCATTGTTTCTTTATTTTCAGTCCTCAAATGACAATGGTTCCAAAATAACTAATTTTCTTTTAGAATGGGATGAGGTAAGACCTTTTCTAGTACCAAAAAAAAATCATAATGACATCTGTAGAGCAATTATATTTAAAAATACTCTTTGCTTAGGTACAGCAGATATTTTGAGTGCAACTGTCCTGGCAGTTTAAAGGGACAAATGATCAGTGTGAGGGGACAGTGTAAAACTGCCTCAGTTGCCTTTCAGAGCATCATTTATTCCTGTGCTCTCTTTAATTGGATGGTCATTTGTATCTTTGGCAGCTGTCACAAATATCCCTCAGATTTTGGCCTTCTTTGTGAGATGTACTCAAAGGGATAAAAAATGTCCAAAATATGTTTTGTTTTCAACTGCAGTTGTTTATTGTGTCAAATCTACGTTATTCAAAATAAACAGATACCTCAATCCAAATGTGGTTTACTCTCAGGAATGCTCAGAATGGCCATCAGCGTATTCAGTATGACCATGAAGACATCAGATTTTGCATTCTTTAGGTTTATTCGTTTCTTTTTTCATTATTATTAAATGATGAAATGACGTTTGTGGTGGAAGGTGTCCCTGACCGTGGCAGGGGGCGGAATAAGATGGAGAATAAGGTCCCTTCCAACCCAAACCAGGCTGGAATACTGTGATTTAGGAGATTTAGAGTGAAGAGGGTGACCTTGGCAGGGATCTGACAGACCCTTGGTGGGGATGATGCAAGTCCCAGTGCAAGAGGTGACTCTGGTTCTCGTTTTTTAAGGGGAAGAGTGGACCCTTCAAGGAGTGTTACTACGGGCACCTGAAGCAGTACAAACTCACCAGACTCTCCCCCTCCACAAGATACTCGCTGAGATTGGCTGCTAAAAACGATATTGGAATGAGGTAAGGACCCCAATACACGATACAATTTATGTCCTCCTCAGCTGCCTCTGCCGTTGTTGATGTCGTGTACAATCCCTTCCCCAGCGGGTTCAGTGAGCCGGTGTCGTACTACACGGCCGGGGTCGTGCCCCCAGCCCCTGCCCCCCCGGTGCTGCTGGAAGCAGGAGTGACCTGGATGGCCCTGAGGTGGATCCCACCCCCTGGGGTGTCCTCCGACGACTCCCTCACTTACACCTTGGACATGGAGGAGGAAGGTTCTGTAAGTGCTGAGGTTGTTACACCTGTGAAATACTCGATCCTCCGTAGAGCTGAAGTAAAAAATTAAAACTCTGTTTTGCTTTTGAATTGCCAAGTATAATGCACGTAATTCATGATAAAGGGATGAAGTTCAAGCTAAAAAATCGTGATTGACCTGCTCTGGTTTTTTGTTCTGTCTTAAAAAGGAAGTGACTGTGTTTGTCCTTGTTTTCCCTCCTTCCCAGGGTTATGGATTCCAGCCCCAGTACAACGGAGATGAGCTCTCATGCACTTTAAGAAACCTTAGGAGGAGCACATCCTATAAGTTCAGGGTTCGTACTGTATTTTGTTCTGATTTAACGATGACTGTGCTTTTCTGGGTTTGGCATTTTTGTACAGCTCAGACACTTTGTATTGAGACAACAGGAAATTATCTCTCGTTGGAACAAGTTTTGGTGAAATCCTAAAACAAATCAGATTTTCTGCACTAGCTGGTTCTTTTTTCTCTTAAATTGTTGTCTTTATTTTGGTTGTTTTTTTTAATAGAAGAACTTTCTAAATCAGCACTATATTACTGTCATTTTATGTTGTCAGTAGATATTATTGTCATGAAATAAAGAAGTTATTCTTTTCACTCCTGAAACAGCTCTTTGCCTACAACAGTGAAGGAAAAAGCAGTCCCAGTGAGGTGGTGGAACACAGCACCAATCCTGACAAACCTGGACCCCCGAGTAAACCAGTTGTAAAGGGCAAGATCCACTCCCACAGTGTGAAAGTTACGTGGGGTAGGTGCCTTTTGGTGTTTCAGTGCTGCACTGAACTGTGGAAGTGCAGTCACTCGGGGGTGCAGATTAACTCAGAGGAGAGCTCAGGCTAATTATTCCTTCCTGCAGATACTGTTATTGCAGGAGAAATACTCAGCATTACCAAAAAATGGTTTATGTGGGGCCTGGAGTACAAAACTGATGGTTTTCTTCATTCGTTTTAGAGGAGTTGTGACTGCTGTCCCAATAATCTCTGGATTTACTGTGATGCTTAAATAATTGTCATGTGCTCTTAAAAAATAAGAGCTGATACCTGCAATTGGCACTATTTTCCTGGCATAATCATGATTAATAATAGGAAAAAAATTGCTCTGAAAAACAGGTTGTGAATAATTAAGAACACTGCTTTCTGTTTCTGTTGGAGTTTTCTACTTGAACGTATTCTACAATCAGTGAGTCTGTTCTCTGAAAAAGCTGTTAACAAAATAATGGCTGGTATTAAAATCTCTCCTGATTTAAGATGTTGATTTCTTTCAGAACCCCCCAAAGATAACGGAGGATCAGATATCTCTAAATACTTTTTGGAAATCTCAGAAGCATCAGCTGGTAAGGAATCACCTTTGGGTACTCAGTGTACTGAGTCTCCACCCCTGGAGGTATTTAAATCACATGTAGATGTGGAACTTGGGCACATGGCTTAGACTTGATGATCTTGGAGATCTTTTCCAAGCTGAATGAATCTTTACTCATTGCTCAGTTTGCACACGTTGTGCATATTCTGTGTATAATCAGTCATTTAAAATTGATTCCGTGGCTTGACTGTCGTAATTTTGTGAGAGAATTTTCAGGGTGGGATTTTGCAGAGGTTTTGAAGTGCAAAGTGTTTTGTTTCTTTGCTCAGGAGGGAAATGGGACACAATCTACAGCGGGGCCCAGAGGGAGCACGTGTGTGACCACCTCAGGCCTGGCACCTCCTACAGACTCCGAGTGTCTTGTGTCAGTAGAGGTGGGGAAAGCCAGGTGAGGAAAATTGCAATAAACGTGCTTCTGGAAGCCATTTCTGGTTATGTTTTAGTGAAATGTTCTGTGTTCCTGCTGTGAACTAACCTGTGCCACTGCCAGGCCTCCGATGTCACGACAGTCACGACGTCGGCGGTTCCCCCCGGCCCGTGTCACGCTCCAGCCCTGGCAGGCAGAGCCAAGCCCAAGGAGATCCCTCTGCAGTGGGGTGAGCACAGTGTTTGAGCAAAATGCTTCTCGGATAAAAACTAGCCCTAACTTCTAGAATTTAGCAATTAATACCGGAAAAACCAATCTGTTTTGTTTCCTAGGCCCCCCAGCCGTAGATGGAGGTTCTGACATTACAGAATATATTCTGGAGATGGCAAACTCTGAACAGGATGAACACAGGGTTGTGTATCAGGGCCCAGCAGCGGAGTATGTAGTGACCAACCTGCTTCCAGGGAGAACCTACTGCTTCTCGATCCGGGCAGGGAATAAAGTTGGGGTAACCACTGCCAAACCACATCTCATCTGTTCTTCACAGAGTGTGCAATGATGGTGCTACTGGAGAAGTCTGAGGATATTTTGTAGCTTGTGTTGTGTGAAGAACCACATAATAATGCCTTAAGAAATTGTTTGATGTGTTCCAGTGAGCTCACACTCTGCAGCTGGTGGTGTGGGAACAGCACTGTGTGGAGAGGGGTGTGTGCAAGCCATGCCAGGTTGGAAAAAAGGGTGGGAGAAATGTTGGTTGCATAAAAGTCTTTGTGAAACAGTCCCCAGCTGCTTCTGGAAGCCAGATCCTGGCTGGGGGCGGGAGGAGTTACACAACCCCGGAGTGGGAGGATCTCAGATTCCTGTGGGAATGGGGCCAGCTTAGAGTAAACTACCTGCAAGGGATCTTCAGTGGTGCTGTGGAACTGAGCACTGGGCTCTACTGTTTTATTGCTCTATCAAGTTAAAAACCGTTTGTTTTCTTCACTTGCACATCAGAGCAGACTCTGGTGCTGGTGCTGTGTTCATGCCGTTGTGTTTCCCTGCAGTTTGGCCCCCACTCTGACAAGGCAGAGCTGTCCACTGCTCCGGGCCCCCCCGAGCAGTGCTGCAAGCCCCTGATAACCTGTAAGAGTGCAACTTGTGCTGTGGTTTCCTGGGAGGTAGGTGTTGATGGCTCTCAGTAACCCCCAGATTGGTGTTTGGCTTTTAGGGTTGTAGTGACATGTGTGGGGTACACAGAAATGGGAGAAATAATATATGTAAATATTTTAAGCCCATTTCTTTATAGATGTACGTGTTCAGTTTGTAAACTTCATTTGAGTTATTAATTTCAGTCTTAACTGGACAAATTGGGTGACATTTAATCCTCCTCATGTTATGGTAACTAATATGTAATAGATTAGTTCATCTAATTGGTAAGAGTGTGAGTGAGTGAAAAATGTGGTCTGAACTGTGGTGGTGTTACAGCCACGTGTCACCTTTTAACAAGCTGAATTTAAAATCCCTTGGAAGAGACTTCAGGTTGCAATCCCAGTGCTTCCAGGGGTTGGACTTGGTGATCTTGGAGGCATTTTCCAACCGTAACAGTTCTGCGTCTCTTCTCAAGTGTAGCAATAGATCCCATCTGTGTGGTGAGTGTGGAAGTGCAACAGCTGAACTGCATTTCTCCTCTAACCCTGCAGAGCCCGGTGTGCAACGGTGCAGAAATCATGGAATACAGGCTGGACTGGGGCCAGGTGGAAGGATCCATGCACATCATCTACACTGGCCCTTGCCAGAGCTATGAAGTCAAAGGGCTCACACCTGCAACCACCTATTACTGCAGGGTACAGGTAGGAAAAGCCTTTTGTTGTCACTGAGCACACCATGGAGTTCTTGCGGTTTGGAGAAAAACTTCAGCTAGAGAGGAGTAAAGTCATGTGCTGTCACCTAGAAGGTAACTGGGAAAAATACTTCCCCTTCTTCCCCAGTCCCTCCTAATTCCCTGTATCTGGAAGAGAGGTCAGACCCAGTGTGCCGTGAGATGCCAGACACTTTGCTGTGTTTTCATTTTATTCGGGAGATTTTCCATTCTCTTCCATGCTGCTTTAAGAGCACACGGAAGAGTGCGATAGATGTGACTGCCTGGGTAGAAAGCAGCTTTGGTGAACCGTCCCTGGTGTGTTTTTCAGGCTGTGAACGTGGCTGGAGTGGGGCTCTTTGGGGAGACCAGCGTGGTGACCACCCCCCCGTCGGTGCCCGCCGCCGTGGCCGTGCTGCACCTGCTGGAGGAGGAGCAGATGGAGATCTCCGCTCCCTTCTCCACGTGCCTTGCAATCCAGTGGGAAGAGCCCTGCTGCCACGGGGCTGAGATCACAGGGTACAACATAGAGTATGGGGAAAAGCAGCTGGTCACTGTGGGGAGGAACACAACTCATGTCCTGGAGAATCTGCTGCCTGACACTCTCTACAGGTAATGACTGGTTTATTCTGAAACCACGTTGGCAGGATTTAAAATCAATAGCTTTGAGGGTAGTGGTGTAAATTTTTAGAGCAATTTTTCATTCAGCTGAATGACTATTTACCTAATTCACGCTGCAACCCCAGAAAATCACCCCAAAATTGTCCTGTCCAGATTCAAACCATGATGTTGGCAGGATCATGGTGTTAAATTCACATTCTGTCTCAAAGCCAAGGCCTAGTTCTGAGGTTTCTGGGTTTAGAATTTTTCATTGTGAAGCATATAAAGGGATGATCAAGTGTGTGGCCAAAAGAGGATGAGTGGACAGGTAATAAATGTTCCTGTGTCATGTTCAATCTTGGTTAAAGCTGAGTTCAGATTAGGGAGCTGCAGTTTTAATTTCTGACTGCATTTTAATTGCTTTATTGTATGCAGTTATATTCTGTACATTTTAACTCCTGCTTTATTACCCAGCATTTTTCCTGACTCTGCAGCTGTTCTCTCCCATTCCCAGAATCAGAATACAGGCCATAAACAGTCTTGGAGTCGGTCCTTTCAGTCATTCCATGAAAGCCAAAACCAAACCACTACCTCCTGACCCTCCTCATCTGGAATGTGTGGTCTTCAGCTACCAGAGCCTTAAACTCAAATGGGGAGAAGGGCCCAGCAGAGCTTTAATTACCAACCCTACACAGTTCAATTTGCAGATGGAGGACAGGTTTGGCAGGTAAGACCTTGCTGATTTACTACTTCATGTCAAGTTTTTAAGGTATTTTAGGTATTTTCCCTTCTGCTTGCACTAGGGAGTCGCTTGGGCATCCCAGAGTTTTCCCCTTAGTTGGCAGCTTTGCATCCCATCTTTCGACCAGAAATGCTGTCACATAACTTGCACTTCCACAATAACTTGCACTTCTATTTTTTTTTTAACAGTAAATACTATTTACTATTTAAATAATGAACATCCTAGCATTGTCCTGTGTTCGCAGGGGTTTTATTTTTTGGAAATTCTAAAACAAAGTTCAGTTTGCATAAAAGAAACACAGGGTGGCCAGCTGTTCTTTAACTTGAAATTTTAGTTTATTTGATATATTCAAGGGTTCTTCTCTTGATTCAGAGCAGGAGTTGGGTCCTGCAGCCTCAGTGGGATGTCCGGTGTGCACATGGGGAGAAACCTGGGACACCCAGAGTGTGGTGTCACCTCCTTGTCCTTAAGTTAGAACGAGTGTTCCAGTTCTGATACTGAGCTAGACGTTCGTGAGTGCTGAGTAACTGCCCTGTGTGTGCTCTGTGTGTTCCCAGGTTTGTCACAGTGTATAATGGTCCCTGTCACACCTACAAGGTACAGAGGCTCAGCGAATCCACTACGTACTATTTCCGGATCCAGGCCTACAACGACGCTGGAGAGGGAGGGTTTTCCCAAGTTTACGCTTTCACTACAACTAAATCTCCACCTGCATCTCTTAAAGGTGAGCTGACCCTGCCCCAGGAACTTCTGCAAGCCACTTCTGTGCAAGATTTCTGCAGCCTGACACTGCCCAGCCCAGTGTCTTTCCAGGGCCTTAAGGGACAGAGAACAGGAACTTGTTGTGAGGGGCTTTGTGGGTATGAGAAGGGCTCCTGCACTGCAGCTCCTCCACCCCTGAACTAAGCATTCCAACCTTTTTTCAGTTGGAAAGTCATTTTTCAGGGTTATCCATCATTTGGTGTAAGTTACAAGAGTGTGTGTAGCAAATAAGAGCACGAATAATACCTCTGATCTTTGCTTTCTGACTTGAACATCAGAGGTTCTTGTTAAAGTTATTCTGAAGATCAGAGTGCTGAGGGCCTGCAGGAAAATTAATTGACTGAACCGTGTTTATAAGATGTAATTTCAGCTCTGGGCATGGACAGAAATGCTGGTTTCTGTAGTGATTTGAAAGTGCTGCTCCTCTCCACAAGCATTAGGCATCAGAGGCTTATCCTGTCAGCTCTGAGAGACAGACAAGTGTAACTCAGTGAACATTTTTTTAAGCTTATGTCATGAAATAGAAGGAAAAGAAACAGACAAACAAATCTTAATTGCTTAAAATTATTGGAATGACTTGTTCTTTTTCTCTGAAAACACCAACAAATCCCTTCATTTTCCTGCAGCACCCAAAGCGAATCAGCTGGAAGAAAACACTTATGAAATCACATGGGAGCCTCTCCAGCCGATGAAAGGAGATTCCATTGTTTACATCCTTCAGCTTGCTGCTGGCAGAGAATTTGATCAGGTACCTTCTGTGCCACATCAGGAACTTGAGGGGTTTTTACTTGGAGAAATTATTGCAAACAAAAAGATCTGACTATTTCTAGTGGAAGGTGTCTCTCATGGCAGTTACAACTTCTTGGGGAGGGGCAGAGCAGAGGCAGGCCCTGAGCTCTGCTCTGTGGGGAGCAGGGACAGGACCCAGGGAATGGCCTGGAGCTGTGTCAGGGCAGGGTCAGGTTGGATCTTAGGAAAAGGTTGTTCCCCCAGAGGGTGGTTGGGCACTGACCAGGCTCCCCAGGGCAGTGGGCACAGCCCCAAGGCTGCCAGAGTTTAAGGAGCATTTGGATGATCCTCTGGGCATGCTCATGGTGTGACTCTCAGGGATGGTCCTGAGCAGGGCTAAGGGTTGGACTCGATGGTCCTTGTGGGTCCCTTCCAGCCCAGCACATTCTGTGCTGCTGTGGCTCCAGGAGGTGCCCAGCACTGCACAGCCCTGTGAGGTGGAGCAGGAGGTCTCAGTGCAGCATGTGGGGTGGCTGCTGTGTGACTGTGCCCTGTGTCCCCTGCCAGGTGTACAAGGGCCCCGAGACGTCGTTCCGGCTGCCGGGGGTGCAGTCGAACTGTGAGTACCGAGTGCGGGTCTGCGCCGGGCGGCAGAGCCAGGACCCCGCGGGCCCCCCGGAGCTGCTCGGCCCCTACAGCCCCAGCACGGTGTTCTCGGCCCAGCGGCAGGAGCAGGGCCCCCCCTGCCCCACGGCCGGCCCGGAGCTGGCACAGAGCGGGAAGAGGCTGCACGAGGAGAGGCTCATCGCCATCGTGCTGCTCTGCGGCTTCGCCGTGGTCGCCATCCTCTTCGCCGTCGTCATCCAGTACTTCGTCATCAAGTAGAGCTGGGCCTGGCCCTGCTCAGCCCTTTGTACAGAAGCTCTTTCGGGTATTTATGGTTAGTCCTAATGAAAATCCTAGCTGGGAGCGGCCCTGTGCGTTCCCACCCTGCTGCTGGCTGCCACTGAGGCTGGGTTGGCAGATCCTTTCCAAATGCTGAGCACACGTTTCTTGTAGAAAGGGTGATTCTGGGTCCTCTGCAATCAGGGTGAGCTGTCAGAGAACAGCACTAAACTGCCTTACGGTGCGCGCCGGGGGTGTGCACCCTCCTCCTCTCTCCCGATTCCAGCCACTTGGAGAGGGAAGGCATTGCTAGAACAGTCCTTTTCCAGCACCACCAGAGCAGCGGGAGGCGATCGCTGTTCCGTCAGGTTTCGTTGTAGTTGATATCCATGAAATCCAGCAGCACAAGTGCTTGAGCTTAGAGCAGAACTGCAGAGCCTACTAGAGCATACCACATTTACTAGACTGTAGAAGGAAAGCAGAATATTGACTTAGTGATATTACTACTTTACAGTTATTTTAATATTTGGGGTTCAGTAATAATCATTTCAAGTGTTGGAGTAGAGGGTGCCAGTTTTTTAGAGTTTTAATCCAAATCAATGCCAGCTGGAGCGTGAGCAGGACACGGAGGAAAGGCCCCTGTTGTGACCGGAATGTTCCTGCTGTCCTGAGCAGCTTTGGCCCAATCCACATTTCACTCTCAGTGCCTGAGAGAAAAGTAATTGCCTGTGCAGCGTGCTCAGAACAGCACAGGTGTTGTTGTCTTCAAGGAGAAAGAGTGCATTTATGATAAATGTTACACTATTTGGCTCAAACTGAGCAATTTTTGTACTATTATTAACCTGAAAAATTGAAAAGTTCAGCCTGCTTTTGGGTGCCCTTCTAACTTAACCCCAACGATCAAATTGTACGTGAGAGAGCTCTTTTTAGATAACATTTATACGATGTTTTAAGCGACTTGCTATCCCAGTGGTAGCAGCTTCACATTCCATGGTTTTCCTGTTGGGAATGTTCAGCCTGCAATGAACTTGTCTGAAACTCGTCCTGGTTGGCTGGGGGATATTTTTGTGGACACTTGTGCACTACATTTGACTGTTGTGTTCCATCTGCTTGTGAATCCCTGAGGAGGAGCCTCGCAGCTCCTGGCTCCTTTAGGTAAAGGTTTTGAAATTCCCGATGTTTCAGGATGGGTCTTGCCAACAGCGTTCGGAATATGCCACAGAAAGGTGGATTTAGGGTGTTTGTTTTGCAAAGTCTGTGGCTCCACTTTGTACATCAGAGCGATGCACTTGTACGTGGGAGGGTGGATGTGACAGAGCTACAGGCGCCGTGTTTCCAGTCGTGAATTCACCACTTGGAGGGTCTTTCTCCTACGGCAATTGAGGAGTGACGTCGTGTTAGTTTGAGGCATTGTGTTGTATTTCAGATGTGGAAAACCTAAATTATGGCCTAGTAATGCTTAATCCTCTTCACAGTAGATTTATGGTGCAATCTGAAATTAATCTTTTCAAAACGTACTCTTCATTTTGTACTCTATTTATTTTGATTAAAAGTCCTGGAAAAAAAAAATGTATGTTTGAATGTATTGTTCTACTTGTAGCAGAACTTTAAGTTAATCATTTATTATATCATAGATATCTCTCCCTCCAGTGTCGGAAAGAGTTTTATACAGATATTAGACTTTAGTTTGCAGAAGAGTTTACAATCTGTCTTTATTTTCTTCATAGCCTCCCTTTAGCAGATAAACTGGTAAAAAACCCCAGATAAACTGCCTTCAGAAATCTGTTGCCAAAGGGTTATTTCTTAACTCCTTGAACCAGCTCGTAGAGGGTTATTTGGCAATAATACTCCTGATCATTTAAAAGAGAAATTAGGAGAGCAGAGTAAATACTAACAAGTCATGACTGCTAAAAACAAAATAAAATCCTTTTGTAATTGCCACAGAATTCCAGAAATAGCTGGGATTTATACTGCAATACGGATTCTTCCATCAGCTGTTGTCCATTCCAGAAGGATGTACCCTCGTGGCATTAATGTTTTTAGGTATCTTCAGTTTTCTTGTATTGTCATTTTTGAGGTATCTCAAACGTATGTTAAAGCTGCCATGCATTGTATTACTAAATTGTAACTATCAAATAGATAATATATTTAATACAGCCAATAAATAATACAGATGTATTCAAATTTGACTCTGGGCTCGTGTGGTTTTGTGGGTTTTAGTCTCGTTTGTGTCGTGTGGAATTTGAGGTGAAGGAACAGACTTAGTGTCATTAGGAGCTGAATTAACTTTTTTTCTGTAAAGACCTTTTATTTGTGGGATGCTTGGAATATCACTGTCCTTATCCTCCCCCAGAGCTGTGTCAGCAGGGATCAAGCAGTGGGAATTCCTCCTGTGTGAGGTCAGGATGGTGCTGGGACAGAGCTGAGGGCTGAGCAGTGACTCGTCCTTTAGGAAGAAGGGAATGTGTTTATAATCCCACGAAATGAGGAATTCCTTGCCGTGTTCTTTTCGAGCACCTTCCAGGTTGTTTTCCTTCCCCTTGGCAGAGCAGAGAGCTGGCCTGGCTTAACCTGCACTGCACCTCTTGGCTCCTGTGGGAAGAAAGGGACGTGAGTTCTGTTTCCCAGGTTGTGAGTAACAGAAAGGTCCTGAAAACCAGACAAATCCCTGCACAGGAGCTTGGTGAGGAGGAGAGGACGGGAGGAGATTTATTTGACCACCCGTCTCCCAGATGAGACAGTCGGACACTCAGCCCAGGTTTACTTTCCACTTCAGAGAAGTCAGGGATGACGAGCTGGGAAGTGCCAGGAGGGGGGAGGTGAGTGTGATGGGGGCCAGTGTGAGGGAAAACCCAGGGCAAGGCTCTGGGAAGCTGGAATTACAACCAGAGGGACAGGGACACCCTGCAGCAGCATGTGCCCAGCCACAGTCCTCAGGAATTCCTCCATAACCCGGGAATGGGCAGAAGTGAGAGGGGTGTCAGGTACAACACAATCCTCCTCCGTCCTCCTTGCAGCTCAGCTCTTGCAGCTTCTCTGCTCCAAAGGGCTGTTCAAAAGGCAGAGTTTTGTGGAGCCAAATAGTGTGGGATTTGGGCTGGAAAGGTCAGTGCTGAGCACAGTCACTGCATTGTCCGGCACATCCCAGTTCTGACGCTGGGGAGATTCCTGCTGCCCTTTCCAACAGGCAGAAGCACTGGCTGTGGGTGTTTATTCAAGGAATTTAAGCACTTGGACACCTCTAAACAAGAAAAGCTGTGTGTGTGCCACGGCTCTGCTTGGCTGCACCTTTAACACCTCCTGTCTGTGAAGAAATGCCCAGTTTGGGTTGGAACAGACATTAAAGCTCGTCTCGTTCCACTCCACGCCCTGCCATGGGCAGGGACACCTTCTCCACTAGAGCAGGTTGCTCAGAGCTCCATTCAGCCTGGCCCTGAACACTTGCAGGGAATTAAAATTTATGGGATTTAAATCATACACCCTGAGCAGAGCCGTGCCCGGCGTGTGCTTGCCCCAGCTCTGCTCCGGATTTCTCGGATCAGATAATCCCCAGCTGGCAGACACTGCCAGGGATGAACGACCCCGGCTCGGTGGTGGCAGATGGAGGAGTCAGAGCTCGGCCGGGACACGCCGTGACCTTGTTTCCTGTTTTCCAATGCTGAAAACAACCCCAGTGTCTGAGTGAAGAGGAAGGGTGGATGCTCTTCCATTGGAGCAATGCTCAGTGCCCACAGAATGCGGAATTCAGCCATTTTTCCTGGAAAAAAGGAGGCTCGGGGGAACCTTTTCACTCTCTGCAACTCCCTGACAGGAGAGGGGAGCCGGGG
>VZRE01000338.1:295175-311965 GCA_013396775.1 Cephalopterus ornatus | reverse complement strand
CCGTGTTACCATCCCCACTTCAAATTTGGGAAAAACCTCCCTTTCTCCACCTATCCTTCCTAAGTTTGTAAACCTGCACCTCCAAGTATTACTTTATTTGGTAGGTTCCGCTTTTCTTCCAGACCCTTCCATGGCAAACCTTATAAAAGCGGCCGCCACCATGTCAATAAAGTTCACTCCACTCCATCTCCGGTGCTGTGTGCGTGCGCGTTTTTCCTGCGCCGCTACGTCATCGCGCCCAGAGCTCAGCGAAATGCTGCGACCTGCTAGCTAGCCGGCAACCCCTCGCTACTCTACCCGGAGTGGACCAACCCTCCATTCCCACAGGTTGCGACATGTATTCAAAACTTTTCAGAGTTCTCTTTACTATTCAGCTATAACTTTGCAGCTCTTATGTATGTCTGCAAACTGCATGGAATGAATAAATTCTGTCAGGAGGTTTCTAAAGGAAAGTTACTGGTAGAAAACCATTGTTTAAAGAGTGAGATTAGAATAGCAATAGCTAAAATCATAGTAAGATCGAATTCCATTCAGATACTGTGTGCTTAATTTATTACTTTTATTAGTTTGTTAGTATTTTCAGAATCTCATTTTTTACCATGATTTCGAAAATTTTCACAGTCAAAATTTTAGACTTTGATTTGTTATAGTGAATCCTTATTTGTTGCTTTCTCTAGTATTAAGATAAGTATTAAGATGTTAGTTCTCTTGAATCTGAGTATCTTTTTCTAATTTAATTCATTGAGCCTTTTGAGTTCATTGGTACCTTTTCCGCTAACATAAACACACACACACACATATCTGGAGAACATTGGTGTTTATGAACACTTCCATAATATGGAGTTTTAGTTTGTACTTACGTACAGTCTTTTGTTCAGATATTTCACTAAATTGTTTTTACTAAAATGTTTGTTTTGCTTGGTAATGATGTGTCTACCTGTGTGTAGGCACATGAACTACCTGGATTTAACCTGGATGGAGGAAGCACTCAATCTGTATTAGTGGTGCTTACTTCTCTAGAGTCTACTTAAATTTCCTGCATATTTCACAATTGAATGCAGCCATATTCTTTATTTAAATAATTATGGTAGGAACTGGGGATAGGATTAAATGATCAGAGTGTATGCAGCTATGTAATATTATTTTTGTAAGCTTTCACTTGCTTTTAAATACAAGTATCAGATATGAATGCTCTCATTTAAAAAAATCTGAAAGTATAAACTCCTTTTTATATCCAATATGCTTACGTTGTAGAAAAAACAAAACCTTTTTCTCTATGTAGTAGTTGAAAGAAAGACAATTAAGATTTTAGGGCGCATTCAAAATAAATCCTATCCACCACTTTTCACTTTTAACAGCCTTGAAATGTGCCTGGATATTCCCTAAAGGATGCTAACATTTTGGCTAAGCAAACCTTACGATTATGGTCTGTTATACTTTGATCCATAAATCAGAATGCACTATACAAAAGACAGTCAGTAATACTTCATGATGATATGGCTTTTTAGTAACACTTTAGTTATTCATATGAAAGAAAATATTAACGATAGGAGGTGATATGATTTAGAAAGCAGAGATAGTATTCTCCTTGAAGATTTTGAAACCTGCTGGTTTCTTTAAAAGCATTGATTTTCTAGGAGTTACTTTAATTATCCAAGATGTTTCAACTAATAAAACTAGTTACTAAAAAGTTTTTAATTTGTTCTTTTTTTTTTTTTTCCAAAATTAACACCTCTAAGTATATTTCCATCTTCACAAATGTATTAAAAACTCAGGACTTAGTGACTTAGTAGTTATTAATCCTAACACAGCTTTTATATAAAAATGATTTGCCAAAATAAGAGATACTTGTGTGGAAGGAGGGGAAAAGTGCAAACTTTTTGATGAAAATATTTTAGAATAAATAAATATTAAAATATGTATATAGTAACAACACTACCTGTATGAGACTTAATCACCATGCATTGTGTTCTTATGTTTGTCTAAATGATGAAATTATAATACTGATTTATAGCGGATCACACTGTTCAGATGAGTATTACATCAGTAACATTTTCCATGCATAGAGGAAGCAGGATGTTTCTGTTCATTATCTGATGCCTAAATCCAAAAGAAGGCAGCCAACCAAAAAAGTTCTTCATAAAATCTTCTTTTTAATAAAAACATCCTATCCTACTTTCTCTTGTTAAACATAGCTCAGTAACATTTTAATTACATGGAATCCCTACACCTGAGAAAGAAGCTCCTTGTTTGTTTTGAATATACCTTGGGACTCTACTTGAAATCATATTTCCTTTAATAACTCAGTGTAATTCTTAACTTGCATGTGGCATACATTGCCCTTTTGGGAAATAATGATGACAATGTTATTGATGGAGTTTGTATCTAAAAATCAATTTATATTAAACTGATGTGAAAAGAAATGTATTGAAACAGCATGCACAAGAAAGCATGATGTTTTTTTCATCCTAAGAGCTGTTTCAAAAATGTTTTTAACAGTGATATTGTGGCTTAGGTGGTAGCACACCTTAAGCAATATTCTCAGTTATTTTGGTGAATTTCAGATTTCCTTCCTTAAATTCTTTCCATTCTAGTCTCAGTTTGGTCTGGAAGTATTTCCAAAGTGAGTGAGTGAGTGCTATGTGATTAGAAATTCCTCAGAAAAAGCCTTCCCTACCAGGAGTTACTCATTACATTTACAGATTCATATATACTTATGTACTTAGGTATCAACTTGGAAAGCTTACACAGGATTGCTTGATTTTTACCTAAACAGTTTAATGCAAATTTGTAGATTCAAACACCAAAATAATTTGTGTAAATACATGCTTGTTTTTTTTATTTTGTTTGTTTGTTTTTGTTGTGTGTTTATTTTATTTCTGTTTTGTAGAGTGAGGGAAGATAGTAAGATTCAACTTCCAGAGAAGTTTTTGATTCAAGATAGGAGACCTAATCTTAGGGAAGTGCAAAGGCTTGATCTGAGGCAAAAATAGTAATAACTGGTAAAGTGTTCTATTTATAGAATACAGATTATATACCTAAAGAATACAGAGAAACAGGGCATGGAATTTATTTAGAACATTGTATTTGATCCAGAAATATAATTATCTAGCTGCATATTCTGATGCTGTTGTGGTATGATTCTATTTTTTTTTTTTCAAGTAATCCAAGTAGCATGTGTATGTTTGTATACTGTATGTCTGCATGACTTTAAAAATATACTTATTACTCTATTTCTTTGCAAATATTGATGAAATTGGAAAATTCACTAACAACAACACAAATATTCAGTTCATACTCCCCCTGCTTAATAATATGCTTAAGCTTGTTTTAAAAGTTCAGATATTTAGAATGCTTAACAAAAACAAAGTTAGAAATTAATTCAAGGGTTAAAAATAGTATTGTACTATTAATTATAAAAAGTAATGCAGAATTAAGAACTATTTTGGAAATGCACATGTATGGACAAAGATTTTTTTTGTTTGCTTAATAAAATAGGGTTTTGCAGATAGTACACTCAAAGCCATTAAATAATTGAATTTATATGCAATATAACTGCCAGGTTGCCATGACATTATAGATACTTCAGAGAAGATTCTGATACCAAAACAGCTGCTGTTAAGAATGTGCACCCTAAACAGAGATTGCATTACTGTTTTCCAGATGACAACAATGAATTTTTAGAACCTTTTTAAGTAGGATTCTTACCCCTTTCTACAGTAAAATGTCAAATAGAAGCAAATTAAATATAACAAAACAAGTTAGATATATGCATGTGCACACAAGTTCTAATAAGAAAGAGCAAAGTTATAAGGAACTCTGACTAGGATTTACAAAGAATTAAAGGACAGTCTCATAAATTGTCTTATTAAAAGGCATTTTTTTGTTTCTGTTCCATGGAGTAAAAACTCAGACTGATCAGCCATGCTTCTTGGAAAAGAGTAACTGCAAAGGCTCCCTGAAGGCCTGAAACTGATATACCAAGGCTTTACAGTTTTAATTTTATATATGTGTTCATTTAGAAATCAAATAATTTAGATTTAATGTCAAGTTGGAAAAGACTAAATGACAGTGATACAAGAGGGTTGTAGTTTTGTTTTTTTATTTCTTAACCCAAACCAAAGCTTCCTCCAAAACCAATTTCAAGTGGTATCATGTTAAGACTACATGGGAGGAAGTCTGATTCTGAAGGTCAGACCTCTGATGAGATAGTGTTGGTCTTCAATGTGCTTTCATTTATAACACTTTCCAGACAAAATACCAGATCAAGTGCTGTGTGCCTGTGTAGCTTAAGCCACACTTAATTTTGTTGATGAACCTGTAACTGGTATGGCCTTGGGAACATCAGAATTGATACAAGGATGACCCTTTGCCTTTGGTCAGCTCAAGAAATGCTTTCCCATAGCAAAGATCTTAAGTGTCTTTGTTGCTAAACAATAGGACAAGAGGAAATGGCCTCAAGTTGCCACAAGGGAAGTTTAGGTTAGATATTAGGAAAAATTTCTCCACCAAAAGGGTTGTCAGGCAATGGTTGAGTCACCGTCTCTGGAGGTATCTAAAAGACGTGTAGATGTGGCATTTAAGGATGCAATTTAGTGGTAGACTTGGCAGTGTTAGGTTAACAGCTGGACTCAATGATCTTAAAGGGTCTTTTCCAACTTTAATGATTCTGTGATTCTGAATTTTCATCTCAGCATCCTCCTTCCATATTTCCTCAAGATGGGGCACATATGCTACAGACACAGGCATTTCTGTGACCCATGTTGCTGAGAGCTGTGACAGGAACCTCCTTGAGGAGAGTATCACAAATCCTCCTCACAGGCTGCAGATTCTTGAGGCAAACTTTAAAAATATCTCTCTAGCTAAAATGTGAATTACCAGGCCTGCAAACTTCTGTGAGGCAGTTATCAGAGATCAGGAAAGTTCAGGGACAACACCCCTTTTTGTGGATGCCAGTTCTCAGATGGCTTATGTGGATGCCATTTTTATAAGGGTGATCAGTTTAAAACTGCCTGTGGGAGAGGTTTATGTCTCAAACATAGTGCCTAATATTGCAACATGGGTGACAGCACAGCAAATCTTAGAGAAAGACTTTACAGAAAGAGAATGGGATTCCTTTTAAAAAGAAAACTGGTGTGACTTATTGAGCCTCACCCACACGGTGCCTAGCAGTAGGATGCATGTCTTCCCAATACCTGGGCTGGAAGTCAAGTGCTCAGATGCTACTTGTACCCAGGCAGCCTGTCCAATCTGGATCTGCTCACTGGATGCTGTGAAGTGTGGTGGTCCTTCTGCCACAGGCACCGACAGGTGGTCCCTGCCCACCATCCTGTTTTTCCCAGGCTGGCCATGCCTGCAAGTCTGAGAGAACATCTCTATCTCCTGTTGGAGCCCACTGGAATGACTCTCATTCCTGAAAGCCATCAGGATTTCTTTGCTGCCTCTCTTCTGGATATCCAGAGAAGCAGCATATGAAATGTGTGCAGTGCTCACGATTTACAGACAGGCTGATTTTGGGGCTGCTAGCTCCTGACACTCCGACAGCCCTTCTCCAGGGTCTGCTCTTCCTGTGACTTCCACACCCACCTGGCCCCATCATTCCTGCCCTAGTGCTCCTATTGGTGCTCTCTGTAAGAAAACTACTTTCCTTATTGCTGAATGCCATGTACTGGTGGTTTTCTGGTGAGCAGATACATTATACTGCTATATTTGCTGTCCACAGTTTGCTAATTCCTGGGTCAGTTATGGAGCAGCTCAACTGAAACAGGCAGGGAATGACGTGGAGAAGGCACACCTGAGAGCATTCTTTGTGCAGGCTGGGCAGGTCTTTCCTCATAAGCTGTCTGTGCTTCTTGCAGTGTCCTATGATTGATACCAGATGGGCAACGTGGTCTGGGATTCTTTGCAGAAGGGTTTGCCTTTTGTGGGGAGCAGTGGCTGCTAGGATCCTTTGTGATCCATGTTCTTGATCCATGTAACTTGAGTAAGAAGAAGGTGCACAAGCATGAGACTTTCCTGGGACAAACCAGCTCAGGCAAGCACAAGTGGAGTACACAAATTTATTCTATCTATGGAATAACTTCGTCTCTTCCTTCAGAATCTATTGTTTGTTCATTCTCTGGATAATTGTATCCTGGTTTTGCTTCTGAACCCTAAAACCTTCTTTTGTCTTACTGTTAACTAAGTTGCCTGAAAGGCTCTTAGAAGGAACTTTCTTAAATAAAGCTGAATTTCTTTGCAGTTTGTAAGGATGCTAGTGGATGATCTCTCCTTTAACAACTTTTTGACATTTTCATAAAAGTTTCTAGCAGCCTTGACCTTCAGCAGTTCTTCTCTAACTTCCCTAAGTTGGATGCCAGAACTAAAAGCTTCTTCTTCTGAAGTTGTTTCTTTCTTTTAGTGGCAGCTTAATAGGAGCTTTTGACAGAGTCTGCTCTTATATCTCCATGGAGAGGTTCATTTTGGACAGACAAATCACAACAGCTACAGCTGAAATCTTTGTGCTCTGGTTGATACTTAATCGAAAAGAAGGTTTTTAATTTTTTTTTATTTTTTTTTTAAGATCTATCTCTAAAAGGCATGTGCTCATTCATTGTCCTAGACACACAGCAACACAGTCAAGATGCAAGGGATATGATTTAATTAGGCTTCAGCTGTACTAACTCCTCTGGGAGTTATCTGGCACTAATTCAAATAAGGCAGGTCATGATTTTTCTCTGGTGGAAGCCTGGATTACTTCCTGATTGACATTATTGTCCACAAGATGAAGAAGTGGCCTGGTACCAAAAGCCTGGTACCACCTGGGTGTTGGTAATTGTAATTACTGATGTCACCGCTCTCTGTGTCAGGGTGGAGAGTGGAAGGGAAGAGCATTATGATGGTGCTGTGAGAATTAAATTTGTTATCTTGTCTTGAGAAAAAAAGAAAAAAAAAATCAAACTAATATTCTTTCTTAAAGAAAGATCCACTCATCACTGATCTATTAGAATGCTTAGCAATATTTCCCAACATCTGAAAATAAAAGCCAGTATATACAAATTTTGCTGTAAGGAGTTTAAACCATAACTGGAACCAAAACCAAGGTCCTGGTCATATTTCTTTGGCAGCCTCGAGCCCGTAAGCAGAAAGCAGACATTTCCTTATGTGTCTATTTCTCCCCTCAACACAGCACAGCAAGTGACTGTTAGGTATTTGTTTCCCCAAAAGAAATAATTATTCTGTGTCTGTGGTTTCTGCACTCCTGCAGCAACTTCTGATTGAATATTTCTCTTAAATGATACCAACAGTGGCTAGCGTGCTTGGAGTGTGGACTGAGAACTGATAGATACTACATGAAAATTACAGATTTTGGGAGAGATAGGAGGGAACTGGGGCTGATAGTGTCTGTGAAAGAGATCTGCTTAATCTTACAGTAGCTTTGCTAGATGACTTAAAAATTTCAGACAGAACTGAACTCTCACTAACCTTCACAGGATTTAGGAATTACATGGCTTCTTTTTATATATTTATGAAATAAAACTTTTTCTTTCCCAAATTAACATAGATGAGGCCTAACACGAAATATTCAAAAGGACAAGCAGTATTTTCTATTGAAACTAAGTTCAAGTTTAAATAATAAATAAAAAGACTGTTGATTCATTAAGTTCATGGAACTAACTCAGTGAAATTCCTGTAATGAGAATGTTTGCTTTCTACAGAACTTTAGGAAATATTTTGGTTCATTAGAGATAACATCTGGTCAGCTGTAAGAAGTTTTTCTTACTTCAAAAATGTTTTTATAGGAGTCTCCGCTAATGCAGATATTTCCACTGGCAGCTGGTTCTAAACTGAGGATAATGGATTCATCTATCAAGGGAAACTGTATGCATATTCAATCTCTTGCCACCAAAGTTATAAGGATTTCATGTAAATGCAAAAAGAAAGGAGTATAACAGATGACTTCAGGCTTGTTTAATGCACTTTCTCTGCTTTTTCAACTCTAAGCATTGTACATTTATCTTCTAATGTTGATACATATTTTAGCAACTCAGTATACAATTGGTTCTGCTAAAAATCCTATCAACCCTTCTGTTACACATAATATTTTTTTTAGGAGGTTGTTTCATTTATTTCTCAGTTTGAGCTAAAATGTCCAAGGTAATACTGGCAGTCTTACACAGAATTTTGTCACGTATCTGCTTGTGCCCATTGCTGTAACATTTAGTTTGGTAATTGGAGAGATGTGTACATCAGATTCAATTTTTAATGTGTTTTATCCATGGAGATTTAGCTTTCCATTCAGTGATCTTGTTTGTGATTTTAAAGCTAGCTCACCTCAAGAATATCAAATTATCTGTCAATTAGACACTTTCACTGATTCTAAAGACTGGTGTGTTATTGAAAAATAAGATTTTTTTTTTTATGCATCTTATGCTGTGGTCTTTTTGCTGGACATTTGTTTTGGCAGTGGTTGTATTCTGTAACGCTGCAGCTTTTTTTTATTTTTTTTTATTTTCTTTTTCTATGGATTCTTTAGCCCAACACAATTGCAATTCAGTCTTCTGCTATTTTTCATTCCTTCCCTAGGTTTTTTCACTTGCTGTCACTGAATTGGTATTATTGCAGTAAGGATTCCATTTTATATGGAATCAGAAATATATATTAGAAATAGCAAGTCTTTTTATTCAGTACAATGATTTGTATGTACACATGTAATATACAGAGATACACATTCAGGGGAAATAACATGAGAATATTATTAGTAAGCAAAATATCTCATTTAAAATGTAGGAAATACCAGAATGAAGATTTTTTTTTTCCATGCAAGCTTAATTGGCCCTTCCACGCGTGTTATCTTCTTTAATTAGATGGTCACTCTCTCCTTCCCCTTTCAGAGTCCATGCACAGGGTGTTATTGTACGTGCAGATATTCACAGCATTGTTGTTATCATCCCACCAACATAAAAAGGGGAGGCTGGTTCAAAACTCCAGAGCTACAGCTTTGTATGGATGATGGATCCCAACCTCTGGGGGATCAGGGGGTTGTGTTTGGAAGGGAAGAACTCTGTGGGGAGCCTGACATATTGTCCATGGAGCCTCAGCCACGGGGCTGGGTGCACACGTATGCACACCTGTCTGAAGGAATGGCATCTATTGCACCTGCTTTGGCATGTTTCAAGGTTGATGAAATGACACTTGCCACTGGGGAACAACAAGCAAGCAGCTCCAGCGGAGAATTTCTAAGCAAGTTAGTGTTGCCCTCATTTTAGAGGTGTAGAAGGGAGACGCTGAGAATTTAGATTGAAAATTTCGGGTAGAAAAGCTGGTAAGTCAGAGAGCAGACTTGTCTGGACTAAGTGATTTTGTGTGCTGAAAGAACTGTTCTCCTTGTCTTCCTGTGTAGCTGTGAGTAGCCAGTTCAACCAAATCTCTGCCTTTCAGAGTAAACACCCTGAACAATTAATTAATGCATAGTTATGATAGCTTCAGTTATTATATTACCCTGTATTAAGTGGTGACTTTGTGGGATGAGGTCCAAGTTTCTAATGCAGCACTTGCCCTGCACCAATGTTCTCAACAGTCAACAATGTACAAATCTTTGTGTAAGATAAAAGGATGGTAGCATTTTATTCATCTGTGTATGCAGTTCTTAATATCTCAGGAAAAAGAAGCATATTTTTCTACGGAGATCAAAAAAGAGATCAAAAACTATTTTCTAGGTAACAGAGCAATGGTGTGACCCTGTGAAATTCCAAAATCTGGAATAGACATTTGCTGTCTGTGGTAAATCTCTCTTATCATCTCTTGTCTGATGATATTCTTGACCTAGTCCTGCCTCTGCTTTCTGCTCCTTTTCTGTGTTCCTGTCAGGTTTGCCTTATCATTCCAGTCCCATACTTTCCTAATCCATCTGTTCCTTAAGTTTAGATGTGTGTTTTTTTTAAAATATGTACCCTCCTGATTTTGTAACAAAATAGAATTCTTAAAATTCAGTAGAAAAAGGTAAGATTCTCCATTGTCATTTTCTGCCTCATTAATAAATAATCAATGCAAAATTCAGATGCTGACTTTCAGTTCTAACCAGTAATTATCAGATTTCATACTGCTTTGTGAGGTTTACAGTCTTTCAATGCACCTCTTTCTACTCTTCCAGAAACTAACTTTGCAAAAATTCAACCATGGAAAAAACACAAGAAAAATATGCTAGTATCATTTGGAAGAGAACCTTACATGAGTTGTCTTTTTTAATATAGATGACAAACTCCTGCGCAATTCTGAAGTTTACTAAATGATACCTGGGGAGTAAGGTTGCCTGGACAAAGTGGTTTGTTGTTAAGTCCATAAAGAAACTAAAGATGTGTAATTTTGCTTTGGGGATTTCAAACATCTCTCCTTCATGGTGCATGCTGCATTGTAAAATCATATTTTGTAAGTATCTCTTTTCACACTTTTTGATTCAGAACACCTAACATTCTTCCTCTGTAATAAAACAACAAAAAAAGCCCCTTTAATTCAGTTCAGTAGAGGGTGAAAGGCAAGTAGTCCTCTTTTTTTCACTTCTTTTTCCAGGATGGCTTTGATATCAGGTGCAGTGGACTCACTATTCAGTTGTGAAGCACAAATAGTGCAGTCAACCTGAGATAATTTGGAATTATGCTTAGGTGTGTGAAAACAGTGAAATTTTCCTACACTTCCTATTCTTAAGTAAACAAGAAAACTGCAGATATTTCTAGTATGTGTGTAAGTTCACATTTGTATAATGTATAACACATATTCCTTTTAATTATTATATGTTACTAATTAGTTTGAAGAAAGACTTCTGTCTTTATACAGATAATTAAAATTAGGATGAAGTATACCTGACTTCTGGTTCTTAAAAATTTTTCATTGCCCTTTTTCCCTAGTAGATACTTAAGCCATCGTGTGAAAATCAAGAACTCTGTGTTGGATTCATAATTTTCCCGTACAGGGTGTGTGTGTAAGCAGTAGAACACTCTACAATCCTGAATAAAACCACGGTGATTGAAGATTGTTTAATGATAGCATGGTGGAAATGAGGAGCACAGTTATATACTTTGCTAAGACTTAGAGAACAACCTAGAATTTCAGAAATTCTTGCCTTCACTCAGACTGCCAGTCCTTGAAGTCTCTCACAAAGTGAGCCACGTTCACCTACATCACATGTAGATGTGGCACTTCAGAACAAGGTTGAGTCGTGGACTTGGCAGAGTTAGGTCAGTGGTCTGACCTAACTAGATGTCCTAGATCTTGGACATCTTTTCCAACCTAAATGACTCTATAATTCTATGAACATTTTTGTGTCTTTTTCCTAACCTTCCTTACCCAAGAAGAAGTGAACAAAGCTGGTTTTCTAGAGGAGGTACATAAACTCCTTCTGCTTTCTGCTCCAGGTGTGCAGGTTCTTTTCTGCAGCTGTTTTTCTATCCCCGAGCAGATCATCTGTTCACTGCTTATGATGGCACGGCATATCCATTGCTTCTACAAGGGAGGATTAGCAGAGGCAGTTGATGCTACTTTTTATTTGTTTAGGATTTTTGGTCTTCATTATTCCTCTATATACTTTGAACTCGTGCCAATAGTTTACAATAGGGTGTTACATGCTTGTCAGGAAAGTTACTGTACTAATTTGTGAAACAGTTCTAAGCAGGATTATAAAAATAGGACTCTTTTTTTCCCCCCTCCTAATTATATCTTTACTATAACTATTGTTTCTTTCACATTAGCCAGAAAAATCAGGAAGGATGTGCGAAGAGTGTGGATTCAGTTTTGGCGAGATGAATCCCGGTGTCTGCTTCAGAAGGTTCATTGACTTTTTATAAGTAGCCTTTCAGCCTGTTTGAAGTATTCAAAATAATTTCTTTCCCTTTAGAAATACATTTTGCTGTTGAATTGTGTTATACAGAAGTGAGTTAATTTATTTAAATGACTATTCTGCATGTTGGAGATAAAAATAAATATATAAATAAAATAACAGTTTCAGTTTTCAGAAATTCTGTGACAGAATTTCTAAATGGAGCTATGGGAATAGTTAAACTTAAAAAAAAAAATGAGAAAAAGAATACATGCTTACCTTTTAATTCTTTAAGTTTAAATGTGAAGTGGTACCTCAAAAGGCAAGAGTAAATTTCACACCTTTGGAGTTTGAAATCACTGGCTTGCTTCCAAGCATGTCAGTTATTTGAGTTAATTATTTTAATGTCCTGATTCCTATTTAAATAAACACAACTGCACAACAGAATATTATTCCTGCGCTGCCCGTGCTAATGGAAACTACCTTACCATGCAAATGTTGTATTGAAAGAAGATGGATTTTCTATAAATAAAAAGTTCCAGGGATTTCCCCCTACATTCAGTTCTTTGGGACTTTCTTCAAAGGCAGAGTTGGAAGTTTCCAAAAAAGGTAGAAGTGCTCAATGTGAGACATCAGAGAAAGTCTGAATTTAAGAGCAAGTACCTAAATTTTCCAGGCTTTGTGTAATGGGGGAAAGCATTTATCTGTGTTTTCAAGAATTTTGAGGTCTTTAGAGCGTTTTTGTATAGGGACATCCAGAGACACTCGAACCATCTTAAGAAATTCACATACACACACAGATCTAGTCCAGAACATGTCTGCTAGTGTTGTTAGTAGATTCATTTTTTCTTGTTTTCCTCCTAATTTTCTCTTTGCCATAAAATAAGACCTCAAGAGAAGCCTTCATCACATGGAATATCTTTTTCAGCGAATTACTATCTGCCTTTAATCCCGCAATGTGTAATTGAAATCTAAAAATGTGATCAGTAAGTTCTCAACAGGTTCAAATAAATACAGTAGGATTACTTTTCTCCTTTCTCCCCTGAATTTGATTCGAACTGTCTTGATATCTTACCTCTGAAAAGAAAATAGCTTTTGGAAGAGTTCAATTTTTTTCAAGGCTGACATTTTATGGCGGTAAAAATATATGAAAGAAAATTGGTATAACCACAGGGCTATTTCTCAAATCTCTAGCTAGTTTCTGTCAAGTGTAGATAAACAGTACTAATATCATTGTTGATTCTGGCTTACAAACCTTATACAATTTTTTATTACTTCAATGCAAGGTTTAATTTTTTCTTATTAAATTCAAGGCAGAAATAAGTTTTAACTTCCATTCACACCTCCTCTCTCCATGGATTCTTGTACACTGTCTTTTCCTTTTGCAACATATATTAATGTAACAAAGTGGATAAGGAACATGCTTTTTGCTTATTCCCATTGCATTCTGTCTCTTCTATTCCATGCAAACTCATGTTCCCTCTCATTATTTAAGGTGCATTTTTTAATTAAAAAAAACCAGAAAAGTTTATGTATATGCAAAAGTGCAACTAAAATACAATAGCATTGAATTTAAATCACATATTTTCATATTTGATTGTTACTCTGTTATATCTTTTAATAACTGTGAGTCTTTCAGTTAACTATGAGGAGGAAAATTTTAAACTATTTTTAGTATACTGAATTGTGCTTATATGTATATATAAAAATTACTGTTTGGAAGCCCTGAGTCAGATTTTAAGTCTATGAAAGAGTAACTCAAAGTTAGGTTTTAAGAGAATTGATGCTATAGGGTAGTCTAAACCACACTTTGTCTAAACTACAGTTGCAAAAGACATAAAGTAAGCAGGGAAAATAAATATCATTAATAAATGAGCTGATACAATTGGGAAAAAGAATGCAGGCAGGTTTTCAGGCAGCAAACTCTCATTCCTTCACCCATGACAGTGAAAATATGGCTAGCATTTTTCTGAATCACCAAGCAGTCTGTATAATCTCTCTTCTTGTATTAAACCAGGTTTCTTGTTTTATCTTGTGATCTTGAACCATTAATATCATCTACTGTGTTCTTTATTTTGTTTTAGAAGGATTTTCAGTTTATCAAAAAATAACAGATCGGGGGACTTCTTTAATCAGGGGGTTGATCTTACTGATATATACAGTCAGTGGCACAATTTTTCTCTGTACAAGGTGTCTTAGGTTGATTATTCCAGATATTGAATGTATAAAGGACCAATTGCCTCTTTCTGTAGCCCTGAGCTCTGCTAAAACACGCAGTTTTACTTAAAGGAGTCTAGACATAGCATAACAAAGATTTCCAAGGAGAACTCCTATTTATTTGATGATTAGTTATGTCATCTTTACACCATGAGTAAAGAATAGCAATGAAAATTAGCTACACTTTCTTTTCCGTCAAGTAATGATGCTGACTGCCCTCTGCACTGGTGAAAAGACTGTGAGAGAAAAAGGCCGTTAAATACACTTCTTGTGAGATAAGTCATCTTCAAAATCATATTATTACTCCCACATAAACAATGAGAGGATGGAAAACCAAGAGATCAGTCTTTTAATCCTTTTGCCACCTCCAAAATTAACAAATTAACAACTGTGCTCCTTAGACAATGTACATGAGCTAAGATTTCAGATATACATGAAAAAAAGGAAGGTAGAAGCTACCCAAACTATAATGACAGCTTAGATTTTGGCTTTATGTTTTGCTACAAGTCCACATTTCACATAGCTTATGAAAAAAGGAGAGAGAAGAGAAAACTGCAATTCCCTATGTTATTCCTCTAGACAACGATGTTGTGCAACTCCTTCCTAGGAGTCTTTCTGGAAATGAGTGATACCTTCCTAGAAATGAATGATACCTACAACAAGGTGAATAAAACACTGAAAATGCAAGATATCATAGTCCAAGTTAGAAGCAACCAAAAAACGAAAAAAATCAACTTGCCTTACAGCTAAAAGTCAGCTGTAAAAAGGATAAGAATTTCTCCCATACACTGAAACCTAAAAGCTACGGGGCTCAGTTAGAGGGACCTGTGAGATTATGCAAAACATGCAGGACTTGGTGCTAATCATTATCACTGGGGTATTACTTGAGGACAACCTGCAGAATCCATGCTTAGTGAAAAAAGCCTTAGACTGGAGCAAACACGAAAGTCACCACAAAACTAAATCTAATAGATTAAGAGGAAACAGTGTCTAAGAGGAAAAAAGTTTCCTTCTTCCATCCTTCCTCACCAAATGTTCTGGTTGTGAGGGTGGATTGGTAGGGTGTATTTCAGTTCTTGTTGACAAGGTGATTTTTCTGGTATTAATGTGCTGGTGGCACGTAGGTTAAAGGACATGCACAAACAACATACAATCCCTCAAAGGTTCCTACATTTGGACTGGCATTACTACTTCTTTTATTTCTGCTGAAGGTAAACTGTTCCTATAAAAGAGTACCACCACCCTGTTCCTATGTATCATTTATTTCATCAGCAGGGTTTCTTCTTCCTTAAAAATATAATGGCACAACACCACAAGCCAACACATTTTGTTCCTAAGAATGACCTTTGCCTTGCTTACTCTTCTCCAAAAAGTTGTATCGACTGGCACTGATGCAGAACGTCATGCCAATGCTTACTAATACTTAGGAACTGTGCTTCCTTAGCCTCAGTTCTATTAATAATGGTGTGAAAATAACAGTGCTATAATAAGCAAAGTTGTAAATGCTGGTCTAATAATTGTAAGCTGCCGTCTAGTTTATAGGTTTTATGGAAACTGCAGTTAAAATGTTATAAAGAGTTATACAGATCTTTAATTGCTCAATCTTTTAAATTATGCACTCCATGAACACAGTTTTTTCTAGTGTCTCATACTGCAGCAGTTAATTTTATACCCCATAGTTCTGGATATCAAAGAGCTTCTTTTAAAAAGTCTATGTTTTCATATCAGACTAGTTCTGAGGTTTTCTGATTTTTTTTTCTTGCATGTTTCTTTCAAAGCTAAGTTCTGAAAACGGCTATGTGTAAAATTGCCCTTAGTTTGAATTTTCAAAGAAATCTAAACTTTTACTGGAAAGAGATGACTTACATTTTGTTAGTGTAGAGGGAGTGATTAGTTACTCAGTGAGTGTCAGCACGTGATCTATAACAAACCTCATAAAGAAATCAGAAAGCCCTTTTTTTCTTCACCGTTAGTGACAAGCGTTCATAGCTCGGAGATTACAATTGTGGACTTTGATTAAATAAATAAATAAATAAGTTTATCAATTCTGATCCCTGTTTTCAGTTATGGAATGTAGGTCCTATTGTGTATAAGAAGAACTTTTTATATTTGTTTACCTTTCTGAAAATGTTATCAGTGCTTGATTTGGTATGGATTTCACGGATAGTCAGTTCTGCAGAGCCAATTCCCAGGGAGGACAAGAGGTCAGTCTAGGGCTGAGCTCATGCACCTTCTTCGAATGAAAATGACCTTTACAAGCAAATTTACATTATATTAAAAGTATATCCTACTGCGCAAACTGGGTAAATTTTTATTGTTTGTTGGCATGTGTTTTTGAATTCAGTAGAAATATTTTTCACATCCAGAAAGAGACTCAAAAACCTTGTATTTCCAGTATGTGTCAGCAGGAAGAGAAAGGAGGAAGGCACAAGTACTGGAGATAGCTTATTTTTTTTTTTTTTAAGCTTCCCAAGAAACTGTGATTAGATTACATGAATTCTCTTAAGAATCTGTTCCTCTTTCTCTCCCACCTTCTCAATTATGCATTCAAGTGCCTGCAGTATATATACTCTGTGTACTGAGAAAATGACCCTGAGGATATCTACATTTTCCTTGGGAAAAGAAGCAAAAACCAAACAAATATAGTGTACCTCAAGATGTTTTATACTTTGCTGAGATTGGGTGATGATGTAATCTGTTGTAGGTGACGGGGAAGAGAAGTAACTGAAAATAAACTCGGGACTGAAGGCCTATAATGACAAGCAGCAAAAAAAAAAAAAAA
>VZRE01000338.1:144298-295142 GCA_013396775.1 Cephalopterus ornatus | reverse complement strand
AAAAAAAAAAGAAAATATGATGGAATAATGATGCTTGAATTGACTGTCTTCTGCTTTAGTAGCTATGGCCAGCCTTTCTCCAACACACATTTTCAATCAAAAAACCACAGAGGAAGACAGAAAATCTTTTAATTATGTTCTGAATTCATGGAACTGTAATCTCAGAATAATATATTCACAGCTCAATCTTTGTTTTTATGGGGTAAAATAATCTTTTCTGGAATACCACCTATGTTTTTTTTCTTCTTTGTAGAAAGATGGACCAGGATTTTCAAAAAACTGAGGTTAGAAAAATGTCTTCGAGTGAAAAACAACAACAGATGTCTGATTATTCCATGGGAAACTTATTGTCATTCATTCTAAAACTCTTCTTGATATAATTTAACATAGATAACTCAGAATAAGTAAAATAGAGTATGAAAAATGTCATTTGACAGAGATAAAGTTATAAAGTAGTTTCAAGTGGTGTCAGGATTTTACTAGCTGAATTAAATGTTTACTGCAAGTATATAGATGTTTCATCTGAAGAGAAAGGCACATTGAAATCTGTATCATTTATATGTATTGGCATAAACACACAATTCACCTTCCCAGTCATAAACAGGAAAATATAACAATTGTATTCTAAAATGTTGAGTCAATATTGTGTTGTACATGAAAGAACAAGTCTAACTGCCTCCAAGAAATCCTATTACATTTCAGTGACATTTTTTAGGCAGGGATGCACCATGTACTAGGGCCTCAGAACAAAATTTTTATTAGAAAACATGAAAATTAAGTATTTTTCCTATATTGAGGGATATTGAAAGTGCTATAAATGAGAGCAGGTTGTAAGACAAAAGGAAGCAAAAGTAAGAATACAGAGAAATAGCTTATTTTACATTATTAGTTGCAAGAAAATTCAATTATTCACCAATATTTAAGGTTTAGACTTCAAATAAAGTTTCATTTCTTCTGTCTTTAAATATTATAACAAATGGTTAATGACTAACAATTTTCATAAGTACATTAGTAACTAGTGGTGCAACTGGTAAACATAAAAAATTTAGGTGAATAGAGCAAGAAAATTTAGCATCTGTCATTTCTCATTTTCTTCAGAATTCTTTCAAGGGAAGTGTTACATACTTGCAAACAGTGTAAAATTGTATCATTCTCATTTTAAAATAATTAAAAACTTTGTTCACTGGACTAGAAATGCCATAACCTGGGTTACGAGACACTAATATTCTAGAGATAGGCTGGAGTTCAATTATACTTTCTGACTTTGTTGATAATACCTACAGTTATTTATGTTGATTGTTACAGCGTTTACGTTGATTTATAAATGTCATGTATTTAAAATTTTCTTTTAAACTTTTTTTTATTTCCATGGTGAGATACTGAAATACCTCTTCAAGAGTTGAAAATCACTTTCATTTTTCTGCTTTTATCTTCCCCTACAAAAGATAGTAATTTAAATCCCAGTATGAGGAATTCTGCTATTAATTTTCAGGATTACTGTCGTTTCTCTTAAGTCTGCTAGACTATTTGCTAGAGAATAGTATGTTGTCCTTCCTGAATTAGTCTCTTATGCCTGGATCCACTTGGATCTAAGGAAAATATGGGTGCATGGCTGAGTGCTGACTTTAGGGACCTGCTCGTGGTCTTGGGACTTCATCTGCCTTGATTTAGGTACGCAAAGTTTTCATGAGCCTTATTGTTTCTGTACCTTTTATTTCAGAAAGAAATATCAGTTTCCATAGCTGTCTGTATGAGGTATGAAACAGCTGTGTTCCTGAATATGTCATATTAAGTTTCCTTTGATTTTAATATATGTGTAGCTTATATTAATTTTAATTTCCTTTTTTTTTCCCTAACTCAGACCTAACAATATTGTACATTTTTAACTCCCAAAAGGTTGAAGCAATCCACTTTCATTAGGAAAATACATGAACTACAATGGAATATTCAACGAGCAATACAAAATCTGGAAAGTAAATAAAAAAATTTCCATATAATGCCTTAAAATAATTCTTAATGCAGGGTTCCATTTTCCTAGTTCACAAAAAAAAAAAAAAAAAAAAGAATAAACTGCATTAGAACTCTTCAATGCACTTTCCAGCTTCAACTGATCAAGTCGAATAGGTCTCTTTTTACCTGGATTATCAGTGCCTGGGTATTGAAATCATGTTCCTTGTGAACTGAAATTTCGTCTTTGGTAAAAAAGGGAACCAACAGAGCTTTTTAGAAGTTACCACCATTATTATGAAGCCTCTTCCTATCTTCGCATTAAACCACTAGAGCCAATTATGGCATGGCATTGTTTTGACAATTAATGCTTAAAACAAATATGTTACAATAACTGTAATGTAAGAACATGATAGCTATTCATTAATAGCTTGTATTTCCTTTTTGTATAGCCTGAAAAATGAATACTTTAGGGCATAATAACGTATTGCTTTTAAGATATTTATTGTATCAGAGAAGCCCCTGGCCCTGCATAATGATTCCACCCTAAAGCTGCATAGGTTTTATTAATTCCAAAAGTCTAGTTCCAACTATTGTCAGCTCCTGTGCCACCAGACCCAGGAATATTAGGAATGGCTGAAAATGGGCAAGATTCACAGAGGTATGCACACAGCTCTTAATTATAAAGAAACAGTTCACAAACTGAAAAGGAGTGGAAAACAGCATAATAAAACTAGAAAGAGGGCAAGTCCAAAAGCTGAAAGCCAATGACAGAAAATAAAGTTGAGTCTTCTTACTCATTCAGACGATTTTGACATATGTAATGTTGGTGTACTAGGCAAACGAACCTTTTGGTATCTTTTCCTGTAACACCAATAGAAATGGAACAGTTATTATTAAATGAGATTTCTGTTTAAATTTGTGTCAGACCAACGTTTTGTAACCTCCAAAACTTTCCAGTCTATTTGAGAATGATTTTTCTATTTCCTAATACCTATGCTTTGTTCATTTGATGCTAGATCAGGCTTGTACTGTAAAAGATGAGGAAGGAGCAAATTTGGTCAAACCAAATACCTGAGGTATTGAGGCACGTACAAAATTTTGTATATTGAATATATGATTTTTTGCAGCAAGTGGGAGAATACCAGGAGGAAATAGGATCTGCCAGGCTATTGCTGGAGACAAAGCATGTTCCTTTTTCAGTATTTGACCTGCAAATTTTCACAGCTCAAATTGCAGTGATAAGCATGAAATGAAAATTAGAAGTGACAGAATATGGCTGCAACCTGTAAGAAAGTTTGCTCATTTGTGAGCATTTGGTGAACACAGGTTCAGCATGAAGTTATTGTCCCAGAAAAATGGCGTGACATCCCATATAATAGGGTTATGCTTATTGCTTAACTACATATGAGATTGTCTGACAGAATCAAACCTTAAAGATCAAACTTGTTTAATCTGCATGTAGCACTGGTAGAGCTAAAATTGTAAACATATTATTTATTCCATCTCTTCATCAATAATGTTAACTACAGGTTTTACAGAGTGATTGAAAACCTACATCTAGAACCGTGTGAAAATATGAAATGGAACATTGATTAAATAGCTATATTTTAAGTAAGTTACTTGAATATCCTCATTTCTTCTCTCCCCAGTCTTCTTTCCAATGAAGTTCAGCACTTTTACCTTCTGACTATTGAAACTCTTCAGAAAAAGCAGCACTTCTTTGGTAGTAATCAGAGGCCTGAACGGCATGGGATCGCTTCCCTGGTTTGCTCGGTTCTCAGATTAAAAGACAGTTGATTTTTTTTTTTTTCTGGGTTATCTCCAATTATAATATGTCTGAAAAGTAGTTTAGGATAAAATCTTCAAACAGAGGTCCAGGCTGCAGTCAAAAAAATTATTTTGAAGGGTAGCAGTGTGACTTGAAGGACAGGTACAAACTGAGGAGATTTCAAAGGACTGGGAAAGGTCACAGTATGGAAAAGGGGCTTACAGGTAAAAAAGACAGAACAGAGGGATGAACTAAGGAGGTGAAGAGGACAATAGGTCTGCAGAATATAATACATAGTGAAAACTGAATCCATAAAAGATGGAAAGCAACACTGGAATAATAAAGATAATACTACCTGTGCACTGCAAAGTCTGATGAAAAATTAAAGGGGAGATTCTTTCAAAAAAGGCTATTTGAAGGCAAAGAGTGGGTATCGAGAAAATTTTTGTAGAACATGATCAGAAAGTTTAGAAAACATGGGAGGAAGAAATAAAAGAGGAGTCTCTGAAGTAATATAATTGACAAGGTTGACAGCCTCCTAACCGAACTGAAGAAGATAATGAGCATGTGGAGTTACATATTTTTAAATCTGTTGAACAAATGTAATACTTGAGAATGCAAAATGCATTAATGAGCTTATTTGCAATGCCACTGACCATGGAGAATTTTAGAAGGGAAATTGAGCTTTTCTGACAACTATTGCAGGAAAACTAAAGCAAAATATCTTTGCTTTGTAGGAGCATAATTCTTACAAAGAAGTTAGATAACTGATTTTTTAAAATATGTCAGTGTTGATTAAGTAGATCAAAATGCTAAATGAAGCACAGATATTGAAAAACAGTCATTCCAAGTACTTGCTTAGAGTTTCCTCACACAAATGGGGAATTAGGCACATAGCAATACGTACACTAAAAAGTGTGATGAATATAAATTACATTTCAAAATACAATTTTTTAAAGCTGAAGAAGGATTACCATTAAGCAATTTATTTTTTCTGTGACTTTGCCACTGGCTTTGAGAAATATTAAAACTTGTTGTCATGTTATTTGTTGAAGACAGTACATATCAGTGTGTGTCACGTCATAGAGAAAGATACAGGGTATCTTCTCTTGGTATCAATCTCAATCCACTGATGGCAGTTAAAGGTAAATTTGGATGGGTCTGGAAAGAGTGTAAAGATGGAGACAGGCTCTTTTTAGTGTTACCCAGGGACAGGCAATGGGCACAAGATGAAATACAGCTTGTGAGGAGTCTCTGTGGTCCTCTCTCAGATACTGGGGTGCCGCTGGAATTTGTTTACGTGCATGGGTGATGTATCATGTATATTTTTCTTACTAGAATTAACCTATCAAAATGCATCAGCAAAGACTTGTGTTCTTAGGAGGGTAAGCTTTGCAAACTATCTTCAGTGAATGAAGATGGAATTAGATGTCTGAAAGGTATTTATACCAGCAATATCTGGTTAATCAATCTTAAAGCAGTTGAATGTGTTTACTATTGAATGAAAATGATATATAATACTTACAATCACATCAATCCATTTCTTCATTTTCACACTTTTAAGTTGACTTGTGCCTCCTTGCCTCTGAAATCACAATGGAATCTAAATACAAAACATTTATGGGTTTTTCAAACCAAGGTGAGCTTACATGGAGATAAAATACTATTCACTATCGAGCCTTTTACTTGCTTTTTTTCTTCTTTACAAGTGCCTAAACTTTTAACTACTTTTAAAAATTACTTGCTGCTTTCATGTTCTTACAGGTAATACCAGAATACAAGGTGAAGTTACTCTTTGAGCCTTCCTAGTCATCAATTTTACTCCCTTTTCCTACTTTATTTTTTATCCACATCCCTAGAGTACGTAATTTTAATTGAAAATGTTCCTAACCTCTAGACTCTGAATTCTGTGAATCACAATCATATTGTTGTTGATGGTTTAGCCTTTTAGTGGTTATAAATATTTAACACTGGGTGCCATTAGACTAATTAGTGGTATACGCTCTAATCATTTTACATGTGGACTCTTACAAAATTTTCCTGTTTAATAATTGACACTTAAAATCCGTTAAAAAAAAACCACCATGAAATCTGTTCTACAAAGAACTTCTTGCTGTTGTACCATCTCACGCCCAGTACAACGTCGAGATTTGAAAGGTGCATAACCACGTGTAGAATCTAGCTTTTCTTTTTTGTCAGTAGCCAGCTGAAAGTATAGATGGTAAAGCACAGAAATATGTCTACAAACTATGTTTGAAGGTTGTGCAGTCTGTAGGCTGCTACTTGCCAGCTATTAACACATCAGCTTAGGCTGACACAAGCCTATGGATGTGCATGGGCCAGCAAATGCACCTGCTTACCACTCACACACATGAAGTAGCTGTCGATACGAAAATTTTGATACAAAACTAGCAAAAAGTTACCTGAAAAGTAGGATGGGTTACTGGTCTTGCCAAACAGACATATCCTGATAAGGTTTTATACGTGTTCGCATATTTACACTGTATTTCACAGTGTTTCCACGTAGTACACATGGAAGCTAGTGGGGATTAGTCAGTAATTACTGCATGTAGGCAGCGTGGCACTAACACTCTGCAAGATGGTCATTTCCCCTTCCCCACCAGGAGCCATCCATCAGGATCTTGTCTGACACTGTTTTCTTTATTTAAACTATTGAGTGCTTTTATTTTTTCATGTAAATAGGATAAGCTTGTTTTAGATCTACCTTTTGTGCTGCATGCAGTGTCTGCCTGACACTTAAAAATACCAGTCAGAAAGTAATCAGCTGTTTGTTCCTCCATGTTTGCCTTTCAAAATCATTGCTGACCTTTTATAACTGAATTGAAGTGGTTCTTTGCATAGCCTGTTTCACTGAACCTCAGCACCTTACCTCTGTTTGGTGAAATAAAGCAAGCAAACGTAATTTTCCCCTGATAGGAGATGGTGAAAGCCAGCTGGGATTCTCAGAGGAACCCTGTGGAAGGGGTGGAAGATCTGCAAGGCAGTAACAGGAGAGCAGGCAGAGACTGTGATTAGAAGTGATGGTAATGTATCACATCATAGACGCTTTGGAGGAATACCTCTTGAATTTCATGTGCAGCTATTTGATGCATAGGTTTTCCTTCTGTCTTTTCTAAGATTTCAGTCTTTTAAGAATCCCTGTGCCACGTCAGATCATGAATTTTGCATGACTTTCTTATCTTCATTCCCTAATAAGTCACAAAGACCTTACGAAATCAGAGCTGTAAGTGCCATTTCAGTGTGGCTTTCTCAGGTGGCAATTTCAGTTATCTACAAATATTTGTGAGATAGAAACTAATCCAAATTTATATGTTTCAGATATCCTAGAACTTTATGTCAAAAGGATGAAGACATTGTGCTCAAGAGAGAACAACTTCTTGGGGAGAGGCTGAAATGGGGGAATGAATTTCCACACAGAACAATTGTAGATGTTTCCTCTTTGCTTCAATCTCACCCTATTTCAATGTGTGCAGTGAAATAAAAAGGAAATGAACAATAGCCTGGTAAAACTCTTCTATAAAAGCATCTTTTCAAACTAACAAGCTTACTTCAGGCTTCCTTATGAATGTAAAAGTTAACAACAAAACCACACACACACACTCTCACAGAAAAAGAGTGAGCCTACCACCAGATACATAAAAGTGAAATCCAAGTTGTCTTTGAATACCAGGACTGATGAGGTGTGAAAAACAAAGAATCCATTCTGACATACAGATCTCATGCTTTAGTTTTCAGGGTTGACAGAAGAAAAAAATCCTTCACAGATATCAAGCAAAAGCATATAGTTGTGTTTGTTTTTGCTTTTTTTAAAATTCTTTACATGCTGACTAGATTGCTAGTCACACTCAATTCTCAAATCACGATCAAAGTTTAATATAGGTTTTATATAATTTTAATCAAGTATTTCACAAAAAAAAAAAAACAAAATCAAAATTGTAACAAAACCACATAAGATTGAACCACAAAAGTTCTATGGAGATTGCAGAGAACATTTTTTAAATTATGCTTCTACAATATTACTGAAAGTTACACACTTTGAAAACACCTACTTTTTACTAGCAACTTAATCCTAGTTTCAAAGCCCTTAAGAAGCCTTAATCACATGGATTTTCAATATCACTTAGGGCTGACACACACAGAGAAGTTGCTTGAGGGCTGTATGTTCCTGAGTCTCAGCTGCTATGCTAATTGCCTTCACTTTGCAATAATTGTGATTTAGTCCACAGCAAATGCATGGCCTTGAAAGATAATTTGACCCACAATCAGAATGCCAAGATGACTTCACACATCATGGAGGCAGCAATTGCCAATGCCACTGGTATCCAGTATGTCTTGTTTGTATATACTGAGGGTAATTCTAAATAATTTCCATTCTGAAAGTGCAATTAAGTACTAGATAGAACTTTTTAAAGCCAGGCATACTCCTTATAGTATCAATACATAAGTATCTTTAAATGCTTTTGAAAGCAGGATTTAAAATTATGTTTATTTATTGCATAGGTTCATTAAAGTTTCCTTCTAAATCAAGCATCTTAGTATGTTGAAAAAGGAAGAAATCCTTATATAAGAATATAAATACTATGCAAAGTCGCATTTTTATCTAATATGGAAGATACATTTTCATACTGTTGAACATAGGTTGCTTTAAGTCTAGAGTATTCAAAGCAGTCGATGCAAGTTTTGAAGTGCAAATGTACAAATTTTAAAAATTCCCCAAAACTTATTAAATTTAATTTAATAAAACTTGGTCCCATTTTATAAGTTAGAGGAAGAAAGTTTAGACTACATCAGGAAAAAAAAACCCCAATAACTTTTTTCCACTATGAGTTACAAAAAATCATGTTTTCATTGCTCTTCTAGATACAGAAGCAAAACCAGGAGCATTGAAGGTTTTGAGATGATTGAGTCCATGATTAATGCTACAATGTATATGTTTTATTGTGAAATAATGTTAATGATGAAATGAGAAACTCAAGAGTCATCAAAAATGTTGGGGATATCAAAAACATTGCAGTAGATTGTCCTGTTCCAATACAGAAAATTTATAAATATTTTCTGTCGTGTGATTTTCTTGGGTTCATTTTTACAATGTATAATAGCTATTTCAGTTAAGAAAATGTTTAATCGTATTTTTTAATGGATTTTATGTTGTGGGTTTTTGCATCTATTCAGTTTCCATGCTTACTCTGATTTAACGTCTGAGAAATCACATCAGTAAGCAAAAGGAATAGAGATGTGGTGTAATTTTCTTTCTAATTCAGACCCTTTTATAATGGTAAAAATGTATTCCAGAAAGGCAAGTAATAATCAAGTACTCAGGTTGAAAGTCTTAAAATAGCCATCTTCTTGTATGAAGAACAGACTTTGGGATTGGAGTTTGCATACTTTTAACCTGTCACTATCAGTCCGGGGGGCAAAAATGGAGCTTTGGGTTCTGTTGACCACGTTGCTGCCTCAGTGAGAGTGTAATGTGGGTGGTGTTCTGCATGAGCTGGATTCTGAATTCCTGACCAGCCACAACTGAAGTTTTCACACAGATTTAAAATTCACCCTCACGTAAGGCTGTAAAACAATTTTCAGATATCTTCTTCTCACAATTTATTTATAGGTGGAGTTAGAAAGTCAAGGTATATCTTTAAAGCTCCATTGAAATTCAAACTGGGCAAGTTGCAGAAGCAGCTTTCTGAGGAGTGGCTTCCAGAGTGCTGGTTGTGGTGGTGTCAGTCTTAACCACAGGAGCCCTTGCAGGCTCCATCCTTGCCTGACTTGACCCTCTGCATCAACTACAGTTAGATTAATTGTAGTTTCCAGAGAAAAGCAAGGGTTTTAAATACAGAACACTTAATGAGTTCTTGTAGTGGTATGACAGGGAAGCTGGGATGAGCCCGTGCGTGTCTTGGTACGTGGCTGGATGACAATAATTGATGTCCTGTCGTGGTTGTCAGCTATCTCTCAGTTTAAGCATATGGCATCTGACTGAGCGAACAGCCCGGCGATACGTCACTGTCAGCACTGGGGTGTGTCTTTTTGCAGTGCATGGGGTACCTGATGAGACACCAACATCAAATTACAGTAGGCCTGGGAGCTGATTCTCCTCTTGATTAATGACACTAATTGAAGTTAAAGTCTGTGCACACATCAAGGGCAGAACGGAACCTTCTCGATTTGTCTCTTTCCACACAGCTGACACCCACTGTTGGTGGAGAATTTCCAGCAAGCGTAGGCTTATAAACATTTACAGTTCCTGTTTTCTTGCCATGGGATGATCATAAATCCCACCATCATATCAAATTTGATGGGAGATATTTGTGCTCTTCCTTTTATGTATTTATTTATTTTAAGTAAAAGCTCTGGGATCATACATATTCCATTCTGCTAAGCATTTCTTAAAAAAAAAAACAAAAAACACCAAACTTTACTAGTGATAATAGGAGTGACATCTTACATGCTGACTGGTTGAAACTCAAAAGTTTGGATCAGACTTATCAACATACAGAACAGTGTTCAAGCCTGTCAGTAAGAACAAATCAGGTTTTGTGTTCTGTTGTGTTTGCACTCATTTTTTTAGTTATTGATGAAGAAAGTGCAAGTCTCTGTATTAGTTTTGGCTATAACAGGAAACATGGAACAAATGCAGTAAGTGTTTGGAATTTATAAAAAAGGCGAGCGCTTCCAGCTCAGAAGTGATGGAACTTACATTGCTCTCATTTATGCTACTTAGAAAAAACTAGTTAACTAGCAATTATATGTCTTTTAAAAGGAAACAATTAATAGCTGATAATGTCTGGGTAGCTTGAAATCCTTGCTCTTGTACAGTTCATATCTTTTTTACAACCCTGCTTTTTTATTATAGTGAGTAGTGAAGGCCTTTCACAAAAAATTTTGAAAGTTTTAAGTTTGGACCTGTTTAAAATAGTAACTTGTAACTGCTATTAGCATAGGTTTGAAATAAAACTAAAACATCTTGAGATAAAATACTAATTACTTTGTAACCACTCAAAGATATAGCTTATTGATCTGGTTTTTTTTTTTTGGCTTACTCAAAGGAACTCCAGATTAATGCGAAGCCTATGTAGACTACACATCTTAGGTCTTCTAAAGGCTTTGGTAAACTGGAGTTTTATAAAAAATATGGTTTGCAACCACTGTCAGAGCAAGACTTTTTTACTCTGAGGGTGACCAAGCCCTGGCATAGGTTCCCCCAGAGTTTGTGGAGTCTCTTTCCGTGGAGATATTCAGAAGCCAGGCGGACACAGTCCTGAGAAACCAGCTCCAGCTGGTCCTGTTTGAGCAGAGGGGTTGGACAAGATGCCCTCCAGTGGTCCCCTCCAAACTCAGCCATTCTGTGAATCTGTGAGTTTTGTTAAGAATAAATGCTTTACTTGTCAAGGGGCACTTCCCCCAGCTCCTTCTGTAGCAAGAAAATTTGTGTAGCAAGAGGCCGATTATAAGCATTGCATCTGAAAGAGAAAAAATGTACACTATATGTTAAATCCTTCATTATGTAAGCACATGATGTAAGTATTGTGTCAATATTATGGTCATTCTGTTTAAATTTGCAATTTTTTTTAAGAACAGAAGGGACTGATGTTCTGATATTTACTATAAAAAAGTATTGTTTTACTTATTTCCATAATATCCTTTTTCTGACTAATTAGAGAAAAATATTAAAAACTAAAACTAGCCTTTTTTTTTTTTCAGTGCTTCCAGCAGTGAAAAATCAAAGTTCTATAAGTATTTAATTCCATCAATATTTTTGTACTGTTTTCAGTACTACCAATTGTTTTCACAAGTCTTTGAAAAGCATACAACAACTTATCAACGTTCCTTCTGCAAGGCAGATCCAAATGTGGGACACCATTTTAGTAATAGTATCATTAGCAGTGGCATTAGTAGTCTTCTCATATTTAGTATGTTAATGTGCCCTTCATACAGCTTTATTGTGCTGCTTAAAAATGAGAATTGTAAATTTCCCCATATATTAATGTTGATTTAGGTTTTTTTTTTGTGTGTGTGTGTTAGGAAGAGATTCAGACTGGTATTGTAAAGATCATCAAGTGAAAGAGGAAGTGGAGTTAAAGTAAGTTTTTGTGGGTGATAGAAAATGTGTCCATCATTAGGATGTCTGGGTCCTATGTCAGACTGTTAAGATAAAGTTACTAGATATAAAAAGTTAAAGTTTATTAGAAATACTTTTTTAGTAACATCTTAGTTAGAACTTTACCTGAAGTTTTTTTCTTTAAAGTTACTGGAAACCGTTTGGCTACTTGAATTTTTTTTTTACTGTCTCCTGTAGTGACAAGACTTTAAAGAGTCTGAAAGTCAAAGTCTTCTGTACTGAGGGACCAGAATAGCTGGACAACATTGAGCCTGAACACTGTGGAATGTGAGTTAATGGAAGTGGGTAGGAAATGTCCAGTTTTCATTAGTGCAGCCAAGAACAATATTAGTAGAGCAGGACTCGATAAAATAAGGTGCCTTATTCAGAGTCGTCTGTACTCCTGTCTGTTTAAGGAGTCTGTATCTATCAACCTTGCTGTAGGACAATTAAGTGGCAAGAAAAATAATCACCCTGCCTGCTGCTAAGTTTAGAAATATAACCTCATTCAAACCCAAGCCAGAGATAACAAGTGCCCTGAAATGCCTAAAAAAGCAATAGTGTCCCTTGGGTTTGTAGCTCTCTGCTTTTGCGTTTAAAACAGATGGAAATCCGTGCCCTGCATTTTTCACAGAGGTGGGCTGATTATCTGGCCACGGGAGCCAGGGTTGTTTCAGTGCCACTGGCTCCTAGGAGGGAAGCAGAAGGCAATGTATGGGTTGCAAGGAGACTGGATCCATCAAATTCCTTCTTTCACATCAACACATATTTAGACAGACAGTGTGTTGGTACTTTGAATTACTGATTGCTGCACACAAGCAGAGGTTATAGTCCCCGATGCATATATTATAACACAAAGGCATTGGTTCCTATGGTGGCTACAAATCAATTTTTCACATTGTGAGCTGGTGAGGATTGTCTGCTCCAGGAAGTTAGTATGTGACACAGAATGGGGTAAAATTACTTTACTGGTCAGTTAAAATTATAGTACAAGGCCACACAGCGGTAGGTTTCCCTGTGAAGACTTGTTAACCCATCTCCACTGACAAATGCAGACTGACCTTTTATAGGCTTCAGGTTTGCAAGCCCTGAAAGTCTGACACATCAACATTTCTTCTGTCTGGATTCACAGTACTGGACATTGAACTAATATTTGTAATATTGAAAGAAAATTTATATCATTCATGGACACATGGCTGCTAAGCCTGGGTAGTCCTAAATTATGGAACAAATTTACTCAAAAAAGGTCTCTAACAACTTCTGTGTTGTGTCCTGCTCTGTTGTTTTAGGGAACTAAGTATCAGTGAGTAATATTGCACTATAAATTCAAATCCAGTTTATTGAACATTAAATTTTCCCACACAAAGTAGAGTTTGGTTGGTTTGGGTTGTATTATTTTGAATAGGCTTTTGTATCATCTACAGTATCCCTACCTGGATGAGGCAGGTGCAAGAAAGGCAAAAATCCCTACAGTTAAGTGACAATATATAGAGAAGTACAGAGCAAAGTGTCTCAAAAGCTCTAGTGAGCAGTGCAACAGAAAAGCATATAAACAGTAGGAGTTCAAATAAATAAAGGAAATTGTAAAATAAGTGAAAACTTGAAGAGCAATTAGCTAATATTAAGAAGAACATTGATAAATATATCCAAAGCAAGAAGCCTTTTGGTTCTGTTGCAGAGTTAGGGAAGTAATTATAGATGATGAAAACATTACAGAAAAATACGTGATTTATTTACTCAATTGAAAACAAACATCCTTCCTCATTCTCTTAGAGAAAGAGCAACAACAACAACAACAACAACAACAAAAAAACAGTGAAGAGCTACTAATATCCAAAGGTAGGTTGTTTGGGGTTTTTTTAATTCCCCCTTCCCCCTTAATCTCTGAAAGAATACAGAGGTAAAACAGCTTTTGGCATGTGGATCCTCCAGATCACAGTGACATCCCACCAAGAATGAAGCCACTGACTTGACACTCATGAAGAGGTCTGGGATTACATTTGCACAATAGGACCAAACAGCAATAAATGAGAGCTACAGAAAGAGTTTGCAACTCTTGAAAGAGTGTAAAATCACAGATGGATGTTCTTTTCAAGACTTAAATATTAAAAACTTGGTGTACTTAATAAAAGAAGGAAAAATAGATTTAATGTGAGGGACAAAAGCAATTCCTGTCAAATAAGTATGAGGAATAACCTCCTAAGGAAAAGTGATGATGCTCCTGTCACTTAACACTTTTGTAACTGGGTTGTGTAGCATGTTCCAAAACATACAATACTGAAGGGAACAATTGTACACTGTCAGGCCATTAATTTGCTACTCTTAATAAACCTCTTCTGTATTATGGCTATAAAATGTAAAATGTACAGATACTTTTTCTTCTTGACAGCCTAAGCACTTAGTGTGTGTAGCACTTACACACTAATCAGTGATCTACATGCATAATTTATTTATCCATGTCGAAAAATGAGCCACAAGTGTTCTCAGTAAGCAAGTTAATCAATAAGCCTCAGAATATAACATTGGGAAAGGGATGCTTTGTTTGTTGACTTTAAGACTATCCAGGACTTTGTCAACTTGATTTTTTCAAAGATATTATCTGAAGAATGGACTCACCTAGATCATTTACTGCATATAATTTATGCGAATCATGTTGACATTGGTGATCAGATAGTAATGTGTTTATCTTGTTTCAAATGTTTTTAGTACATCATTGATTATATATTTCTTTTGGGTCTCAAAATCTAGTCTAAATAAATTTGTTTTCACTGAATATGATTATGCCAACTTCATAATCCTAAAGACCAAAGACTTCTAAGGAACTTTCATGTTCTCCTAGTTTTGATTTTTGCTATCTAGAGCAAAAAACTATTTTAGTTTAAATTTTTAAAAGCTTTTTCTACATTTTATGAATGTATTTTATAATCAGTAACAATTGAACTTGTAAAAACTTTTCATTTTCTTTCTCTTTCCAGAGACAAAGCCTCCTATACAAAAGGAATGCAGATCTGTGTCTTGTGGATGCTTTTACTTCTGTATTTCAAGAGTGAGAATAAATAGTACCTCATTACACAACAGGAAGGAAAGAAGAGGGGAAGGAGGAAGGAAGATCTATAGATTTTTGACCTTGGCTTCTTTCTAGTCATCATTGTATTGTCAATCATTGTGTTTTTTAATAAGCATATTAAGTAGTGGAAGACTGAAGACATTTCTGAAAGGAAGGACCTTTCTTTCTTCTCCCAGTAGTATATATGTAGAAAAGAGGCTTGAAATCATCTCTGTACTTACTGTATTTCAATGCACAGACGAATGATTACTCAAATTGCTTATTGATCATAACTAGAGACTTGTACAGCTAATTACATAATATATTGAATGCATGTATTTCTGCCTAATTAGTCATGTACTTGCTAGATGAGATGTTTGTGTACATTATATTGATAGAATACATAACAAAATAGGAATCCAGCTTCTATCAAAGTATAGACTTTAATAATAACCTAGACAGTAATGTTAGCATTAAGTCATTAATGTAGAAAGCAAGCCAATTTGATCCCTTTGTCAATGGCAAATGGAAAATATATTCCCCATTTATTTTGAAAAAATCAGAGAGAATAATTTCATTAAATGAAAAATTTAAAGGAATCTCTTACTTTGCTGGTGATTATATTATACCTTCTATTATTATACTGATGATTATATTACTCCTCTATTCACCTCTGTCTTTTCTGGCTTGAAAATCCCATTTCCTTTCCTGTAGTTCTACACAGAATACTATAGAACTCTGTATAAGGATCTATGATGCTACATTTTATAATAATGGAATTTGAAGAAAATCAGGAGGGGAATTAAAAAAAAAAAAAAAAAAGAGGATATAAGATGAGGTTCCTTTTTATCCAAGGTGCCAGCTTGTGAAAAACAGAATAGATTTTACGCAGTGAAATGTTGATTTTTATGTAATCTTGAGATTTTCCTACTAGGAAGCTGCTGGATTGTCTGGAGCAGGCAATGTAAGGAAGCCTGGGATTTAGGATTGCTTCTTTAAGGAAAAAAAGATTTTAACTGTTAGCAACGGAGAAGCCTCCTGTGCCTATGTATAACAAAGCAGTAAAATGTTTAACACTTGGTATGTGCAGTAGGCTGGAGTAAGGAGCATTTTTTCCAGGCATTTAAACAACTGGAATCTTAAAGGGAAATACCATATTGCTATGTCTGAGAACCTATATGCTTTTTGCTCATTTTGTCTTTTTCCTTAGTCTCACATCTGATTTTGATCCAAATTTGCTTTCAAGCAAATGGTTGTTGCCCGACTAAAGACAAAAATGGGTCTGGGTTGGAAAGCCACAGTTTCTTCTGTTCTTTCATGTAAAGGAGTATTCAGAGACGATCAAAACTTTTGCTGTCACAAGTGTCCACTCTCAAAAGAGACCATAATTGGCAGGATTAAACAGCATCCTCAACCCGCTGACCCAAGCCCAGTTACTACCATACTACATTTTGAGAGATCTGAAGGGTATTTCCTGATGGTTTGTGAACCTTTAGCTGTCTGTAAAATTGCACTTGAGAATAGCTTCAAAATCCGTATCTGAAGCTGTGATCTGGTATTGTCTGACTCAATAGGGCTTAAACTCTGGCCTCTTAAATCAGTAAGTTCCATTTCTAAAATAGTATTGGTATTTGAAGCCTAATAAAAGTTGTCTTGAATGTGAGTGAGAATATAAGGAAAATTAGCAATGAATACCTCTCAGCCAGTTCCATTCTGCTGCCAAAGACTTACTTGTCAGGAAAACATACACAATTTGAATAAGTCATAGATATGGTCCTTCATCCAAAAAAAAATTTAAGTGAAGAGTGAGAATAGATAGTTGGAAATTTTTGCCACATAAAGTAATGATAGGAAAAACTGATTCTAGAACAATCACTACAAGCAATCACCATTTCTTTAGGATTGATGCATTTATTATGATTGTGAATTGTGACAGTTTCACAATCGCAATTGTGAATTATGACAGCACAAGCACTCCGTTTTACTTGCAGGGGTCTAATTCTTTAACTGAAAGAATATGTCCCGTATCTTTTCAGACACTTAGGAAAACTGTAGGGCAGCATACTCCCTAGAATACTGAGAGAAATGCAGAACACACTTCTCTACTGATAGCCTGTGCCTACAGCTGAATATATTTCAGGCCAGGAAGCATTGGGACGCACGAGGGGATCAGAAAACCATCAAGAAGAATGACAACTGCTGTGGTTTAACCCCAGTCAGCAACTCAGCCCCACAGAGATGCTCGCTCACTCCCTCTTGATGGGACTGGGGAATCAGAAGGGTAAAAGAAAGAAAACTCATGGATTGGTATAAAGGCAGTTTATCAGGAAAAGCAAAAGACACTCATGCAGGCAATGAAAACAGGGTTTTCATCCAGCACTTTCCATGGACAGGCAGATGTTCAGCCATTGCCAGGACAGCAGGGCTCCTGGTTGGGATCAGCTGTCCTAGTTCCGTCCCCTCCCAGCTTCTCGCGCACCCCCCAGCCCACTCACTGTCAGGGTGGTGTGAGGAGCTGAAAAGGCCTTGGCTCTGTGGAAGCCCTGCTCAGCAGGGATGAAAACATCCTCCAGTTATCAGTGCTGTTTTCAGCACAAACGCAGCCCCATACCAGCCACTGTGAAGAAATGAACTACCCCACCCAAAACCGGCACAAGAACATAGGATAAAAAATGAAAACCTAATCATGGAACAAGCTGTCTTTTGAATCCATTTTTAAGAGGTAAAGATTGGATTTTTTTTGCTGTGTGGAGGAGTGTCCTTCTCCTTTGAAAACAGAGTAGATGTTTTTTGCTGAAAATTCCGGTTGTCTTATACATCTGAAGAATCATACGTGGAAGAGCAGCCCCTCTGTGCTTCCTTGGGGGGAGCTTGGTTTGCAAGATAAATGCCTGAAAATGGGATTCCTGTAAGTGTGTCAAGATGCAGTTTCTGGGAGACTTGACAGTTTGCTAGTAAAAGCTCTGGAGAGGTTTAAGGGCTGTGATTTAGCTTTTAATCTAAATTTTTTGATCAATAACAATTTTAAGAGCTTCATCTTTCGTATCTGAAACATATGGGCCTTCATGACCTGTGGATATGGATCCTATCAGTTTGCTGAAACATTAAGTGAATCTGTATCAGTGATCTGAATATAATGTGTTGTAGTAATTAAAGAATAAAACATAGGTGTTTCTTAAAAGGCATATGGACAATAGAAATATTGACATGTATTTTATATAGTCCTATAACCTGGAGTGGGATTTGATGAGGTCATAGTGTAAAGTAACCACCAATTAAATATTGCATGTTTCTTTTCTTTCTGCTCTTCACATCTTTTTATTTCAAACATACTGTTTTCAGATGTAAATTAAGTTGTATATTATGTGTCTGACAATGGTCAGGAGGAACAGAGCAATGAGGAGTTTTGGTATGTTGGAGACAATAAAGGAGAAAGGTGACAATGAAAGGCAAATAGTATCTAGGAGTTTTAATTTAATTTAATACAATTATCTGGGCATTAAAACAATAATAATATAAATCAGTTTTTCCCAGTTGAAATCAAACAAACAAACCAAGCTTTTTTTTTCTAATGAATACAGCAACATTTCAGTTTATCACTGTCCTTTTAATAAAGCAGATCTTAGTGCTGTTGGCTATCAGGTAAATTAACCTTGTTGAGATTAAGGTTAATGAGAGCATTTATCAATGTGATCTAAGAGGAGAAGGTTTTGTTCTGAACTGCTTTCAAGTTTGCTACAATAACTTTGATAAACTCTTTTTCTTCCTACTTGATTGGAAAATTCTGAATGGAAACCTGTATATATGGTGTATTGAGTATTTATGCATACTTTGAATGTCTTCACTTCTCAAAATTAGAATGAAGCATGAGTGTATGTAAGTATGGCAATGTATTTTCCCTTGGCTTATACTCCTGCTGACTTGAAGAGGGTTTCACAGTGTGTAATTTAAGGTGGTGCTTGGGCTACTGTTTGTTTAATTTTTGTCTTCTTCGTAATATTTTTATCCTCTGTTCACATTTTTCATCAGTGCTCTGAACAATCTATAACTTCTTAATTCCTACAGAACATCTGAAGTTATATTTGAACTCATGTTCAGAATGCAAACTAAGTGCTCTACATACCCTTGAGAAAGAGCAGTACTGCTATCAGGAATAATTAGGTTTTAATTGTCATTGATAAGTTGCTATTTATGCGACTACCTCAGATCTTGTTTACTTGTTCTTCACGCTTTCTTTCTTTCCTGTATTCAACACTCCAGATACTTTCTTCTGAACGTAACAGTTTTGATTTCTTGGATAAAATAACAACTCACAGTTACTAAAAGTACTGAAAAAACCCATAAAACCCTTACAACTTACTAGCAACCTCCCTTTAACCTTTCCTTATTCCTGCAGTTTATCTGAAATACACGGTGGTTTAATTCTATTAACCAGAGTAAAGAACAGAGAAGGTCAACAGATGCTGCACAGAAATTCCATATAAGTGTTAAAGACTTTATCCCTTGGCATTGGTAAGAAATCAATATCTGGCCAGATTATGTGTTCTTTCAGGAGGAATATGGTGATGAAAAAAATCTTATTCCTTTTATAAGTAATTATTTGCTTAAAAGACTTCTTTGGCCTTTCTAAACCTGATTGCTTTTTGAGTGTCATGCACAATCCACACTTATCTGTTTGTCTAATCAATAGGTATTAGATGTTCATCCAAATCTACTAGCTGTGTCAGCTGTTAGGTCCCCATTCTTGGCTAAGATGTGCTACTATTTTACCGTTTGAGGAAGACTTTTCTGAATGCTGATACATTCCTTTTATTTTAATGCAACTTCAAAAGGAGTATCAATGTGCTCTGTGGTGTAAGAAAAAATGTTGCAAGGTTCTGGAGCCTTCCATCATGTCACTCTCCTTCAGTGTGCGGAGATTCTTCGTTGTAAAGTCAAACGAGGCCCATGAGCTAAATGCCTCTCTACACAATCCCTGTTTTTCTCCCTGCTTCAGTCCCCAGCACTGAAAAGGAGAGAGCAAAAAGATTTAAGGAATAGTTGGGGGATCACAGCTTTGTGCTGTAGTGCAGCAGCTTTTCACTGAGCAGAAGTGTTGAGGTGTGTCCCACTTAGTTAAAGCAGCCAGGAGTGGTTCATCACTGTGGGGGTGTAACCCAAACTGTATATTCTATACCCTCTATGCCGTTCCCAGAAACTGTTAACGACAGGCCATTTGCAGCAGCTGCCCAGAGCACACCTGACCCCTCAGGCTATCAGCTGGGTGTTAAGAGGCCTGTGAGATAGGAGGATGTTCCTGTCCTCATACCCAGGACTCACAATCACCCATTGTGGAACTCCCCACCCTGGGGGAGGGGCTGGGCATTCCTGCCTGAACCTGGGTATATACAATCTGGGAGTCTGGGACTTCTGACTCCACTCGTGGGAGCCAGGCAGGAGGACCAGAACCTCGACCGGACTGCGACCACCATCCTCGACCAGACTGCGACCACCATCCTTGACCAGACTGCGACCACCAACCTCGACCGAACTGCAGCTACCATCCTTGACCGGACTGCAACCACTGCTCTCAATCAGACTGCGAGCCCCAGTCTCACCAACAGGTTTTTCCTACTTTTACTTTGGACTCAGGGGGACCACGTGGGGCTCGGCTGGTGGCCAACGAACACCATTGTGTTTGTGCCCCAGGGCATTGAGTGTTGTGGGTTAAAAAACCAACTGTCTGCAAAATTGTATTTATTGTATTATTTTCATTAAGTTGTAATTCTGACTTATAATCTCTTTGAGTTGGATTCATTTCTCCTGTTGATTTACCTTTAAACCAACACAAGGTGGTAGAACCCTTCATGAAAGAGAAATATCTACAAGCAGAGCCCTGTGAAGAGCCCTCAACTTCGACCTACTTTTCTGATACCTTCTGTAATATTGAGCTACCCTGAGGGGATGTTCTAGAGCTCATTTCTGTTCCATTATTTGTGAAAGGTGAAAAAACAGATGTGTCAGTTAAGGTAGACTGGGGATGGAAATCCTAAGTGGTCACTGGCTGATCAAAACACTTGCATGAGTGTCTGAATGTCTTCATATCTGCGTATACTCTTGTTGGGTATTTCCATATGCCCCCTCATAAAAACTCTGCTCTTATTAAAATACTTCCTTCTTTCTTAATCAGAGAAAAAGTTAATGCAAGTAAAGTCATTCTAGAGGACATTCTCAGAAACACAAGGAAAAAAACAGAAGGTAAATGCCAGAGAAGGAGAATGTGTTTTGCTGCATTTACTCAGTTCCATTTTAAAATGCCACTGGTGTTTGGCATTTAGCCATTTGTTAGAGAAAACAGATTCCCAGTCTCAGAGTCCTAATGATGTACTAGAGATTAGAAGGGAAAATTATAATTAATTTTGTGTAAAGTCCAAAGGCAAAATGCACTTCAGTTAGGGGGGAAAAAAAAATGTCCTATTTCAAGTGCTGGCATTCTTCAGAGTGATGATGGGGACATATACAGGAAGAGGAGCTAATGAGCTGCTGTTTTCTAATCAAAGCAGAAAAATCTAGTAGCAAAATAACAGACTTCCCATTTCAATGTCATTTACAAAATGACAAAAATAGCCCAATGCTTACTCAATGAAGAAAGAATTACAAAATTTAGTGCTCATGAACATTTTTGTTGTCACTTTTCCTAATAAGTCAAATGTATTTGGTGTATTTTATGTAAAAATGACATATCTATCATATTTCTGACAGTTTATTGATTAGTCCAGGAGAGCAGGCATTTATAGGTACTTTTCTCACAAGCTTTTCCAGCTGAGAAGCTCTTCCAGTTCCACACATATGTATATTCATGTCTGACTATCTGTCTTGATTAATAATAGATACATGAGATAATTAAGAGTCAAAAGTTTTGTGCAGCACTGCAAGATGACAGTTTCTTGAAGAAACTGAAGAGCAAATATTCAGAAATATTGATTTTATCCCTACGGAAAAATGGTCTACCAAGACGATACAATTGAAAACTACCAAAAACACTTTCAAAAATTTGAGTGGGGAGAAACAGAAATGGACAAGAATGATATAGTAATATGAAAACATAGAAGGAAAGGTATGTTTACCTAGGAAGATATTGTTATACAGAAAGTGATACAAAGATAAGAAATATGTTGAATAGTTTTGAAAAATTTCAGAATAACCTTGACTCCCTAGATCTACTTCAAGTTTAAGTAATTCTCCAGTAAATCCTCTGATTTATTTTTAATTTTTTTTTTAATGTCATCTGCTCCTTTATTTCATGAGCTGGTTAATCAGGTAAAGAAGATTGATGAGTAAATCAAACTGGAAATCCTATTTAAGAACATCTCTTAAGGATTTTTGAATATCTAACCAATGGAATTCCTCTTCGGTTACTAATATTTTCTAAATAAAACAATAACTTTGTGTTCTAATTTTTCTGAGCTTTGTACCCAAACTTAGCAATAGCAATAATGTTCACTATAAATCATGCTGTGGCAGCATTCTCAAGAGAAGAATCACCCCTTGAAGATTTGACATTAAATTTGTGTCTACTTCCAATAAGAGTAGTAACACTAATATTTAAAAGTGAAGCAGTCTTAAAAAATTATGTTGGGGATATTATTCTTCACTTATATAAAAATATCAGGCTCTCTGTCTTCAATGAGTCAGGTTTCTTAAAACACCCTCTCCCCTTCACCTCTTCCCAACCTCTAGGAAGGACAATAAAATATATTATGATCCATGATTATGACAAACCTATCATTATCCACTTCCTTAAGGTTATCCACTTACCTTAATTTTAAGGTAAATTACTTTAAAGAGTAATTGTTGTCAATGATTTCTTGCCTTTTCTTACTCTTATTCAAATGTTTCTGAAATATTTTTTTTTTTTTCTGTGAGACACACCCTTGTTGCTCGGATTTCTCTGCTTCAGCTCTCCCTGATAACTCCTCTTTTTTTTCTGCTTCTGATCCTTTCTGTTTAGTGTCTGTATCTTTCCTTTTTTTTTTTTTTTTTAACCTGTCCCAACACTTCTGTATTCGCCATCACCACTTCTCAAGGCTCTGCCTCTGTGTGTACTGATTGTAGCAACAGACAGTTCCCTCTGTGTGTGAGAGACAAAAAGAAAGGGCTGGTGACTACACATGCACCTTCAATACCTGTTCAGTTCCTTGTTGAATTTTTAATGCAGTGTCTTAATTAATCCAGATTAGTCAGAGCAAATGCTGACTAATGCTACAGTGGCACACTGTAACTCTCAAGTTACGTGAAAATAAACAGCCATCTCCAGTAAGAGATTGAAGTCATCATACTCTGAGTAAGAAATCAATGCAATGTGAATTCTACCCTTAGTTTGATATCTTCACACTAATGGCTAATACATAAGATTTATGTTTCAGATAGTTACAGGAGCTACAGAATATTCTGAGTTGAAAGGGACCCACAAGGATCATCAAATCCAACTCTTAAGTGAATGACCTGCATAGGGATCAAACCTGCAACCTCAGCATTATTATCACCATTCTCTAGATCTGTGAGAACTGGGTTTCAAATAAATCTGTTGGGTTTTTTGTTTGGTTGGGTTTATTTTTTTTTTTTTTAAGTGGTGAGAAAAATGTAGGCAAGGTATGTGAAATTAGTGAAAGAAACCACACCTTGATGTTCATGCATTACTACAGAACAGCAGTGTTAAACTGCAGCTGGGAAGTCTTGGTGGGTGACAAGTTGACCAGCAGTGTGTCCTTGTGGCCAGTAGGGCCAATGTTCTCCTGGGAAGAGTGGCCAGCAGATCGAGGGAGGCGATCCTCCCCTGTACTCAGCCCTAGTGAGGCCACACCTGGAGTGTTGTGTTCAATTCTGGTCTGCACAGTTCAAGAAAGACAACAAGGAACTACTGGAGAGGGTCCAGTGGAGGCCACAAAGATGATGAGGGGTCTGGAGCATCTCCCTTATGAGGGGAGACTGTGAAAGCTGGGCCTGTTTAGTTTAGAGAAAAAAAAAAGAACGGGGACACACCTCATCAATACATACAAATATCTCAAAGGTGAGTGTCAAGAGGATGGTGCCAGATGCTTTTCAGTGGTGCCCAGCAAAAACACAAAGAGCAATGGCCATAAACTAAAACACAAGAAGTTCGACTTCAATGAGGAAGAACTTCTTTCCAGTGAGGGTGACAGAGCACTGGAACAAGGCTGCCCAGGGAGGTCTTGGAGTCTCCTTCTCTAGGACCATTCCAAACCCACCTGGAGGCATTCCTGTGTCAACCCTCTGGGTGACCCTGCCTTGGCAGTGGGGTTGCATGGGGTGACTTAGAGAGGTCTCTTCCAACCCTAACAACTCTGTGATTCTGTGAAGATGGAGTGTCTCCTTACAGCTTGGCTTGGTTCAGCTAAAGGATTTAGCAATGAGCTAGTTTGAATGCAGAATAAGATTTCATAACTTACAAGAGTTTTCAGAGTTTTGTTGATAACCCGTGTTCATGCCCTGAATTCAGCAGCTGAAAGATCCAGGGTAACAGATTTAAGTTTGTGATATATTGCCATGTATTTCAAGCTTATTTTTTTTCTTTCTTCCCACCTTTGTTGTCTGAAATGAACCCTCATTTTACTGCCTGATTTTTCTTGTGATTGTCTCTGCCAAACTTCACTTGGATATTTTAGTTTTACTGCAATGTTGTAATTTTTTTCCAATGTACAGCTGCCTGAGCAGGTACTTCAAATCTAGTCAATTTTTAGTTTCTGAAAAAGTAAGTGTATCTGGATGATTTTTGGAATTGCAATTTAGCCTCAAAGACTGTGAAAGGTACTGGGTTGGGCGAAAACAACTGTCTGCACTGATTTCACATTTAATAAGAATTTAGTGTTTTTTTCATTGGGTAAATAATTCAGACCTCATATTTTGGAAGCCTTCATCTTTTTTTCAAAGGTACATTTACCTTTTGCTTATATACAAATGTCTAAATTAAAGTATTGAGTAGAAATTCAAATATGCATAGGCTGAAGATTATATATCTGGTATGGATCCTTGTTTTACACAGAATTAAATGGTTTTTTGCTGCTATATTTGCCTAGACAATTTTATTACAGAGATCAAAGACGTCTTTCAAATATATTCGCATATGTGTATGGTTTACATGAAAGTAATATTTTAAGAAACGTGAAAAATTGAATCAGGGAATGTTTAACTGTATCAATGTGAAGTGTGTATACATGCACAAATGTGGTTAAATATGAGTATAAAAACAAGACATGAAAAATCCAACATTTTCTGCCAGTCTGAGAAAATACACTTCTGACTGAAATAATGTGCCTTTGGAACAGCTCTCAGTGGTACATGATTTAAAATTGAGATAACATAAGATGATTAAATGTCCTGTATGAAGTGAATTTGCTAGTCTAAGCTGATAGTGAGAAAACAAAAAAAAAAACCCAACATTCCCCTTCTCTTGCCTTCACCCCATCATGATTAGGAGTGGTTGCACTCATGAGAGTTGCAGCAATCCCTGTAGGTCAGCCAGCAACTGTAAGGAGGTTCATAATAGTAACATACTGTTGACATCTTATGTAGAAGGGATTCACCTCAACCCCAAGCAACTAACAGGAAAATGAAGTAGCTGTCAAGAAAACTTCCTTGAAAGTCATCTTATGCTGCTCAGATAGTAGCAGACAAATGCAGTGGGAAAGTCATTCATTTCATATGAGATAGGGAAGCAGCAGACCTACAAATCTGCTGAAGGGGCTTAGTTAGAAGTGTTAGGAAGGAAAACAGAAGGAGGATGAGCAGAAACAAGAGGTACCTGCATGGAGGCACAAATCACTCACAGGAAATACTGGAACTGAACCTCTCTGGCGTGGGCATATGTGTGTTAGAGGTGCTGAAGTGATTCCAGAGAAGGCAGTGAAGCTGGTGAAGGGTCTGGAGCACAAGTCTTTGTGGAGTGGATGACGGAGCTGTTGGATGACGGGTGTTTAGCCTAAACTACCCTAGAACTACCTGAGAGGAGGTTGTAGCCAGCTGAGTGTTGGTCTCTTGTCCCTAGCAACAAGTGACAGGATAAGACGAAACCGCCCCAAGTTGCACCAGGGGACATTTAGATTGAATATTAGGAAAACTTTTGTCACAGGCAGAGTTGTCACACATTGGAACAGGCTTCCCAGGGAAGTGGTGGAATCACCATCTTTGAAAGTGTTCGGAGAATGTTTAGATGTGGCACTTGGGAACATGGTTTGGCGGTGAACATGGCAGTGTTGGGTTAATGGTCAAACTCAGTGACCTTAGAGGTCTTTTCCAACCTATGATTCCCCGTCCTTCGAGTTACAACCTAAATGTTGGTGTCGAGGAAGATTCTCTGAAAGATACCGCAGTACATCTACTTCTCAAGGACCTGTGGGTTTTGGGGATCAGATCATTTCCTGGTGATAATTCTGGAAAGTTTATAATCCACAAGTTAGATACAGCCACTATTCAGATTATAGAACTGTTAATACCTTATTGCTGGTTTATCAAAGGCATCTACTCAGCCCCCAAGATGATATTCAGAGGAGACATACTGAAGGGTATTGTAATGTGCAGAGCTGGCAGCAGGGCCTATTGAGTGGCACGGGGTTTGTGTGCCCTGGGTATTAATTCATATGGAATCCATGTGCATATATAAGAGGTGACACTAAAACAAAGTTTGCTCCTTTCATTTTATTGTTCTTGTACATCTTGTGGCATCCAGATATAGTGAACTGTAAAAACTGGAAAAAAAAAAAATCAACAAGATTCTGTCAGCTAACATCTAAAAAGAATGGCATCTACAGAGCAACCAAGCTAATAGCATAGATATTTACACAATGTGATGTAAGAAGTAATTTTTTCATGCCTGTTTTTGCCTTTCTCCATAGAAAAACTCTGTGATGTATCATAAAATGAAAATATTAATTAAAATTGATAATATTGAGCCAGCTGCTGCTACTGGTCTTCTTATTAAAAGGCAGTAGGAGCACCAATCTAGGAGACTGCAAACTTAGAATGGCACATACTGTAATGATAAATTCAGAATGACAATATTAATTAGGAAAATTCATTTAAAATATATATTCCTGTCAATCAGTTCCTTGTTGCCAATATGCATTTTCAGATTTATTTGATTAGGAAAAAAAAGCGTTAAACAGTTTTATTTAAAAGTTGAGTTAGAAAAAAATACACTTATTGAGACACTTATAACTGTGCCCACCAAAATACTTGTTAAGCTATTTTGTTCCAATAACACTTAATGTATACTAACCTGACTCTAGCCATATAGATCTCTGAGATGTCAGTATGTCAAGTTCTGACTCTTATGTAGTTACTTGATTCCTAGTGTGGACTGAACAAATGCCACCTTAAATCCCCATATGCATTAATAATTTGATCTCAAACTCGTCTGAGGCTCTGAGGGTGGATGCTAGAGAGATATCCTTCTAGTTTTAGGTAAACAAAAGGGAGAAAACTGCCCTTCCTCATAAAATAGTGCGACTGAGGAACAGAGTTTTCAAAAGCTTAGACTGACTTGAAGGCTTAGATAAACCTTACTGAAAGTGAACAAATATCACCTGGATAAGTATGAGTAGCTTTAGGGTTAACTGAGAAAGTTGTGCAATTACAGGCAGTAGCTGTAAAGTTGGAACCGTTTTAAATCAATTGTTTTGTCAATGTGCTTGAGGAGCCATACAAATGATTGAAAGGAAATGCTGGACAAGACTTGGCAAAGATCTCCTTTTTTTTGTCAAAATAACGGAGAAGCTAAATCCATCTCTTTCTCAAAATACAGAACAAATTTGTCAGATTCACTGTATGTAGCTGCTGTTACATTTATCATTGAAATGGTGGGTATCAAATACCTCTAAAACAAATTGAGATATCTCCATGTCTCAGTTTCTGTAAAACAGATAAGTCTAAATTTAGATTTCTTGATACCATTTTTGGTACTCAGCTTTGTCAAAGTACCAGAAACTGTATTGGCCTTTAACCTTAACTCTACGTCTATTTACTCAGAAACAAAATGTAGCTGTTCTTATACAAGTAAACTTTTCAAAGCCATTACAGTTTGTTTTCTCTCTTATATGTTTAAAATTCTGCTACTTTTTTCTTTTTTAAATAAGGGTAATTTGTGATCCAGTTTCAACAAATCAAAAGAAAATACATATAAAGAAAAACAGTTCCTGCTTATTGGGCTTGTCCTCAAAATATTCAGTCTTGCTGGACAGTACAGCAAATAGAGGTAACTAAAAGAAAGCCTTCAGGGTTTCCAACAAACGAAATTTTAGAAGAAAATTAAGTTACATTTCATTTACATTATATTTGCTATAATAGAAATTAGGGGTATTTTTTCAGCCTGGTAGGAATAATTTAGTATATTTATTAAAAAAAGTTCAAATGTCTGCATTTAACTTCAAGAAATGTTTAAGTATAATTTTATGCTACAAAAATATATGCATTCCTCCAACGTGCAGGGCCTTCCACTGATTTATAGTTTTTTCCTGAATTCAGAAATTTTTGCTCTTATTGTTTGGTGTAACTTTACCCTATTTTTCCTGTGGAATTTATTTTACGTGATATTCCCACGAAGGCGCTTATAGATGCAGACAAGATACTCCCATTGGATTACCTGATGGTATTGATCCCCATCTGCCTCCTGCATTAAGAGTGTTTTCCAGCCCTGGAAATGTATTCATCTGTGGCTTTCTTCTGAACCAGCTCCAAGAAACAGCATCTTCCTGAATCAGCTGTAAGAGCTGGACGCTGACTTCTGGGAGGGCTTTAGCACTGTCAGAGAGGGACTCACGTTATTTTCCTCCAGCCTTGGTCTCTCTCACTTGTATATCCAAAAGAACCATTGGCCTTGGATTACGGTTTTCTGCTGAAAGTTTTATGCCTTACCAATTCTTAAGGGAGAGCCAGTAACTTTATAGTTTTGCTTGCGGATTTTTACTGGTTTCTTCACTTCCATCAAGCCATTCATTAGGTGAATATAGTTTGCTTGTATCTGCTTTACCAACCTATTGTATTCTTTTACCAGTCATCAGTCTTAATTATTTCTTATTCCCCTCACATATAGTTTCTTAGATGTGATTTTTGTGGATTCTTTTTCTTCAGTGCTAAAATTCTGAGAAGGAGCAGGAATCCCTTCATGTGGGCCACTAAAATCACTTCTACTTAGCAACAAGTCATCTAAATAAATATTTGGAGCTCCAGGCAGTCAGTTTGTAATGCAAATGTTATTGTGTTCTCCCAGAAACTTCATCAAAACTTTGTGTACGCATATTGTCAGTTACAGAAATGTGACTTTCTTTATGACATTTCACCCTTTCCTATGTCAAAAATACATTGGTTTTGTAACATTTATTTAAATCTGCCCACTTAGGCAGGAATTTATTCCATCACCCCTTTGAATTCTTAGATTATTTATTATGTGGGTTTGGTAGCATTTTTTTTATTGTTTATTTGGGGGATTTTTTGAGACTCATAAGCTTGTAATTACATACCTCATCCTGTTTATCTTTTCACATGCGCATTATCAACCCATTGGTTTTCTATCAGTTGCCTAGTTCTTCCTCAGCATTACACGACTTAATGGAAAAGAACATTAGTGGTCGAAAGTGGTTCCCAAAGAACCCTCAGATGCAAATTTTCTAGACTTACTGACTTAAAATGGCTCTAACAGTTTAACTAATCCATTCTGTAGAATGAAAAGTACTTTATCATTGCCTATAACTCATTTCTTTCTCCAAAAGCAGAGCAAATTTGCTATCTATTAATGGCTGCTAGTTGCCAGTTATCTGCTGGTATCTCTTTATTTGTTAACAGCTTTTTGGTTTTCAGGATATTTGCTGTTGGGCCACACAATACAAATATTTTTTATTCTTTCTATTTTGCAAGCTCCTTGGCCTGCAGGGAAGATCAGTTAGTAACTAATTTACATTACAAGTTTTGATTGCCAAAAAAAGAGCAATTAAATACTCTAAGTCTTAAAATCTCAGCAGTGATTAGGGACTTTGAGAAATTTTCTCATTTCGATGCAATTTTTTCATGCAAAGGTGACTTCCTTTCCTTCTGCCCAGCAAATTCAAGACAAAAGAACATCATGCACTGACCCTCAGTCATTGAGGAGGCAAAACTACCAACTGCTTTTTTTCATGGCATTTCACATCATGTCTTTCAAACTGACATTCAGGAGCCATGCATTCTGCTGTTTATGATGAGAAGCACAGTCGTGAAGGCAAGTGACCAAATATATTCATTTTCTCCCTTTTACAAAATGAGCCAAGGCCAGTGTCAGCATCTGAAGAAGCAGTGGTGTACAGAGACTTGACCTGACACACTGGAGAGGAAACATCAGTCAACATTGAGTACTATTTGTAGAATTTGAATGAATTCACCAATATGCGATGACTACATAAGGATCATATAAAATCCCTGAATATTTTGAAGTTTGAGAAATCATAGCACCTGAAGTTTTATCTGAACTTAATGGCTTATCATTTTCTGGAACAGGTTAAATCCATGCCCTGGTTCAAAACACATTCAGATTGCAGGCTGAGCTAAATTTGTTTCCCTGTCTTAATAATGCAATTTATATTTATATAGGGAATTTTATACAGAGAGAGAGAGAAAAGATTTCTGCATTTATGAAAATATTCTCTGAATGTTAACAGATGTGAACAATTCAGGAGCAGTATAGTGGAAACATCTCCAATATTTCTCTGATTAACTTCAGTATCAGGCTAGATTTATTAGCTATAAAGTTTATAATAAATTTTTAAACCTTTTTTTTTTTTTACTTGTAGACAATCAGGGAGATCATTTCCAATAAAAAGTCAGTTCAATTTCAGTTCTTATGGTGTATCAGTTCGATTTTATTTGTAGTTTATGCATCTATCTTCAAGCAATGGATCAAAATGATTGGCTTAATTTAATTTAAATGAAATTTGAATTCCTTTGGGCCAGATTTTTAAATTTCTTTAAACATTTTAAAATGCCTCATGTCATTCCTACCTTTATGCTCTTGAGAAGCCTTTACAATGCTGGCCTAAAAGCTTAAGTCATTTCAGAAAACAATACTTTTATTATAAAAGACTGGAAAAATTGTATTTTTTTACTGACAGCCATGTCTGCTAGCAACTCACTGTGAGATCTTAAAGGTTTGCAACTTAGGTGCCTCCAGCAACCAGGAAAAAGAGGCAAGAATATGAAATTCCTTTCAACATTTTCTCATATATACAGCTCCCATTAAAACTGTGAGTTAGCCCTCCAAATGTAGCCAAAGCAAGAAGTGGTCTGGATGACAAACCAGAATGGTAAACCTTTCATGTTTAGCACTACCAACTAATTGTGTTCTCAATTATTATTGCATGGAAGTATAAAAATATATGCTTATTTCTGATGCATTAAGGCCTTCGCCATAACAATTTGTTAAGGGTCAGTTTTATGGAGAGTGAGCTTTATTAGCAGCTACTCTGTAATATTGGTTTTCCAGGAAAGGTCTTACAATTAAGTAAGGTTCCTACCAATTTTAAATAGCTCCTTTCAGTAAAATAAGGAATAATTTATGATAAAGACAAATCATGTGTATTGTATTTGAACTTAATGTAACATTTAATTCAATCAGTAAAGTAATTCATAGCTGAATAGCATCATATTTGTTGTGGGCACTGCAATAAAGAATATGGCCAAGGCACCAAATAGCAGCAGTTGAACTACCCTCTGTCATATTAGTTTAAAGAAGAATAATGCTAAACAGCCTGTCAGAACTGAGTTGTGGAACTGTAAATCATAGAACGGTGACAAAAACTTGCAGAATACTACATCCTAAAAAGCAACATTTTTCTATTATTTGAAGGAAAAGAGTTAAACCCTTCCATTCTCTTTCTCTGTTACTCCAGTAATTTTGATTCTGGCACAATGTTCTCTGATATCTTACTGACTTCTATACCTTGTCAGAGTTCTGCCTGATAAGATAACATGAGCCAATGATGAGAATCATGTTGTCTTAATAGACTTAATCAGTTTTGTTTCTTTTCCTTTCTTTCTTCTAGTATAGGGAATGGCAAAAAGTTGGACTAAGTTCTATTCCTTCTCCTGTGCTTGTTCTGATGAACAGTTTTATACAACTTTCAGTATAAAGTGCAGTTATAGAAAAGGCAGGGCAGTTAACTGCTAGCAGGAATAGAAAACAACAGAGCTGTACCAGCTAATTTGAGACAGAATTTTTAAGTAACTTCTACCTTCATGGAGAAACTTTGATAGCAGTTATACCTCTAAAGACTATCAAAGATGGTGATGTATAATGTAGGTGAACTTCAAAGACAGCACAGATTGCACAGGTGTTTCTAAGAGTTCGGTCTGTCCATCTAATCTGTTTTTCCTCTAGTAAGAGGAGATGAATAATACGTTAGATTACTCGTACATGTGGTAACTCAGGAAAACTTTCTCCATAAATATTGAGGAGTTCTGCTTTATTGTATTTCAAAGTATTTGACAAACTGTTTATTTAAAAAAAAAACAACATTCATTTTATCTTTTGTTCTTTCAGTGTTCTTTTCTGTTCCCTGTCTGAATGGTTAACAGACTAGATGGAAATGATGCTCTCTGTGGAAATACTGTCTATACATTCATATGTATTTATGCATGTCTGTAAATATGTAATATGTCTGTAAATAGCACAACTGCCCTTGAACTGTTTTATATACTTCTAGTAAGCCTTTTCTAAAACTATACCTGTTTCATTTATTTTTAAGACCTCATAAATGGGCTGTAGTGATTCATCCTCTACCTGACTGACGCACCATGTGAGCTTCTCCTTCCTACACTTGACCTGCAGCTATACCTTCCCTGATCTGAGATAGCTAAGGATTTCTTACTTTGTATTGTACTTAGTGGTTTCATTTCCTTGTATCATAATCCCTTCCTGAATTCTTATGAATATTTATCCAATATTTCATTATCTTGTATATAATCAAAGCGACAGTACATTTGGGCGCTGAATGCTGAGGCACATAAAGATGCAGTCCCTGTGTAAATGGTAAAAAACCTCATTTTCTCTGAAATGTTTAGTCCAAATATTTTCTGAAAGAGAAGAGCAGAATAAAAGAATTTTAATTCTGTGATGATACAACACATAGCTGAGAGTGGTTACAAAAGGTCAGAAGCTGCTTCTTTTTCACAGTCTCACAGATGAGTCTCCAACCCCACTGGGGCTTTCTGCTTCTCTCACCATGCAAAGAAGCCCTGCTACTGTTTAAATGGGGAGTCTTTTGGGTTTGTTTTTCCTGTTCCAAAGATCCATTTACTGTGAGCTTATCCCCAGTAATATAAATTGATACTATATTTTTAAAGGAAAGTGGTCATTATTATGGATTGTTTAATAATCACTGCTAAGTAGAAAACAAATAAAAGTAATAGAGAATCTGATTTGTGTCACACGTGACACAGAAGCATTAGTCAAAGTAATTGTATGAATTCATTGAAAAATGCATTAATCATTCCTTGCTGCTGCACATTAGCAAGGTATCAACACATGGATAGAAAGGTAACATTTGCTTGTGTAGTTCCAAACTGCAAGACGTTAATAGTTTATCTTTTTTTATGAGGAAAAATTGGAATAATTAAATAGTTAAGTGGACTAACTCAAATTCTGACTGAAGAGATGTATGTGAGCTTCAAATTAGGTCCCAAGGTACACAGCTATCCAAATCATAAAATATGAAAACTAGGTTTTTGATCAAAAGCAAACCCTCTTCCCCCTCGCCTCCTTCCTCCCCCCCGTCCCCCCCTTGGAATATGACATTGCACCATATAATTGCACAGGAAATTAAAACTCTTTTCACAGATTTAATAATAGATGAGATATAGGCCTTGCAATAATTGTTTTTATTGAGCTCTGCCATTCTCTAGCACAGCATGCAAGCTGTGGCTTACAACTTGCACCTCTGTCAGCTCAGAGATGGATTAGCAAAAACAGTACAGGGTTCCATTTGGAAACCACAGGAAGCAAACAGGTGCCAAAAGCACAAGTCACTCTCCTCTACTGGTTTTTTGTTTTGGTTTTTTTTTTTCAATTTTCTTTTTCTTCTGGTTTTGATTCACTCAAATTCATCTGGATAAAGTGCTTTGTAGAGCTGTACTTCACGGGCAGCAAGTTCTTTAGCTTGTTGCTGCTGCAGGTCAGTATCATCTGCGAGCTCCTGCCTGTTTTCATCAAACTAGCAAATACTGCGTAATCACAGACAGGCACACTTGCAATCCAAACCCAGGACTGAACCTGGGGGTTTTGTCATCTCTCTGATATTCGGGGGGTGCTTTTGCCTTAGTACGGCTGAAGACTTCTTACACAAAATGACAGTGAGCTTTAATATTTGGGGTTAGACTCAGTATTGTATCTTTCCTACTTGTATAATTAATAGGCAAACAGGAAGGCTGCCTGTGCATAAACAAGATTTGCTACATGTGTAGTTTAAATGCTGGCCCTTGGAGAACGGTGTTCATTAGGCAGCAATTGTTTAGAATTGTTTCTTGTTTTCAGGCCGATTCTGCATTAAGGAGGATCTTTGGAAAGGCTGGCAGACAAAAGAAAAAGGAAGAAAAGTCAGCCTTTTAGGTTTGTGCATTCAAGCATGTTGAGTTGGAAGTGGGAAAATAGAAATCACTGGAAATTGTCAGTTTGGGACATACTTGTGGTGCTGTCACAACAACTACTCTTCACACTACATGCATCAAGCAGTAAAGAGCTCAGTAGTTTCACTTGTTTCTGGGGTCAGACTTACTGCCAACTGCTGAGGACAGTTGGCACCAATGAATATATACATACATGTATAAATATTTAAGTACTCTCAGAAAAAGAAAAAAGGTCAATTATTAAAGAACTCATGGGAAAGAGAGTTGACAGTCTCTATAAGGTTTCGGGACTTTTCACATGTAAAAGGAAACAAAGTTTCAAGACAAGATACAGGAAAAGCATGTATATAAATTATCATACTGGTTTTTGGTTTAGTATTTTAAACTACTTTTCTTTTGATACTGATGCTCACTTTCAAGAAAGCTGGTTTTTTTCAATCATTGCTTTTACTGTTTCCAGAAGGAAAGGAAGGCTGAGCTTAATTTATGCTTAGAGTTAATCTAGAGGCATTTAGGGAAAAGGCACTTGTGTGAATCTGCTGTAAGGTTATTACTGCCTGAATATCTGGAAATATGTGTGAAAATCTATGGGGAGCCACTCTTATTTTGAAACTTTGGTTGAACGTGGCAGACCCTGAGTTAAATCATCTATACTAACATAGAGTACTGATTCTTAGTGCTTGATACTGCCATGCTTTAGCTGGCCAACAGTTATTTCCTATTCAAAGATAACATGTCTCAAAACCCCTATTTTTTTAATCTCACTAAAGTGGGACATGGTATAATTTTATTTCAGTGCCGTCTTATCTACATTCCAACAGAGCTCTGAGAATTTCTTCATGCTGTGTTAGTGTGTTTCAGTACATTTTAATAGCATCTTAATAAATGCACACCCCAGAATGACTTTTCAAGAACCATAAAATTAATAATTTGTAAGCTTAAATCAGAAAAAAAAAAAGACTATGTGAAGTAAGGTGTGTTTGATTTCTCAACAGACCTCTGAAAGTATTCTGGTGTCTGGTGCCACCAGGACATTAAGGCCGAAAAGAACAGGGATTGCTTTCTTCAAAAAAGTCACAAGGCAACTGTTAAGGTTTTCTAAGCTGCTCACTCTGAGAGTGTTGTAGGTACGTACGTGCAGTCAGGACTGACACAGCTGAATGAGTATCCAGCCTCAGTTCAGCGGTGTGTGTCGATTCCCAGGAGGTGCAAATGTCAACCTCGCAAAGTAGTTTGTGAGAAGGTTGAGGTCAAGTGCATTTATTTGTGCCCAGGACAGCTGACGCCGGGGGCAGCTTCTTCCTTGGCAGATTCCTGCTGTGAAAATTTGTGGCCAAATATTGTATTTTTTTTTTTCCCACTTCTTACTGGACATCTTTTGCACAGTGTTCTATATTCCCAGCTCTGTGGACTATCTCTGACTTAAAGAATTACGACTGAAATCTGTGAGACTCAGCCCATGAATGAATCATTGTGTGTTAATGGCCTGCTACTCCACTCTGAAACCAGTTCAGGGATCACAACTTAAAATCAGTGTTTGGATATGGTCTGTTGTTTGTTAAGCAAACAGATTTAATGATCTAGATTCATGTTCTGCATCTGTAATTCTGGAGGAACACCCTTGTTTGAGTGACATTTATGTAGATTTACCTTTTGTAACTGTGAGGGTGATTTTCTCAGCAGATGCAGAAGATGTTAATGATTTTTCTCTCTCTCTGTATTTTCAAAAAAAATAAAATAGAACAAGTTGAAATAAAAACATCTGACAAACAAGGGCTAACATGAAATATGTAAAATTGAAATTTTAAAGCAAAAGACACATATAAGAGAAAGATGTTTTAGTTTCTATTGTCTGGAAACTACAAGTTCCAGTTTGGATGAATTCAGCCTGTAAATAAAGTTGAGATTTTCTCACAGTGACTGGAATTAAATATCGACCCAAATTCTGTAGCATGTGTGGTAGACTCATTGTTGGCAGATAGGATCAAATGTTTTCAAGTGTAGAGACTGTTCTTACCAGTGGTGCTGGAAGTCATTTAAAAGCTGTGGCTTTAATGTAAGAATCAGTTGACAAAAATGTACAGTGTTTGTTCACAGAAAGGCAAATCCCTATATGTGTGTATGTGTGCCTGTGTGTGTGCTTTCTGGGGTGGGGTGTTACATGCTGATGAAATCAGTTTCGTAGATACCGCTCTGCTTACAGAGGAAACAGATTTTCTGATGGAAGGCATTCAGTTTTGAGGTTGGCATATTGCCATAGACATTTTGATTTACCGGGTGCCCAAAGTGACACTTGCTGGGAGGTTTGTGTCCAAAGTCCATCAGGCCGAGCAGCTGTGGGAATGAGTATTTTATAGCATTCTACAAGAAGCCAGTTTTTTCCAATCAGAGGTTTGAATGCTTGAGTTTAGTGTAGGTATATGCACTTATTACCACTGTATATACACAATAACAGAGTAACTTGTATAGCAATATTTATTTTAAAAATGAAAATCAGACCAAACATCTACATTCTTGACCCATGTCTTTGTCTTACATTGTTTAGTTGTTGCTGCGAGAAACACGGTTTAGAGTTAGATGGGTGTCCAGACAAAGCTTCATCTGTTTCTTTCCTCTGTTTTATTAGCAAAGCAGTGTCCGTGTGGAACTTAAGTATTGTGTAGACAGTGTAGATGATTTACCCTATACTGATTTTTTTTTGTAGCCATGTATCTCTTTCCCTTTTGTCATGTGGAAGATTATGTTTTGATAGCCAGCAAATGATTATTCCAAGACCATAAGACATACTGTGTCACTGTTGGCAGCTGCCTAATGCTGTTTTAAATGCTATTTTCAAATGTGTAGGTGAGCAGAGGCAAAGGGCAAACCACCTGTTTCATGGTTATGCAGGTGGTCCTGATCAGGATAAGGTAAAATACCCCAGGTATTTTAATGTAGTTCTACAAGGGATGAAGCTGGTCCTGAATTTATTTGGTAGCTGTTTCCCTGGAGACAATCTGTGTGAGCTGACTAAATTCTCAAGAACACATGCTAATAAATAAATAAATAAATTCATAATTAATGGGGCTGACTGACACTGGCCTGGCTGCCAAATGTGCCCTTCCTCTGAAATGATGATTTACAGTTCTTGCAAACAGTGAATATTTGTTTAGGGGGGTCTTCAAGTGACACTATATACTGTAAATGATTTATAATGCTGTGGCTGTGATTATTTATTGAGAACGCAAATGTACGAAATAGGGATTACAAAATGGTTGATATTATACAGCTAACAATAAATTTTAAAATCAGGGATTGTTTTAGGATAAATACTACAAAGTTTGTTATTCACAGGTGTCTGGTAGCTGATGCTACTGCATTACCATTAGAATTATTATTGTGTTGGAATACAAATAGAAGAATGGTTTATAACTTTGTTCTCTCATAATCCATAGCACGTGGTTAGTTACACTGACAAATGTCAAGAGATGACATGACTATGACTCTTTTTTCCACCTGAACTTTGTAAATCAGATATCCACAAAGTGGAGTACAGCTGTTAGTCTTTTCTTGCTTCCATTTTTTGCACTAAATAATTTGGGGATCAAACAAACAGAGGAATGTCTCAGCCTGTAGCTTCGGCAGTCTGCTACCTTCCTTTCTTGCCCTCCAGGAGCCAGTGGCCTCGGCCCTCACTGCTGGGGTTTAGATGGAAAGTATCTTCATGAAGACGAAGCCCGTGGGTTTACATGTGGTACAAATATACAGAAAATATTATAGTGAGAGGTTTCTGTTTCTATGAGGTTGTCTTTTCATGGGGATAACTATGTACACATTGACACATACAAGGGCTCAGCTCCATGCAGAGGCTTTACACTGAGTGGCATTTTGATAGATTAAGACCTAACTTAAGTTACAGTAGCCTGATCATACTGGGGTACTTTTTATACATTTTACATTTAATATTTATGTATGTTATTATTTTATATATATATTACTTATAATTTATATTGATTTTTATATTTTTATAGCTGCAGGGGAATGGACAGGACACCACAGCCATTCAAATCTGTACTTATCCTCAAGCATTTGAAATCAATGTTAGGAAAAGGCCTTTTCTTTTTTTCACTGAAGAGTGGAAAGATGATGCCATCTTCATCAGTAACACTGATACGTGCTGCTGTTCTACAGGTGCAGAATGGAGGTACTGCATCACAAAATAAAACACATCACAAAATACACATTACAAAATAAAACACACTTAACAACTGTTCTATGTTTTGCCTGAACAAAATGAACGAACAACAAGTGATATGCATAATATAAATTTTAACTATCTTGTTATGAAAGGCAGGAAGACTGGTATTTTTGATGGTTTTGTTTGTATTGAAGACTGTGCCTCAGGATATGATTTCAGATTTCCATTCCACTCTGGTTTTATGAATTAAACAAAGCAGAGCAGAAACAAAACAAACAGAAAACCTTGATAGACTGATAAAGCAAGTGTGTAGAGTTGTAAATCACTGAGTACGGGATGGAAACTCTTTTAAACTTACAGTGCAAAATCTATTATATATTATATTTAAGTGATTTTTTTTAACTCTCCACTTCTTTTCTGTAATGCACATTTATCACAGTGTAGAAGAAAAAGCAATCAAGCTTTTTTCAGTGTTTGTTAGAAACGTAGTAATTTATATTGAAAGCAGAGATTCTATTCCATCTAGAATGGGTTCTTATTAATTAAATCTGTATCACTAGGCAGACACCTCAAACAAGTTTATTCTTCAGAAGTGAATCAATTTTTTAAAATGATAGCAGACAGGAAGGTTGCTATGATGGAGCACTTGTTGAGGTACTGTAAATAATATTAACATGATACCTAGAAAAATGTTTTAAATACACCTTTTTGCAATATAGTCAATATGTAGATCAGTCAATGAATAATAAGGCTTATCATGGAAATATCCTTTAGTTTCGTTTTTTGGTTGTTGTTCTGCCATTAAACAACAATTCTAAAAATGTTGAAAAAAATTTTTGAATCTTTTTCATTGCAGTTTGTCTGGTCTTTCTAATGATGTCAGTCAGTAGTGAAAGCAGTACTTACCTGAGTAGCTTGTTATTGCAGGGTTGTTCTGAAAATAAGTTCAAGTAATATTTTTTAAGGTTAAAAAACCCTACAACTTTTCCTAAGTGCATATTATTAATTTTCACTTTTTAAAAAATTGTTATACAGGAATTTAACTACAGCTATGGGAAATCTGGTGGTTTTAAATGGTAGGTTTGCTTTCAGATCCAGCAAGTATAAAATCTTAGCATTTACTGAAGCTTTATGTTTGAACAATTTTAAAATAAAATGCTGAGCTGGAAAATGTTTTTTTTTCCTTGTTTTCTTTGTGCTAAGCTGTGAAAAACCTTGACACCATATTCTTTAAAGAGAAAAATAATAAATCAGTCAAACAAAATTTACAGATGGGTCTGGGTTTGCTATAAAGGTTCAAAATATGTCTTTACTGGATAATAAAAATCATGAACGCAATACAGATATCCTTTTTATGACATGTGATCGTTTCCCCTCTCCCTCTCAAACTACTGTGTCATGTGCTGCCAGCAATAAATCTCTCATCCTTTACTGTAAGAGAAAACTATCTTATCACCTTTTTTCATTATATTTCCTCTGTTCCAATGCTTCTAACCCCCTTTTCTCTTAGCTATTTCCCAATTAATGTGTCTATTTTACCTCAGACATAGTGTTTTTTTCTTGCATTACCTTTGAAAATTGATCTTTTTTCTTTTCAGCCTGGGAGGAGAACGTATATTACTGAAAGACTGGTACTATGAGCTTGTCTAATAAAACATGTTGTCTTTTTGAGGCACTGTCATACCTATCTATAACAACCCTGTTATACTGACATTGCATTCCTAAATAGTGCTTTAGTGCCGCAAAAAATTTTGGAGTGAATTAATGTTTTGTTTAGTTCAGGTTTCCTGCTGGAAACAAATTTTGTACTTGATGATTCACTGATAATGTGGAAAGTCTTACATATTCTGATATTAATGGGGAAAAGAAAAGGATATTGTTGAGAAGATGATCTAAACTAGTGTCCAGCCTCTGGATATCATTCACTGCAAATTGATTTGATACTTCTCCCAATTCTCATCCTCTTTTGTGGCCATTAAATTGCATTCACCTAAAAATTTAATTCTACTTATCCAGGTAATGTGTTTTATAATATAGATTTCATATTAAGTTAGAGGAACACATTAGAGCAAGTAGAAGTTATGATAAGCTTTTTATTTAATTTTGATAATGAGAAAGTGTTTCTTGATACATTACCTTTCCTACAATAGGGTCTATACAATGAAAATTTGGATTGTGTCTCATTTCAGATTAATTTCAAACTTACAGGCATGGTTATGTTTAGTCAATATGTATTATGGCTATGTAGGGTTCTACAGGTTCCTAGAAACCTGTGAGAAGGGTGTGATGGGACATTGCCTGGGTAGGTAAGCACCCTATGTTGTTACAATCGATTTCTACTTTCAAAACCTATTTGGCAATGCTCATCCTCAAATGGTCTTTAAAAATAAATCCCTTAATTTTTCAGAGAACTAAGCATAAAGATGTTTTTTTTGAAAGCTGGAGAGTGACTTTTACAAGGGCATATAGTGATGAGACAAGGGGGAATAGCTTTAAAGTGGAAGAGGGCAGGTTTAGACCAGAATTCAGGAAGAAATTCTTTACTGTGAGAGTGGTGAGGCACTGGAACAGATTGCCCAGAGAAGTTGTGGGTACCTCATCCCTGGAAGTGTTCAAGGCCAAGTTGGGTGGGGCTTTGAGCAACCTGGTCTAGTGGAAGGTGTCTCTGTTCATGGCAAGGGTGTTAGAATTAAATTAACTTTAAGGTCCCTTCCAATCCAAAGCATTCTATGACCATGATTGCATGCAGTTGAGTGTTATATGAAAAAAAGGTTGTAGAAGATGATGAGTTATCAAGACAGAGCAGTTATTGCTGTAGGCACACAACAACATGGTCTGAGAGCTGAGCGGTACAATGTGTGTGGAGAGGGAGTTACCACAGAGATACAGATGAGGCTCTGCAGACTGTACTTTAGATTCTAAGCACAAGATGTTGTTTTATTGTGAGGAGTCCCTTTACTGAGTGATAGGGCAATAAAATGGCAGATGAAATTCAAAATTGATAAATGCAAAGCAATATTCTAGTGGAAAAGAGGTTTTAAGTTTATAAAGAGTGGTGAGCTCCAAATTATCTAGTCCTATTGAAGATGAAGTGGCAGTGTGTTTGACAGCTCTGTGAAACCATCAGCTCAGAAGCAAACACTATTTTAAGAACCTTATCTGAGGAAGAGATAGTGAAACAGAAACCAATCGTTCCCCTGTATATGCCCGTGAGATAACACTGCTTGAATATTGGGCATCTCTATGGAGCCTGTATTTTGAAAAGTGGAAGTTAAAGGTCTAAAGAAAGAATTATAAATTTTGTTAAAGTGTGGAGTTGCCTTCCCACGGGGAGAGCTTATTTACACCGAGACCCTTCGTCCTGGAAAAAAGAAAATCAATCATGGCAGGGAAAGCTATATGTTTCTAAAACATGAATGTTAAAAAATGAGTGACAATAAGGTGCTCACAATCCAAGTACAAAGCACATCAAACAGATTTAAAGCAAACAACCTGCTTATAAAACAATTAATTAGTTTAAAACAAATGAAGAATTTCTTCACACCAGAGTGGCATTAAATTACGCAAAACGTTTTGAATGCCAAAACTTTACATAGGTTCAAAAAAACCCTGGAAAATTCACAAAAGAAAGCATTATCACCATATATGACATAAAAAAAAGAGAAACATAATGGGCTTTTTTCTGTTTTTACACCTACTTTAGACATCAACTCTAGCCAGCCAGAGGTAGGACACGAGATTACATGGACCTTTGTTCTAACCTTGGTTTATTGTTTGCATCTCATGAAATGCAAATAAATATTTTTTGCCATTGTACTTTGAAAGTCTCTCTCAAAAAGTAGAGATAAATGGTGATTCTGAACATCAAGTATGAATAATGGCTAAGAAAATACGTGAAACTATTTGGCAATTTCCTGGTAAATACATCATATGAATCCTAATGTTTCTCAGTTTCTAGCCTTTCTCAAAGTACTTCTGTGTGTTCTGCTGCCTTTTTTTTTTTTATATTAAGTATTCTATATCATGTTTCTGAATATAAATATATTTTGCAATTATTTCTGTCTGACAGAGAACATGTAGAGCAAAGAAATATATGATGTATAGGTAATTAGAACAGAGAACACTGTGATCCCTGATACCTCTGACTTAGCACATGCACTTTGTTCCATCTTTCCAGCACAATTGTCCATAATACGATTTCAGAAGAGATACACAACTGAGAACTGTTTTCCACTGATTGGTATGAGCAATGCTGCTTTCAGGATAGGAAATCAGCTAACTGGAAAACAGATCTGAAATAGTTTCATTGACCATTGCTTACCCAATTTTGGCAGATGACTGATTTTTTCCTTTTCTATTTCACTTTAACTTTCACTGACTTTTATTATTTTTTTCCTAAGGATTACTGCCTTCTGCCTTAAATACTCCATTATCTGTAGTCTCAGGAGTCAAAGAAGTGACTGACTGCTGGAGGTGTCCAGAGATGCTTAAAAGTTACTCAAAAACTGGGAAGATTAAATCCACAAGGAGAAATACAGATCATTTTTGCCATATTTTCTCAGCTTCCCCTACTGAACTATGAATTTTTGAATCTTGCATGACAAAATAAGTTCTTGTTCAATACTTAGATCTTGCTCAGACATTTTTCTTTGAACTGAGTCTCTGAATTAGAACTTGAACATCTTTTTCATTAGGTGAAAATGTCACTTCGATAAGAAGCACGTTTGGTAGCAAATGTTAATAGGCAGGAAGTAGGATTTTGTAGTTACACTGCATTTTCTTCATATCAAAAGATTATGGAGTTAGAGATGCTGCCTGCCAAAACTCGTGGAGCTACTATTCTTCATTTGTCCTTTACTTTGATTGACATATGTTGGCAAGTCTATAAATAAATAATTGAGGTTCTTTGCAAGGTTCATTTGCTGTTAAGACCAATCTATGCCTTGCCAAAGTGTTTGAGTGGAAGGTTGCTTTCCCTTTGAATTATTCTGAGCTATATAAATGTATTGATAGGAACTTTCTCTGCAGTGCTGTCCTTAAGCATCGCACTTCTGCTCTGCATCTCAAAGAACAACAAACGACGAGAAAGGTGTCTTTTGTGCAAAATACTTAAACTATTCTTGATGCATTACTTACATGGGCTAATCTTTCTAAATCAAAATATTGAAGCCTTTAGTGGTGCACTCTAAAATCTATATCAACTGTTACCTTTGCCTAATGTTTTTAGCTTAAGACTTATGAACACAGAGATTGCTGAGGAGGCAAAATTTGAGGTATTTACTCTTTAAGATGCATGAATTGCTTAAAAATATATTTTCTGTTATGCTACTAAGGGTCATGCTTAGAAAGTTGTAAACATGATTTGCACAGAAATGAGCAATCATGTTAATTCACTCATTTAAAACTTGTTCAGCAAAAGAGAGTTTTCAGCAGGAAGACGGAACAGGAAAATTAAATACAATGATGTTAATTGCCATCAGCTTCTTAACTCTTTCAGTGCAATAGCTCATGGCATTGGAAGTCCAGTCTTGCTTTTAGTGAATTTTGTTACCCAGGTTTTCTGGTAGAATGAATTCAAATAATTAATCAAGGAGATTAGTCTTCTTGGTTGGCAGGAGCTGGAACCTGTCTCTTCATCTCCTGTTACTAGTGTGTTTGGTGTCCTGTTTTGCCATTGATTGTCTGTCAGATCTTTTTACACTGTAGATGCCTACAAAATACTAGATAGATCTACGGAACTAAGAGGAATAAATATATAAATATTCGATGTCCTCTTTTGAGGACCCAGTGGGCCGTGCCTCATGGACACAGACTACATGTGTAAAATAACTCTCATTTTCTCCTAAAATTTTTGACAGAAGTCACACATTTTTCATTTGTTCTTAAAACAGTTGGCATTATTATATTATAGCTTCTCTATTACTGAAGCAGAAGCTGAAGTGAGTTTTGGATAAGGATTTACTCTTTTAGCGTTATAAAAGATACGTATTTGATTACGGGGAAGTGATCCGAAAGAGCACTTTTTTGGCATCTGTTGACTTCATGGGGTTGATTCCTGTTTCCCTGTGGAAGCTCCTGCAGGTACATGGCTCAGAGTTTCCTCAGTATCCCTTCACCACTACGTAACCAGTTATGTTGGCTGATGCAACGAAGTAGGAGGAGAGCAGGAATGTGTCTCCATCCACTCCTTAGCCATTATTTCTTTGCCTGGAGGAGACTGGGAACAGAAAAGACTCAGCAAACCCCACAATAATAAGCATGTGTTTGGGGGGAATCATGAAAACAAGATGCAGGTCTTTCTTCTCTTGGTATTGTAATCCTGTCAGCTTTCATTCACTTCTTGAAACTTGTAGCTTTATGTATGTATACATGTACATGTATTTAAATAAGCCCTTAATTTCCTGACTTGTGGAACTTCTTCTCAGGTACAGTTATTGCTCTCTTTTTATACTATAAAACTTACACTTTAATTAAGACTTCTAAGAGAAATGTTACACTGTCTTGTGGATGAAGAAAGGGTTATTCATAGGAACAAATTCATTTCTCAGCGACTAAACCTGAATTGCCCCTACCTGACTGTTCTTTTGCTGTTTAAATATTGCTTCTTTCTGATGAACTCCTTGATTGCAAGTGATTTAGAATGTGCCAAAGGTGTTAAAAGACATTTTCACATGAGTATGAACATTCCAAGAATAATCACTTTTGAAGAAACAGAACATGAGAAATGGAAACCACAAAAGAATGAAAATTTATTCTTTCAGTTAGTCAGGTATATTTTAGGATGGAAAAGGATTTGTTGTCACCTACTCTTGTCACCATAACCTTAGCTGAGCAGACATCTGAATGGAGCAGAAAACAGGGTAATCCTCAGGTAACCTCTCTTCAGGAACATGTAGGCCGTCCTGTTCCTGGAACACAATCACAACCAGAAAAGTGCTATGGTTGGGCTGTGCTTTCTTCCAGCTTTCTGTTCTTGTAGAGACTCTGTGTATTTCTATTGTTAAAATGCTTTTTAAATTAAGTTTTAAGATTAAATAACATAGAATTTGGAAATGGCCTGCCTTTGTCACATTTTTGCTAATGTTTTAAGACTGAGTTAATCTTACAGAGTACAAAAATATTCTTTTCCTAGTATCTGCTGTTCTGCAAGTGCACAATGATGTGTAACTTTGTGTGTTGAGTAAGTTTATCACTAAACTCTGAGCCATCATTGTTAATAATCTCCTTGAACAAAAGAGCAGCTTCAGCTTTGGTAGGTGTCTTGCTCCTCAAAATTTGCACACCAGCATTCTTCAAACTGAAAACTCATTTGAGTGGGCTGTGTGTTCCTGATCAACACAGCAAATTCTAATAATGTGATGAGCAAATATTCTGGAAACACACAAATTATCAAAGATAACTGATTTATGCAACTCTCTTCACCACCTCCCCTCCCTCACCCAAAAGCTTCCTACAACAGAATCAAATACTTTGAAAAAGGTGAGACGATAAACCCTTGAGCTTTCTCCTCAGAAGTTAGAAATAAGTAAAAAATTATAAACCTGGATGTTTAGTGATGGTCTAAAGATTGTTTTATATTCATACAAATACCAAAGTTAGTATAAAAATGAGATTTTTTTTACTATTATTATTACTCTGGTGTGCTGCTGTGGAGTTGTGTGCTCCTATCGACACACCTAAACATGGTGAAGAGAAGAACAGCATGTGCCCACCAGGAAAGGATAATGAAACCTATAATTCCTTTTCATCCCTTATACACTCAGCCTGCTGACCTAGGAAGTCTTTAATGAAGTCTTTAATATCACAATTGACTATGCCTTCTCCCTAGAGCAGATATATTGTCTCATGAGGCTTCCTGGTGTTTCTACTTGGGCACTGTAATTCTGTATTGCTCTCACTTTGAGTTGAAATCTTACGTTCGGCATCAAGAATGTTGTAAATTTTGCCGTAAATTACATTTTTATTAGTGACATAAATATAAACCCATAACAATTAGTACCTATTCTATCACTTTATTATCTGCTTAAAGCATGGATTTACATTTGATGCTGTTGTTAGAGCTTTGTGTAATAAAGTATAAGAAAAACATAAGCAATCAAGAGTGGGCTAAAATCTGTCCTCTAGTAAACAAACAAGCTGGCTGTTGAAATTGTGGAAATATTAGAAAACTTAAAGTAATTTTCTCCTTGCATTAGAAAATACAGCAATTTACTTATATTACATAAAGTCTTCAATTTAAAGAAGAAAAAACCCTCTTAGCACAATTTTTTTTTCCCTACTACAGATGTGACTCAATATGAAAACAAAGTGTTTGATAAAAATCTCGTTATTTTTTTAATGCTTATAAAGATCTCTGAACCAAAGCATGCTACAGGTGCTTTAATCAATATTTTAAGGTGGACTGTGATCAAGTGAGAATGAGTAATTATTCAGTTTTATCTGTCCTTTCACGTTCAAGAAGTACCAATCCCCATTCTTTGTAAGAAGAAAGGTAAAAAAGCTGATTTATGTCTTTCAGATTTGATCTACAGGGAAAAAGCCCCAATATTGAATATATAGTAGATTAGGTTGTGTATACCATATAATTTATTGCAGAGGGGTGTAAGTAAGTCAATAAATACACCATTTTGTCAGAATCACTGACTTAAAATAAATGAAGAGTTGATATCAGGGACACCTATAAAAGTCATTCCATGTAAGTCATTATAAAGGAGTACAATAAAATGGATTCATACACATGCCTTCTGTGAAATTCAGAACAGAAAGTCATGGAAACAGATTTTCTGACACAATAAGAAAGTCGTCTTTGTTCCACTGAGCAAGGGGGGTGAAATTCCCTTAAAAAGCCCAGAAAAAGTTATAATACATCAAAACTGTTCATTTCTCAGTTCAGTTTTTCAGATAATTTAATGTCTTTGGAAATTACACAGAAGTTTTGACTGATGATGTGGCATTAAACTGCGCCTTAAGTGCCAACAGAAGATGTGGCAACATCATTACCTTGAATTAAAGAGCAAGAAGAGCATTCTACTGGGAGCATTATGGTTCCTATAGGAAGGAAATAATTCACTAGTGCTCTTCATGAAATTAGCTTTTTACCTCAGTTCTAGAATAAATGATAGAATTGTCTATAGAATCTGTTCTTACTCAGTAGAAAGCCGCCCCTCCTAAATCTCAGTAACTGTCTAGGGTAATCTTCAACAGCTCGATGCTGTTAGAGTTCATGCTAATGGTTATAATGTGAAATCCTCTAACCCAGAGCTTATTGCTACTTATCTAACATGTGCTTGAAATGAGGTGACATAGTGATGAGTTGATACAAATTACTTTTATAACTTTCACACCGCTTCTAGTTGGAAAAGAGCAATCTAAGGAAAGTTATTGTCTGTTTTTTTGAGATAATCTTGAATGTGTTCCATTTGATTGAATATGGCTCTCTGTTAAAATATTAAAAGAAAATGCATCAGTGGTTTCTATCCTCTACCTCTCCTTACTCACTCTAGTTACGTATAATTACTTACTTGGTTTTACCAAAACAATGATTTTTTTTGCTGGTAACAGCAAACCAGCCTTCTGGATGGTGCACGAGCACTTGCTACTATAACACAGCCTAACTATTAGAATAATTTGCAGCTCTCTGTGTTAGCTAATACCAATTGGAGTGACTTTCCTTGTGGCACATCTATTCATAATTAAAGAGTTTACCTATAGACACTTTATGCTTCCTAACGCAGCAAAGCATCGTTGTGAGCACAGTGATGCTATGGGCTTGGTGCCCTCCTCATTTAAATCACTTGGAAAGAAGATTACAATGGTTTAGAGAGCATTATCTGAAAGCAGATGCTGTACATGACAAGCCCTTTAGACTGTTGTTTTTGCAGAAAGAATTTGACAGATACGCAAGCTTTGCACATGCAAAGAGTCACTGTCAAAGAAGCATAAGACATCTTTTTCTGTTTTGTGGACTTGTAAAATTTACTATTTGTGCTAGACTTGAGTGAATAATTTTCACAAAATGATTTATTTAGTGTATTTAGCTGCTCTCCCTTCTTATAGATCAGACTGTAATTTCCCATTATATTATTATTATTTGATGTTTCTTTTTCTTTAAATGTTGTTTTAACTTGTATGAGGTGATCTCAAGAATTTTTCTTCTGCTATTGGGTACTTTTCAGACTGTGAATTACTGGATCAGATAAAATATGAGAAGAGACTGTGCTGAAGATGGGACTGAAGACATATGCAAACACTTCCAATGTGAATCTTCTGACCATCAAATTATAATTTCACATCTATGAAAAATTTTCTTGTGTAGAATCATGATCATGCAATCTTTTCATTATTGTCATACAGGGCCATAGAGTGTCGTGTGGATCAGCAATAACATGTAAATAACTATGTAAATAACAATGTAAAAATGTTTCCCTGAGAGGTAATCAGAACCTTAAATGCTTGAAAGCTTTTAAAAACTGATCTGGGAACAAATTCATTGCTGAGTTGGAAGAGGCAACACACAAAGTAAAAGAAGCTGCAGTTTGCAATGTGTTTGATCAGTGTTTAAAGAATTAGTTCAGTCAAGATTTATCCACACCATATGGGCTTTCAAGGGCTCTTGAAGGATGCTGGATCAGTTTGGTGACTGTTCAGTTCAGGTTAATTTTCCAATTCCACATGCTTCTGTCTGGCACTTAACCAGATAACTCGAAGATAAGCACATACAGGATTGGGCCCCTCTTTGCAGATCACATGGGGTAACACAAAGGCTCATGAAGCTGCAGCTTTGCTCCTGTCACTATTTCGGGACACATTATCAAAGTGAATTTGCAGTTTCTACCTGTACCTGAGGTTGGGAATTATGTTTGGAAGGCAGAGCTTTATGGTATGAATGGATAGCAGGTTTGGCAGTAGGTTTTGGGCTTTGTCAGGGTGTGGTAAAATTAGCAATGAAAATATGTCCTCCAGTGTCCAAGATAAACTTTTCTCAGTAGTTTTAGAGTTGTGGGTGAACACATGTAAATTGCAGATCCCTCTTACCAGATAATATATTCCAACCTCGAATTCCTTGCTCAGCATTTCTGGGTATTCATTCAACAGTGCTGTCTTAGCTTTATCCATGTGGCTTATTAAATCTGACTCAACCATTCCCCTGGGTAGCCTGTTGCAATGCTTGATAACCCTTTCATTGAACATATTTTTTCTAATATCCAATCTAAACCTCCCCTGGGATAACTTGAGGTAATTTCCTCTTGTCTTATCCCTTGTTACTTGGGAGAAGAGGCTGACCCCCACCTGTCTACAACCTCCTTTCAAGTAGTTGTTGAGAGCAATAAGATTCTCTCTGAGCCTCTTTTTCTCCAGGCTAAATACCCCCGGCACGAACTGATGGTGACAGCAGGACAAGCACATATCAACACAGCTTTACAGCAGTGGGTAACTTATACTGATTTATGCCAGCTTTACATTTACAGCTGGTCTTAAGAACTAATAAGTGATGCTTGGTTTATACTGACTAATTCCTTTGATGGTACAGAAGATTGCAACTTAATAATAATAGCTTGAAATACCATAAGCTAATTTTAGTTCAAAGGCTTCGATTTTTTTTAAATGTGGTAGTTGATAGTCTTTTTTCTCTTCAAAGGAGAAAATAGGCAACACTTTCCGTGAGAATAAAATAATGAAACAAGAAAATAGCTCACAGGAAGAATTTTTAAGACACTTTTATCTGAACTGATACTGACTCTCGTAAATCTTTGAGCAAAACTATCTTTCAGAAAACAAAGCAAAAAAATAAGCCCCCAAACAAAATAAAAAAAGAAATCTCAAAACATTTTTTTACTCTTTATGCCTTTAATAGTTCGCAGGGAGATGCAAAAGTATTTTCCATGGGTTTTTTGTTCTCTGTGGCATATGTGCCTTTTAGCTCTGTAATTTTCTTCCACAGCATCTTTTTCCCTCTCTGCAATTTAATGACTCACAAATTCCTTTGTCATTCCATCTGGTTCACTCCCTGTCTGTCAGACATTATTCCTTTCAGACACATGATAATATCAACAGCATGCCTAATTTTTTACCTATATGTAGCATTTTAAAGAGTCAATTGTTCAACAGTTTTGTCAGTGGAAAAGAGAGTGACTTCCCTCGAAGAGGACAATTAGAGGAATACTGTAACTCAGCTATTGAAGTGTTTTTCAAAGGTTGCTCTTTGTGTATTTGTGTTAACAGCAAAAATTTTAGGATCAGGTATCACTGAAAATACTTTTATAGTTTGTGTGTAAAAAACTTTCCAGATCTTATATTCCTGACTTAGAGAATATTCAGAAAAGAGAACATTCCTTGTTTATGGCCTGTGTGACCATCACTCAGCCAAGAAGTGAGAACTTACTTTTAATGCTTTTTTGGAGACATGCTGCTACACCTGCTGAGATAGTTTTGTGCTTGTTAACTACATTGCATATTTTTGCTTGGTCCTCTAAAGCAATTTAATAATCCTCCTCAAACAGTAGTTGAACCATCCACATCCTTAGGCCTGGCTAGCTCCCAAAATTATGGTGTTAGAGGATGGTAAGAATGGTATCTTGTGTCAGAGTTGTCCAATAGTTCTTGCTTCAGCCACCTAATTGCATAAAAAGGCTTTAATGGTTCTTTACATCTGTCCTAAATGACAAGTGACTGTTAACACCCACTGCTGTCAGCAATTCATAACAATTTCCATAACCTATCCATAACATTAAATATTTAATCAGGGCTATAATAAATAAGTTATGCACACAAGTCAAAGTGCAGTCACTCACACTTACACTGAGAAATAAAGAGAAAAAATAGACTTTTAGAGTAACTTGATGTTAAAGAGAAAACTAGTAAAATTAGGAGTTCAAAAGCAATCAAAAAGACCTGAAATGCAGTCATAGTGACTCATAAGAGACTTCTTAATTAAAAACTAAGGGCTTTTTCCACAGTTTCATTACACCTAAAATCTTTGCATTACCTCTAGTCTAATATGTTTCTGCTTCAGTCACTAGGCATAGACAATTCATTTACTTACAGTTTCCAGACAGCATATTAATATGGCTTGAGATCATTTGTTCATACTTATCATACTCATACATTTTTTTTTACCATTATTCACTCTTGTTTTCTCGTGCTGAATCTGAAAAATATATTTGATACCTTCCAACCTACGGACTTTACAAAGTTTCAAAATGAGAATGACACTCTCAAAAATGCATTCGGAAGAGGTCAGTTTGAGTCAGCTTGTGCCCAAAATGAGTGTAGTGTTAAGAATACAGAATTGTGTCCATAGTTATAAAAGGCACAGATATTGAACCGGACTTTCAGCCCAGGGCTGGTTGTCTCCGTGGTGCAGGACCAGCCTTTTCTGGATTATCAGCCTGCCTTGCTTGTACAGGTACCTCCTGTATTTAGTCTTAAATTTCCTTAACACTGCTGCCTACTAAAGATGATTGTCATTAAATAGCTGAGGATAATACAGGTGGCCTCAAAGAAGAAAGTTATGTTTATTTATAGTCAGTCTAGTCAATATGATAATACCAGGCCTTTCTTGCAACCTGCAGTGAACATTCTACTCATTATTTCTATGAACTGTCTCCTCTGTCAACCAATCTGATGAATTATTTTTATTGATTTTGCACCAAATGTTCTGAATACTAGTTTATCATAGCACGTAAGCATTTGTTTAACTTTTAACTGTGTAATGTATAGCTACTGAGAGGTCTGCCTAAGCATAGGTTATCTTTGAGACTTTAAAAAAATTTCCATATAACCTTAAAATATGCTGTGGCCCTGGTAGTCTTCCTTTAGTATGTTTTTAAGCAATTTCAGAATTGGATAATACATACAGCAGCTGTGCAATATGAGGGAATGATCAGATTTCTGGTCTCTGGGCTTTCACTGAGCAAATGTAGACAGAAAACATTTAAAATTTCTGGATTTCATGCCTAAGTTGCCTGACTTGGGACATAGATAACATTTCTGTAAACAGGGCCCATGTGCACTAGCGTTCATTGGCATTGAATAGAAGATGCACCTGATGAGTTCACTGTTCAAGTTCTGTATGTATCCTGGGAATATTATTTGCTCTTACTGATGCTGGTTACTGAAAGAATGAAATTTCAGTATGTTTTGTATTTACCAAAATCCCTCATTTAGTACTAAGTTAGTATATGTGGATATATGTGCTTTCCTAAAGTTTAGGGTTTTACATAAAAAATAATGTTGCAATTATGTTTTATAGGAAATATTGATAACTACTTGTTTTTCAAGCACAGCCTGAGGCTCTGACTTGAAAACAGCATTGACATCTCTGTTTCATTTACTGCTGAGTAGCTGTAGTATTCTCACTCAGCATAATCCTCTCTGCTGTTAATAAAGATTGTTTTCTGTTCCTTCTGGAAAAAAAAAATAGCAAAAGGTCAGTTGCGATTTTTTTTCACATCCCCTTTCCTTTAACTACTGCCCACACGTACTGCAAACCCCACCCTTAACTCTGTATGTATCCGTTCTGGCAAGTGGTCTTAGGTGGTTATTAATATTTCAAGCTACTTGAGAGAGCAGGCAGTTATTCTGAAACTGTCTCTTTGATTCACCAGGTTAGCTTTTGGCAAGTCTGCATCCAGGGGAGTAACCGTGGGTAAAACTGCAGCGGTGTTAAAACTTTGCAGTCAGACATTCAGTTTAGAGACAATTGTAGTGAGTGTCTGGTGACTGCAAGTGAGGGAAACCAAGGAGGAAGGAACAGAACTCCTGACAGACCTCGTGGGGCCAGCAGTCAGTAGCTAGGGGTCCTCAAGGGCTGGAAGGAATATCCAGTGAGGAACAGCTGAGGATTTTGTGTTTGTGTAGTTTGGAGAAAAGAAGGCTGGAGGGGAGACCTTGTTGCTCTCTGCAGCTTCCTGAGGAGGGAAAGTGGAGAGGGAGGTGCTGAGCTCTTCTCCCTGGTATCCACTGATAAGACACATTGGCGTAGTTCAAAGCTATGACAGGGGAAGTTTACACTTGACATTTGGAAGCATTTCTTTACAGAGAGGGTGGTCAAACACTGGAACAGGTTCCTTAGGGAGCCCGAAGTCTGTCAGTGTTTAAGATGCTTTTGGACAATGTCCTTAACACACTTTGACTTTTGGTTAGCCCTTAATTGAGAAGGCAGTTGGACTGGATGATCCTTGTAGGTCTCCCAACTGAAATATTCCATTCTGTTCAACTCTACCTTATTCTGAAGTTGAAATGAGACAAATTAATATAATAAGTTGTTTACTTAACAGATTTGAAAGAAAAATGGCTATATAAGTACAAAACTCGTCTTATGAAAAGCTGGTGAACAGAAACTGTATTCCTCTTTGCTCAGAGTGTATATTTAAGATGAACTTTAAAGGCCACTATCAAGGTACTACCAATTTTTAATTCTTTTTAATATTCCATTGATAGATTTCTTTTGTCAGCTTCCTGATCTTTGAATAAATTTTTAAATCAAAATTTCTCTTTAAAGCTTCATTAAAATCTTTTCTAAGGGACATAAAGAGAGACTCATTTTGACCTTATTTTGTGAGAGCTAGAAGCTGCTTCCTCAAAGGACTTGCTTTTTGACATTAAGTATTTAGAAGAAAAAGAGATGATCTAAATCTCCAACAAACTAATGTCACAGCTTTATTTTCAGTCAGATTTCTACCATCAATAGCATTAAAGGGTATTTGCAGATCCTTAGAGTTGTAGGTCTCATTAGCTAAGTTAAATGAAAATATGAACCTCTGTGGGATCATAGGTTATTAGATTATCTTTTCAATATTGACAACAAGACTTACTCCTAGAAGGATTTTTCCTTAAGCAACTCCCTTAACTCTTGTTATCCTATAGCCTCTGGGTCTGAGAACTAAAGATGATTAGAGCCAATGAATCCCAATAATGAAAGAATACCAGAGGCTGTGAGGTTTCGATTAAGGAAAAGATTTGTCTTAGCTCAACTGCTTTTGGTTGGAAAAAGAGAGGAGAAAAAGCATACATATGTCCCTACTTGGATGGAAAATTTTAGTCATTGCAAATGCATGATGCTTTTCAAAAGAATAAAAGCAAGAACAGATAAGAATAAGAATAAAAGAATAAAAGCAGGATGGATAAGCATCGGAAAAAATGAAGTAAAACCAAAGAAAGAAAAGCTAGTTTTCATGATCAAATAAAGCTTCTTGCTCAACAGCTGAAGCTATTCTGGGGTTTCCCTACCATTGTATTTGTTGGATTTCTTCCATCGCTTTCTAACAGAAAGCAACAAACAAACAAGCAAAAAAGACATTTTGTAAGAGCTAGTATATCTCACACAGAAGATAAGACACTCCAGATAATTTCTTTTATATAATTGCCAATATTTCATCCCTCTGTTGTGAAAATTACGTTTAAGAATAAGGAAGCTTAGAATTTAGATACTGTCTATTATGTGACTTGATGGGCCTACAAATTTCTTTCATATACTAATAGCATGTCCCTAAACCCTCAAAAATGTATGTAGCATTTTTTTTGTGGTCTTCACATTGTTGTTTCTTTTAATCAAGTTCTGGCTTCCTTGATTTGCCTGTAGAAATATTTTTTTGGCATCAGAATTTCTACATCATTTTAATTCCTTTATATCGTCTTCAGCTTCTGGAAAAAAACTCCTCTGACGTGTGAGTTAAAACTTATTTATATTTGGATTTTGCAAAAGGATTAGAGATACTTTAGTAACAATTAGGACTCCAAAAGCAAAAGTAATTCCGCTATTCCTGTATGATGAATATTTGCATTTGTGTTAATTAAAATCAACAGGATAGAAAAAAATTAGCCTTCCCATGAAAGAGCAATACATCTGTCAACTTTAAACATATTGAAACAACTATGAAGCCATTGCAATTCCATAGCTACATCTATGACAGTCTACTTTCAGAGTGTGCCTAAATTTTTGTTAACCTGTTTTTTTTCTGACTCTTACAAAAAGATTCCAAAAGTTTTGCTTGTTATGCATTTATGCTTTTCACAAGAATGACATTATTTCTTGAATTTTCAGTGGGCATTGTGGAAAAAGGACTCATTCATCTTACATGAAAATATTTTGAACATTTGCTTTTCTTGTTTAAAAAGGAAGAAAATTAAACACTACAGTCTCCCTGTTATTATTTGTCAATCTTTAAAATCTTATTTCAGTTTTACAGTGGTTCACGAGCAGGAAACTAAGATTAACCCAAGGCTGAGTATAATTATGTTTCTAAGTTCCAAAATGAGATAGAAAAATCTTGTCTCCACCTATAAAATATGTAACTTTAAAATATGAGTAGGCATTTATAGATGACTCAGATTTGATGTAAAGAATTAAAAACCTTTAAACTTCTGTAGTGTTGAAATTAGCATGATAATTTAATTCATTAGTTTGTCATAATAGGTGAAGTAACTCTTTTTATATACATAAATAGCTTATCTGTGAACCTAAGAGAAATATGACTGTACTACAATTACCTTGAAAAGTTATAATTTCATGTTAGAAATTTAAAACCATGCAGTTGCTTGTGTCATTGTAGTACTGAATTGCAAATATAACATTTATGGTAAAATAGTAGCAAATGTCGTTCTTCAGTTCACACAATATTCTGAGGCAGCTGCACGCAACTGGCACTATGCTCCTGTTCTTTACTTGAAGCCATTATCATGTCCTATCCTGTGTATTATATTTAGCATACATCAGGGTAGGGAGAAGACAGAACATATTTAAATTTGATCTGCTCCCTTCTGTGTGTTACAAATGCTGCGAAGTTGGAAAATAAACAAAAATGAGCAAGGGTTAAAAACATTAGAAGTGAGATCTTTTTAATGTTTCACCAAAACTCTTCTCAAATTCTTTTGTTGCCTGAGGGAGGTACTTAAAAGAGTGCTTTAAAAATAGGGCTGAGATGAGTTAGACTTACTTCGTTTGCTGTGACTTAATGGAGACAATATTGCTTTTTCTGTGGCATTTACATTTGAAAATTTGATTATTGCAATGCACAGCATTGCTAGTGTAGACTATTGTTCGGAGGCCTTGTGCTACAATGACCTCCCGTGTTTAAGGCAATATGTTAGGTAAATTCCTGTTGAAATTAGTAGATATAAAGCAAGAAATTAAAAGTATGTACATCTAATAAAATTTTGAAGAGTTATATATCTGTTCAGCTTGTGAACAATGTCATTTTTCTTAATAGAAGTACCTTTAGACATGGAAAATTCACTGAGCCTCCATACTGAATGAATTAAAAAAAACTCAGTATCTTCTGGCCACAGAAATTTTATTTATACCCCAGATGTTTTAAAACAGATTCAAATTTGCATGGAATAGAGTGCAGTGTACCTCTGCTGACAAGAGAGGAAGACATTTTTAAAGGTAATCTTGTTTATCCTCAAATATTTTAATGTTAGGCTAAGACATGATGGCCCACGAGAACATTTGAAGATGTAGGAAGACAAACTGATCTTGAGCCCCCTCTGCTCCTGTCTGTTTTCTGTTAGAGCACACACCTTTCAGTGTGTGTACATTTAGCTTTTAATACCCTGGAATTAATTCATTGACATCCTGTGCTTGAGACCAAATTTACTTTCATGTCTGAATAACGAATTCTGGGATTCCATGTTTATTATGTTGATTTGCGTGGCTGGCTTGAAAGTACAGTGTTCCATAGGAGCTGTTAGGACCTTGTGTTTATAAAGTGGATTCAGCGGGAAAAGTAAAAATGTAAATAAAAGACCCCACAAAACCAAACTAAAACAAACCATCAAAAATGAAATTAAATAAACTCAATGAGATGAAATATAAGAATAAAGATGATAATGAGTCATGAAGGCATTCAATGGGACAGCTTCTCTTAGTGGGCCTGCCTAGGTTACAGTATCACCATGTTCATGCTGACATTTGGGATTGAGGATTTACCTAAAGAGAAAAGGATGTTGCAGCGTCTAGAAAGGCTCACTGCCTGCTGCCCACTGGTATGGGTTTTAAGTGTAGCCCAGTACAAGAATACACCCTAAAGAGTTGCTAACTGAATGTATAAAGTAAAGACTATCTTTGGCATAGTCTAAGGAAGGTCTGCAAGTTGTTACAATGTAGGATTCCTTGTCTCTTTCCATTCTGAGCTCCATGCACTGGAGAGAATTTGTATTCTGAGAAGAGTATTTTAAAAACCCCACCTACCGTAGTACAGTTGTATTGTTTAGTGTCAGTGGTAGTAAATAAGAGGGGGTTTCCCCCTCGGTTTCTCTCTCTTTTTTTTTTTTTTTTTAACGTGAGAACATGAAGGCATTTTGTTGGGGTGGGATTTGAGTGCTTTTTTGTCTGTTTCCATGACAAAGGTTTTGTATAGCTGTTTTAAGAATGACTTTCCTGAAGCCAGTGAATCCTTTTCTTTTTTGTTGTTATTCTGTTTGCCCACAGAGCTGTTCAATGTGGTCTTTATGGTGTTGTGCTGCTGCACTGCATTACTTTTATCATTAAGAAGGCTGCATGAGGCCATTAATTATATTAGAAGGGCATAAGTTGAGGGAGAAAGGGAATACAGTTTCTGATGAGGTCACTTTGGTCATTATATCTAATGTTCTTCAGGCAGTCTTGCACTAATCCATGGGAGCAAATCCCATATACCTATAGGTTAAAGGCAAGTAGAGTCTTGTAAGAGTATATGTTCATGTTGTTCACTAAAATAACATTGTTTCTTTCCCTACTTGTCTAGGAGATGATACCTGCCTACTAAACTAACAGCAAAATGTTGGTCTTTTCGTGTGGTATTATGCCTAGTACACTTGCTATCTCTAAAATTCTAGTACATTTTGCCACCAATGTGTTCAGACATCGTTGTGTCCTGTTATCATATTGTGTTGTTCATTTCAGGCTTTTAAGGGAAAAAGATTTCCGGTAATTTGCATTTGTAGTTGGCTGCCTGTTTATGCTTTGGAAATCGCTACTGTATAAATGAGAAAAGATGTTGATAAAAGCCTTACTGGAAAAAAAAAACAAACAAAAAACCCCCACCTTTAAAAGTTATGCTTACATTAAAAAAAGCGTTTTAAATATATTTATTGGTCATAAACAAATAAAAAAAGAAAACTCCACCAAGCAATTTTCCAAGATTTATTTTATGAAAGAATTTACAATTTACAGATTTAGAAAACTGAAGACATTTTAATAATGCCATCGTACACACCGTAAATGTTTGCTGGTTTCTTTCTTAATTCTCTACCTTACTCTCATTTTGCTTGTCTTTTTTTTTTTATTTTTTTTTTAAATTTTTTTTAATCCTATCACCAAGTGCTCAAACCCCACAACCTGTATAATGTTTTCTGTCTCTTTTTGTGTGCATGTGCATGCTGTTGGTAAGGAGTAAGGGATGTGGCAAGGCAGATAATGAAGGCAACATTCAGGGTAGCAAAAGTGACCTGACTTTCCTCTGTGAACAGTCACAGATTCCTACACTGCTTATGAAAAATGTGTGTGTGCAGTGATGGTGGCAGAGGTGTGGGGCATGGAAGGGGCTTCATTTAAACCAGGCAAATGGTAGTGTGGGAACTCATTTTACAGAAGAGCTTTACAACAAGTTTAAGACAGACGTTATGTAGTTATAATTGTTAAATACTTTGTTATTCGCTCGTATATAATCGGTTTAAGCTCTATTAATGCTGTTATTCCTTATAAGGTCACAATCTCTCCCAGTTACCGTGTATGTCCGTGTTACCTTCCCCGTTTCAAATTTGAAAAAAGCCTCCCTCTTCTCTTCCTATCCTTCCCAGGTTTGTAAACCAGTAACTCCCAATCTTACCTTATTTGGTAAGTTCCGCTTTTCTTCCAGACCCTTCCACGGTAAACCTTATAAAAGCGGCCGCCACCATGTCAATAAAGTTCACTCCACACCATCTCCGGTGCTGTGTGCGTGCATGTTTTTCCTGTGCCGCTACGTCATCGCACCCGGAGCTCAGCGAAATGCCACAACCTGCTAGCTAGCTGGCAAACCCCTTGCTACCTTCCCGGAGCGGACCAAACCCTCCTCTTCCCAGCAGGTTGTGACATGGTAGAGTGAAGAAGGCATCTTTATTCAAAGCACTGGTTGCAATTTTGAGCAACTGGTAGGAGACTAACAGGAAGCTTGTGAAAATTGGAGTCAGAAAGAGTCTAGGTCAGACCCACCCCTTATGAAAACAGGCAGAGCGGGTCTGTAGCTGCACGTGTATGGCTGGACTTGCAGCATGAGAGCAAGGTAGCAATTATTTAGCATTCTCTGCCCTTGTGGAACTGGGAAACTTCCTGCTTCCTAGCAGTCAGTGGAGAGGGAAGAGGGTTAAAGGAGTCTGAATGATTTATGTACTGCCTGAACCGATTTCCAGCAAATGAAGAGTTTCCGATGCCAGGTCTGTTCTTCAAAAAGAATCATTAGTTGCAGTATTGCTATGTTTATCACTTTTGCCCATGTTGATATGAAATTAAGTTGTATTTTGGCATCCTGTCCAGCTCCTTGTGGTTTGGGAGCTGGAATCTGGTTAGACATGTGTTTTCTTTCTGAAAAGTATGGTCCTCCTCCTTGCACTCCTGCTTCTAATTCATTTATCCCAATTGCAGCTCTACAGAACTTGCATTTTGGTCCAGCTCAGGCAGTGCCATAGTCACTATGTTCTTTTTTGTGCCTTATCTTACAAAATTTGTAAAATTTTCTCTTTTCCCCCTGGACGAAGCATATCTGAGATGTGTCTGTGCTTTGGAAGCAGTGCAACAGGCAGGCAGGAAGGAGGTTTCCTCTTCCCTTCAGGTAAAACATTCAAGGTACTACCAAGTGTTATAGATCACTGAAGTGAAAAGCAGACTGGACATACAAACAAGGGATAACGCCCAGCAGTATCTGGGCAGTAGAGAATATGGGAGTGACTTACTGAAATAGGATGAGAAGCTGTAAAAATTGTCAGATGTACCACCAAAGCATTTCAGCATGGAAATGTAGGCACAAGAACACAGCTGCAGTTTCATTTTCTCAAGTGGAAAATGATTTATAGTAAAAGAGAACGAAAACATCTGGATTTCTTCCCACTAACCTAGGTGTGTTGTGTTCACACAACATTTTTACATTTATGCAGCTGATTTTCTCCAAAATTAATCATATGTGTGGACTGTCTTCAATGATTTGTTGGATGAGGCTTTGAGCAAGCTGGTCTGGTGGAAGGTGTCCCTGTCTATGGCAGGGGTCTGGAATGAGATGATCTTTAAGGTCCCTTCCAAACCAAATCATTCTGTGATTCTATGACTTACACGGCACAGTCTTGGACAAAATATTATTTCCAAAATGGTGCGAGCACCTGTGACAACCTGAAGTACCTGAACAGGCAGCTTATGCATTTTTTGCTCTTGGGAACTCTTCATACAGATCAGAAACCGAAGACCATTCTGGATGGAAAGATTGTTTTTGTCCATAGCTGTGTAACAGTTCAGATCCGACTTTTCTGCCGAATGCTCAAACCTTACAGTTTGCAGCTTTTCCTCCCCCCACCCCCCCTATGAACGCAAGGGAAAGGGAGAAGGGAAAAGCTACTGAAAACATCAAAATGACCAAACCAGAGCTGTACAAAAATATATACATGTATTTACACTTATATACAATTAGAATAGTATGTACACAGGAGAAGGGACCCCGAACACCTCCCCCTGCCCCGAAGGGAAAAGGGAGAGGGAAGGAAAAAAAACCAAAACAGATATACACAGTAAAAAACCCAGGAGTAACCAATAAAAAAACTAACAAGAGAAAATCTTACTACTCTCCTCGAGATAGCAGAACTGCACCAAGCGACCGCCGGCACTCTCCGCTTCCCAAGGCCCACAAGGCCTCACTGGGCCTCACTCCTCCACACGAGCAGAGCCGATAGCAGAGAACCTGCTCCCGGGTCCACTGGAAAGGAAAGAGAGCAAGAGGCTTCTCCCCCTTCTTATTTATACTCTGGTTTACGTAGAAAATCGTATGGAATACTGGGAGGATGACTACTTCCTCAGTTACAACCTGGTTACCAAAGAGGGTCTAAAATCAAAACCACTACAACTTGTCTCCCATGTATTTTAAGTTGAAGCCTCCAGGAGCTGGGCGTTTGCTACTTCCCGCTGTGTCCTCCTGCTGCAGTACAGGCACAGAAACTCTGCAGCAACCTTTAGTGCGAAAAAACCTACCAAAAACTATGGAGTGGCAATGAAACAGATAAAGGCATCACTGATGCCCTAGGTTGATGGAGTAGCAAGAAGGAATATGTTAGACAAAACTATCAAGAGAACCTGCGAACTTAGCACAGCTAACCCTTCAATCTATGAGAGAAAGCAAAAATATTTTTAAATTCCTGCAGCTCAACTGGAAGAAAATTCTTTTGTAGCCCCAACCTGGTGAACCATGAACAGTCTTGGACATGTTCAACTCTTCTTCCTACCTTACCCACTAGGTGTTCTCCACAACTGGATTTAAATAAGAACAAAAAACCAAAAAACTCCCAAACCTCATGTTATCAAGTAAACAAGGGAGAGGTTGCTGTAATTAGCTCATTCTGTTATGCAGCCATATAACAGAAAAGCTAGCTCTCTATGTGTCCTCTTGCTTTGTATTAACAGATATTCTATGTATATAATTAATATTATTTTGCAGCACTCATGCAAAATATTTTACCTCTTTTTTATCAACTCCTTTTCCAAGCTACAGAACATCCTTCTGAATCAGAAATGAGCTCTAAGCATTGTCATAATTGATGATACTCATAACTTTTCTGTATTATAAGTTGCTGAGCTGAAAACTTCTAGGTTTTTCACTGTATATTTTTATGTTTTTCAGATTATGTAAAGTCAAGAGGAGATCAAGGGGACACAATTTAATACAGAAGGCAAGAGATGCTGGTAAGGTGATCAGCTAAACAAAATGACAAGGCTTGAACAACGGACAAGGAAAAAGTATTAGCTCTTTAATTGCAGTTTAAATGAGAAAAATATGGAGAAAACGGACATGATGGGAAAGAAGAGTTTGCAGACATCAAGTATGAATAAAAGTTGCTCTTTTCTAGGAGGAGAAGTATAGAAAGCTGGATTAGGAAGTAGAGAAGGTCTAGGTATTTCTTTTTAATGATTTCTCTTTGACAAGGTTTACTGATCCCAGCTAGGACAATTGAAGAGGTTATCACCTCCAGCTGTCCATCACATCCATTGAATGGCACTTACAAGTCCCAAAACTCGCTGAAGAGCAGTGGGTCTGGTCCTAAAGTGCTGCAATTCAAAATTTAGCATATTAATGCAAATCACCATTGATTTTAGTCTGTGTTAATATATTGATCTATGAACTATGGTGTCTAAGAGCTCTGATTCATGATGATTTTGGGATTTAGAAGCCTTTAGGGGCAGAATTCAATTCAGCCATCTTTGCTGGGAGCAAGGAGAGGCCACTAGACTGGAGAATGCCACAAATTTTTTAAGGAATAATTTTAAGTAAAAAAGACACTAGATATGTGTTGCTGAAAGCTCAGTAAAACAAGTCACATTTTACCTTCCAGTTTGTTTCTGAAGACTGAAATTAAGTAGATAGCTGTGAACTGAAAATAGTGAATGCTTACATTTTCTACTACTGATATTGGAACTTTTTTTAGTTATTTTGATACAAAGTTGCATTACAGGTGACCTGAAACTGGGGAGAGCAGTATCACTTCTTAAATTTTATCACATGTAAAAGTGGACTAAAAAGTCTGTCAGTATACCACTATTGTTGCCAATACAGAGCTAAATTCATCTCACCCACCTGAAGTATTTCAGAGAATATGAGGGGTTTTATTGATAATAGATTCAGAAATATTTCAGAAGTGAACATGAGAACAGACAAATGTTCAGGTTGAAGTGAGTGAAATAATTAGCTAAGAATGTTCTTATTTACACTCTATACACCAGGAGGTTCCTTCTTGAGACTTGAACTCCCCTTGTGCATCATCATCGTGAAACTGATAATCTTCAAAGGGAAACCACGAGAAAAACACATATAATCTAACAACGAATTTTGGCATGTAGAGTGGGGTGAAATTGCTCAGAATTATAATTGCAGCTTGCATCAGGTAGCACTCTCTTGACCATAACATTTTGGGTTTTATTCTAAGGTCAAAGGGAATTGTTTTTGTTGGTTTTTTTTTTTTTTGTTTATTCCCCAGAAAAATGTTAACTTTGTAGAGAAGATATTTCTTGAAGTGTCTTGCCTTTCTTTTTCTGATCAGCTTTTGGTATATCATTATTCTATAAGTTTTTTGTTCATCTCAGTAATCAAACTGCAGTGACAAAGAACGCACTCCTTCACACCTTTGCTCTTACTATTGATTTTTCCAAATACACTTTTCTGTTGCTATCTATCACAGCAACTATGCCTTTGCAATAATAACAAAAGAAAGAATTTTACTTAGGACATGTTAGATATTTCCTACTGTGGAAAAATCTGAAGAAACACTGAACTAATAAGATCATATTCAGTGAAAAAGGCACTCTCAAGTCACTGAGATTTCTTCTTGAGGATGTTCCTTTCACTGAACCATTTGCAGTTTTTCTCCTGACTGCTCTGAAACTTTTAATCAGAAGTATCACTACAGTTGTAATTAAATTGGAGCTGTATGAGCACATACTCATTTCAGAATTCATATAGTGAAAATCTCTTGTCTTTCTTGATTATGAAAGGTAATCATGAAAAACCCTGCAAGGCTCAGGACTCAGAGGCAAATAATAGAAAGAAATTTTAAAATATTAGCTTCTAATTTTTGTTAGTGTGATGTTAGTGAATAGTGGGCTTTTTAAGGGAATTTTTTTTCTTAATGAGAAGTTTCTCCTACTGATTTTGAAATCCACTTCTTTTTCTTTTTAATATAAGAAAATATTAATAATCTCATAAGTAGGGCATCGTCATTTATTGCATGATACTTTACATTTACATATTCCAAAACTCAGAGAATGAGCATAAATATGTAGGCTTTTAACAGAATGGCCAAAATAGAGTAAAATTACCTCTCAATAATTCATTTGTGTAATTGCGCCCTTAGGCTTCTCAAGTTATGGCAGAGACTCATTCTGGAGCTGTTATTAGCTTAGAATGAAGAGATGTGCATTTTCTTACTCCCCTGAGACATCCTGATTCTTAGTCCAGAGTAAAGGGTAAAGAAATTTCTTCGGGAATTTGGAAGACAAAGATGGAATTCTCTAAATCTGAGAAACGTGATGTGTTTGGATATTTGCTTTTTAAAGAATCCTTTGCATTCTGGAAGTGAAGGTGATTCCACTGTATCAAGAAACATACATCTTTCATCTTCTGATGTCAAATTTGCTGTTGTTACTTATTTTTTAATTCAACAAAGGTCTTTGTATAACAAAGGAAAGTTTGTATACCAATTTTGAATATGAAAATATGTTTTTTTTCTGGGATATAGAAACAGAAGACAGGGATTTTGAGAGAAAGAAGGGATTTCAACAGATCTGCTGTGGAACGTGCTGAAGCATAGCTGCAATATTTTCTGTTGTCAACAGCTACTGTAAAATAATTCCGTACAGAAGCTCCTTGGATGCAGGACAAATGTTCTCTTTTAGCTTTTATTCATTGCTTTGCTTTCTAATTGTTGTGGTGATCACTTAGTATAACAAGTCAATGAGAACTCAGAAGACCTAAGAAAGATTTTAAGAAGTTAATGAAGGAATAATGCATTTCAGCAGGTCAGGTTTTCGGTTTGTGGGTTTCCTTAGGTAAACCCTTGTAATTCAGTTTTTGAACATTTATCTGTACCAAACCCTGGGCATTTTGTTTGTTTACAGATAATAACACAAACATGATAAAATATATTAACCTGGCTCCAACATATAGGACTCGTATGGTATGGAATGAAATGTGAGACTGCCCTGGAGCTAAATTTTCCTGGATGTCTCCAGATAGCCACTGCTGATCTGTGAAAGACTTGAACATTTATGCATATATTCATATTCTTCTTTAGCAATAACACTTTTCTACCCCAACTATGAAGGAAAAAAAGCTATTTTGCTATTCTGTTTCCTTCCTGATTCATCCAGCACAACAATTTACTCTATTAATTATTCATTACAGGGAAATCAACCATGATTTTGAAACTTAAAAAGAAAGAGTAGGAAAAATGAAATGTTAACTAACTTGTGAACACAAGGTTCAGGCCCTAGCAAGTCAAACTTTATACAGTAAATTAATTTTCAAAACATAAAAGTTCTTCAGATGGCAAGGGCAATGATGAATTTTTTAAGTGAGAACGTAAGACCACCAGGGTCTTCTAATAAAAAGGCCTGACCCATGAATGTTCAACAATCTGCTGATCTCAATTGAGTGGAAAGATTGCCAAATATAAAATTCACCGGCCAGATGATTGAGTCTGATTTCCAGCCTGTATACATGGTGGAAATAACTCTATTAGCATTCACATGCATCAAAACTTACAAGGCTCTTCTTCAAGGATCTGGAGCAGAACTGTTACCATGAGATGCTGTTAAGAAGCACATTAACACAATTTTGAAATGGGTGCAGCAAAAGTATTGAGGTTCAGTAAGGAGGGAAAGAGATACTTCATTATGGTATAGCAAATGCATGTTACAATATTTTGTCTGGAAAGATGGTGTATATTTGACTTGTTTTGCTAAAATGCAATAACCCTATTGCAAATAATTTTTTTAAAAGGAAAGAACTTACTATCATAGAATTGTTTAGGTGGGATAAGACCTCTAAGATCATTGAGTTCAATCATTAACCCAACACTGCCTCCCATGCCCCTGAATGCCACATCTACACTTATTTTAAATACCTCCAGGGATGGTGACTCAACCACTTCCCAGAGCAGCCTGTTCTAGTGCCTGACAATCCTTGTGGTGAAGAAATGTTTCCTAACATCTAATCTAAACTTTCCCTGGTGCAATTTGAGGTAATTTCCTTTCATCCTATCACTTGTTACCTGGAAGAAGAGACCTACTCCCACCTGGTTACAACCTGCTTTCAGGAAAACGTAGAGAGCAGTTAGGTCTCCGCTAAGCCTCCCTTTCTCCAGGTTAAACATCCCCAGCTCCCTCAACCACTCTTCATAACACTTGTGCTGCAGCCCCTTCCCCTGCTCCTTTGCCCTTCTCCGGACATGTTCGAACATCTCAATGTTCTTCTTGCAGTGGGGGGCCCAAACCTGTGCAGCCTCACCAGTGCCAAATACAGAGGGACAGTCACTTCCCTGGTCCTGCTGGCCTCACTACTCCAGACACAAGCCAGGTGAAACCGAAAAATCCGGTACGAAGAACTGCTCAGAGACTTTGGGTCTTTTGAGCAGCAGGGTATTTATTGCAATATTGGGAGCAAGCATGATTCGCATGACTCAACAACTTGCTCGATGGTATCACACAAAATCAGGGGTTTTATACAATTTTCACATATGATTCTTATACATATTCATATGATTGCAACACCTACTATGCATATTAATGATAGGCAGAGTATAGGCAGAGCTTAGGTAGAGCTTGGCCCTCAATTTCGGGGGTATATCCGGCCTTCAGCCCTGAGTCTGGGGTCTTTTTCTCATCTTCCTCGGTCTGACCTATCTACTTTTCCATTGTTCTTGCCCTGCTCACTGAAGCTTGGAGAAAGCCTTGACTCCAGGCCTATTTCTCCTATTCAAATGTCTGCCTTATCTTACCTTATCCTAATTTATTACCTCTAGGCTTATTGTATACTGCTCCTAACATTCTTCTAAGTTTTGGTCCACCAGACAGAACAGAACGAGACTTAGTAGCCCAGGCAGAGTAGATGTTAGGGGGGGCCTATCTTAGTTAACTCTTTTAGGCCTGACTCTCATTTCACAGGATGCCATTGTCCTTCTTGGACACCTGAGCACACTGCTGGCTCATGTTCAGCTGGCTGTCAACCAACACCCTAGGCCCTTTTCCACTAGGCCACCTTCCAGCTGCTTTTCCCTAAGCATGTAGTGTTGCATGGATTGGCAAGTAAGGAAAAGCACTATTCAGCCAGCAGTTGATAAAATAAAGATTTTGTTTCTTATACATGTGAAAGTTAAATTTATATTTTTAGTTGCTTTAGGTGAAATCTGACGAAATGAAATGAAATGTAATGAAATGAGCCCAGACTCTATTGGGCTTTTTCCTAGCCTGAAGGTAGCATTTATGTTGACATTTGGAATAGCTTTAGACTTATGCAAGCCATGTAACAACAACCTGTAAAAATGCTGCACTAGCATATTTTCAGTTAACCATGAAGTTATGCACAAAAGTGTGTATGAAGAGCTTTCTTCCAAAACCAAAGTCTGCTGAACCTTTAGAGGTTTTTTTTTTTTTTTTTTTTCTTTTTTTGTTGAAGATATATAGTAGCTGTGTTCCTCTATCCAGGTGGGCAAAATGGTGGATGTTGCAGGAGACAGTATGATCAATGACAATCAGCATACATAAATAGTGTCATAAACATCCTGTTCTGCCACCTCAAAATAATTTTAAAGCTTATTTTACTTCTACTTACTTAAAAGCAATAGTACCAATATAGTATTGCATAGAAACTGATGGTTATTGAACTACACCAGTGCAAATTGTCCACAGAGAAAGACAGCTACAGTCATATCTAGGTTATTTCATGCAAAATAGCATGTCTAGAAGAGAAAACTTGAAACAACACGAAAAGTATTCTGAACTGCACTTCACAGGGAAATCCACTAAGGAATTCCTCATTAGATGTAGAAAACAAAACAGAAAATAAATGCTGAGTGCTGCTTAAAAATCTATGAAGGATCAACATACCAGCATGCAACATAATCATTTTCCTTGGTGATCCACAAAATCTATGAGCACTTTAATTTCAAATATGAGGGTATGCACATTATCTAAATGAAAACCTCCAATACCATATCTTAAATAGAATTAGAGTAGAAACAAAGATATTTTTCTGACATCGTGGAAATTATGGTGGTAGCAGACCATAAAATTAGATAATTCCATTAACCTTGTGGCTTTTATAACAGTATCTCCCACCATTCATCTGATAGGGTGTAATCTTCTTACTTTTAATGGAAGTTACGTCTGAAAGTTCACAGCAACAAGTGGTATGTTCGCTTGGTCCAAAGAAGAGCAGGACTATGTCTGTCACTCAGCTCTTTAATGGGGAAAGACAACAAAATAAGTGCTGCATAGCATAATTAGCATAAATTGTTACCTTGCTCAGATCATTCTTTGACTAGCTATGGCTAATTTAATCTTGCTTTATTTTTGTGCTTTCTATTCCCCCTCCCCCATTGTTTCGCACTGAGCTTTTGGCTCCTATTTTCACATACCCTTCAGTGAATGTTTTTTGCATCAGTCTGTGCATTTTCAACGAGGTAAGAAAACCTAGTGATGGTGAATTAAAACTGTGTTCTCTGAAACGTTCTTAGGTGCATAAAGAATAAGAACTTCTGCCATGAGAAGAAAACTAGGAGACATCCTTAATGTAACAGAATTTGAAAAGTACTGATGGGAAGGATTTGTTAATATGATAAGAGGCAAACACATAGTTATATGAGGTAAGGGAGTGTCAGCATGGGGATTACTGATGCACTTACCAGTAGGTCTGAGCCTCCAGGGTCCTTGGCCATTTCAAATTCCTTGAAGAGAGATTACCTGGTTATATCCTGGGACCCAAAAAAATGCATTTCAACTTTCAGCTTGACCTGTTAACCCACCACTTTGTTTTCCGCAGCCTGAATCTGCTGACCTGCATGACCAACATGCTGCAAAACTAATTTGATATTTTTTTCATTTTTCAGCTTTGGAGGATTAGTGGGATTAAGTCCTAGAGTTTGGTCTAGATTTGAGAAGAGTTTTACAAAACCTGTTCTGAATCAGAGATGCAAATGAATTATCAGTCAAATATTTGTAGCGTTCAGCAAATTTAATGTTTTGATTTTATCTAATTCAAACAACCACTGTATTTGATCATTCTGCAGAAGCTAATATGTTGTGTTTGTATTGGAAACTGAATTAGGAGGTAGCAATGTCTCTATAAAAGCCTGAATAAACCAACCATGATGCCTGGAAGCACTTTTTACCAAAAGCATAAATCCTCAAAATGGGCTGACTAACCAAGCCAAAAAGTAGTGTATGAACATGTATATAGAAAAGCTGTGTGCTGCATTTTTCCCATATGCAAAAGGAAAAAGCAAATGTTCCTGTAGGTCCATGGCTTACTAGTTTGAATACTTATCCTAAAATATGATCTGCCTGGAGAAGTTTAGAGGAATGGTGTAGCTCTGTTAGGAGGAAAATACTGAATGAAATGGAAGTTGTTTTCTTTTTCCTCTCTCTGAAATAAGATAATAAGTGTTCTTCCAGAAAAAAACCCAACAGGCACCTTGGAAAGAGTTGAAGGACGTAGCTTAAACTTTCTCATTTCCAATTATGCAACTTTTATTTTAGTAGTACAACTGTGTTTCACTGATAAGAATGACTTCTAAAATATAATTGAATATTTTAAATTTTAGTATATGCATAAGTTGGTTTATTATTTCTCCTCAGCCATAATATATAACATTTTACATCAGGATTACTTTTTTTTTTCACACCAGGTCTTTTAAAATCAAACCTGTTTCACAGTTTAATCTTATCATTATATTACAGTCCAATACTCTTAACATTTTTATTGTTAATCGGAAGCTGGCAAGATTCCATATCATATAGCTCTTCCTTGCTTCAAAAATACAATATCCTGAACCAAAAAATGAAAAAACCACCTCTCTAAGATTAACAGTAATTCTAAGAGAAAAATGAGATCAAGTGAAAAACAGCACTCTGGTAATCTGACTCAAAGTTACGAAATTGGATGATTTTGAGAAATGTTATTTGTAGTTTGTTATTTTATTGGATAACTGAGTCAGTGTATTAGATTGGTCTGAAACGATAATAATTTTTCTGTCATGTATGCTTTTTGCTGTGTTTGATTTTGCGAATCACTATTGAAAGTGGTAATATTGAAAACTAAACTAGCAAACACTTTTGAAAAAATATTCCTATTATGTGACTTTTCTTTTGGTATTCTTCTTGCTTACCTTCTCTGTTACTGTTTGTACAGTGGCATTTACTGCGTTTAATGTTTACAGACAACTTTGAAGGCAGGAGTTTGTAATGGGCTTCTGGGCTGACTTCTGTTAAATAAGTTCTTTCCCACCAATTACTTATTTAGTTCTACAGCTAACAACTTTTTTAATATATACAAGCCTCCTTAATACAGTTAAGGTAGTTTTGTTAGTATCTGAGAATACTTGTGGATAAGAATTAATAGGTTTTTTCCTTAGTCTGTCCCAAATTGCTTTAAAGAGATCAAAATAAAATGTGTACGGCGATATCTTTTTGGCCCTTAAATGGTTATGACACTTGAAGTTACACATGAATGATGCAATGGTGATATTAGATATAAGTACAGATGTTTCTAGCACTTTTCTGAACTTTTTGGGTGAAAGATTAAAACTGTCAGATTAGAAGTAAAGATGTTCTGAAACTGAAATGGTGGCACTGCCTAAGACACATAAAGAATCAGTACTATTGCACAAAATAAAAACTAGATCATTGCTTCAAGCATTCTGAGACTGCAGATCTCCTATGAGTAGCATCTCCTAGACTGATTATATGCAGGCTTTAAAATCAATAATGAAAACATATGAAACTATCATTTTCTATCTAAAGGATAGAAAAAGAAGTTTCTGATGCAGCCTTGATAATTTGAGACTTGATAACATTCTTGTTTTAACTTTGCACTTTCAAATATACCAAAGATTAGTAGATCATAATGATACTGTCTTAATTAACTGTTAGAGAAGTTATTCCATGCTTTAGGTTTAAGTGCAAATGCAGATATATTTGCTATTATAATGCCATAGCTGTTACAGATTGTCTGCTCAATACCTAGGACAACCTCGAGCATCAGTAGTAGCCTTCTGGTGCATTAAACCATGAATGTTTTGGAATAGACTAAAATGGCATTTCTCATTTATCAATGACATTATAAAGGTAAATGTAGCCTAAGCCTTCAATTATAAATGTTATTTCTTCACTGGAAATAAAAAAAAAAAACAAAAACAGTGTGTTGCCTTCAGTATTATTCCTTGATAGGTTTTTGTACCACAAGTTTCGGTGTAAGATTTTGAAAGCTCCCAAGTGACTGAGAAAACACAGTTATTTTTTTATCTGTCTAAAAGGTTAGCTTTGGCAAAGAAAAGGGAAACTTTAGACAACTGTAAGTTTGCCCAAACTAAATTTTGTTAAAGTTTTATAGACTATTAAAGAAACATTTGCTGCTGCAAGAAACCTCACATCTGGAATATAATTGCTAGTCATATTCTGCCTACCCATTGCATCTTTCGATATGAGAATATACATTTGCATTTTTTTTCAAGTGTAAAATTGAAAGCTGTAAGTGAAAAGAGAATTTAATATGTCATGCTACAATTGTGCCATCTAATTGTCTTTATTGTTTCATTTGTCCACAGATGCAGTGTTTGTGAAACAGCCTGGCTTGTCTTGTGTCAAAGTTTTGTACAGAAAATAAGAAAGTAAAATTGGGGGTAAACACATATACATACACAAAACCCATCACTTACTAATGACAAACAGATCAGACTCTTTTTTTTTTTTCCATTTCAATGATGATTTGAAGAGGCTCTCTCTTGATATCAGTGATTCTCTCTGGAGGACTTTTCAAACTTTTTTGCATCAGTCTTAAAGCTGGGAGAACTTTATTTCTATCCAAATTAAAGTTGCTGTGATGATGCTTTTGCTTTTCATAGACATAACATACTTGAGATATTTCTTAGTTACCAGAGACTACTTACCAAAAATATCACCCAGAGATTATACCAGCTGACTTCAGGCTTTGAAACCTGAATTTACCTGAAGCCTTGATTTTCTATTCATGATCCAGAACCCTGGACACCCTTATTAAGACTGACTGGGATGAAACATAGGGAGGCTTTTTCTCCTTATGACAGGATGGAGTGTATCTGAATCTGTTTATATATGATTGTAGTTAGTATGTGTGAAATACTTATAAAATTCTCAAAAACATTAATAATTTTATATTTAGTAAAAATATAAGTGACAAAATATTTTAATCAAAATATATATTTTGATATGGGAACTATTTATATATATTGTGAATATATCATTTTAAGTGAATTGATAAAGATGTGTTTATACTACCATAAAAATAATAGTGTGATGTGTCGAACAAAATACTTATAATAATTGAGTGACACTACTGAGTGATTTCATTTCCAAATATCAGGAAGATTAAATTTCTTTGATTTAGCAATTCAGAAATTAAAAAGACATATTGTGCTCAATAAATGTGGAGCTTGCTAGTATTTTATGAGTTATGAGAATGTACTAGTGGACCTCATTATTCACAAAATATCAATAAACCAAACATTTATGCAGTTCAGAAAACCAGAAGGAAAACTGAGCTGTGAATTTAAATTATACTAAAATAAAAGGATCTCAAATGACGTAGAAGTAACTGCACATAATCTAGAAGAATAATCTCAGCTATATTCCTTTAAACACGAGATTCCTTAATGTTATATTGAATACCCATAGATTTAAATATTACTCAAGTATATAAAGTTAACTGTGCTCCAGGTTCAGCAGGGGTTCTTAACTCCTATTTACATTCCTAGCCTCCTGATGAAACCATATGATTAGACATTTGCAGTATCAGATTTGTTCACATGGTTTTCTATGCACATCATTTATTTACCCTTTTGATTTCAGACATAAAATTGGTTCATTATCAACGCCAGGTTTTCAGAAACAATGAAGCACAAGTCCTCTGTTGAAATACCAGTTCAGCATAAAATGCTAGTTCTTTATATTTTGTAGATTCTTTTTATTACAATTGCACAAACTTACATACAGCAAGAGGGCCCTCAAGAAACAGAATTGGCTTAAAGGAACTGAAATATATCGTTTTACCAACGACTATGCAGTTTAAAACTGACTATGTAGAAACGCATACATAAATGCTGAAAAACATTAACTTAAAAAAATTCTGTGACAACGACAATTATTTACCCTCAAATAACTAATTTCCTACTTAGCATTGCAATATGTTTTGGTAAAGAACCCAGAATGTCCACATATATTTTAAAAAATCTTTGCACAGAACACTAGTGTTCATCAGTTTCTTCTTCCACACTCTTGATTTGTGTATTCAATTCTTTGAAAGGGAAGAACATAAATCTATGGAAGCTAATGAGATGTATCCCAGAGTCTGGAGGGAATTGGCAAAAGCGGTTGCCAAGACACTCCCCATGATAATTGAAAAGTCATGGCTGTCAGGTGACGTCCCAGGTGACTGGAAAAGGGGAAACGTCGCACCCATCTTTAAAAAGGGTAGAACGGAGGACCCTGGGAACTACCATGTAGTGATGGGGACAAGGGGGAATGGATTCAAACTGAAAGAGAGTAGGTTTAGGAATTTCTAAAATATTGCTGTTTCTATCTACATATAGCAAGGTATTTTTTAATTATTATTATTTTGCAATTTTAGTTTGACCTAGTATAATTATAGCTTAGGAGAATAAGACTTGAGATCTCTAATATCCTTGCAACTACTGGTTTCTAATATTCGTTTTACTGTGGATTGAATCTCTTTTATGTACTTAAGCTGCGTCTTCATCTATTCACACATAATTCAGCCTTATGGCTCTGGTCAGATATTTCTATAAAGCTATCTTTTCATGTATTAAGGATATGAATCATCATGTTTAAGAAAACCCAGAAGAAGAAATCATTTAATAATAAAACAACAATAACCTCAGCAAAATAACATGAAATGACTTTGTAATGCTTCAGCAGCCCCATCTCTCCACTATCAATATAACAAGATAAAGGGAAATTGGAGCTGTGAATTATTTTCTTTTTCAAATATATACTAGGAAAAACTAACACTGGAACCTGATTATAATTTAAAAAGAAAATAAATTAGATTTTAACACATTAATGTGTATTCCATTTTGCACTCAGAGCAAGAGCAAGAAAGAACAAACTGATTTTTATTTTTTATATATATATCAAATATTCCTCTTAGATTTTTCTCTGTATGCTTACTTGATAAATCCCTTCATCCACAGTTCTGGAAGTAACTGCAGACCTGGAAAATATAAAATATATATAAAAAATAAATACATTTTGGTTTTTAGCTTACATTTAGATGAATGGACACAGAGAAAATACAAAATTTGCAATGTCAGTTTAAATAAGAAAAACAAAGGCATACAGGAACTCCAGTTCCCAAAAGATACCAAGATTAACAGCAAGCATCACATATTGTTATTAGAAGAAAGTGAAAGAAAATATTGGTCCAGTATTTGAGAAAATTATCAGTAAGCAATGCTAATGAAAGTTGATTATTTAATTTTCAGTTCCCACATGTCCTTCCAGACTCTGTGATTTTACTGTGGTCCCCTTTGGAGAACTGAAATACAAAATAACTGAACAGAGCCTATAGAAGAGCTGAAGACATAGAAATGGCTACAACAATGGGTCTAGAAGGTAAGACGGAATAAATCAAGGATCTTAGATCTAGTAAAAAATCTCAAATGCTCTCTCGCTTAAGACTTGCTGCTTGTAACAGTACAGCTACACCAAAATTTGCAGTCAACTGACACTTTATACAGAAAGACAATAGGAAAAAACACATCTTCTTCATATCCAGACAGGTATTTCATGAAAAGAAGAACCCCAGAAAATCAAAAAACCTGTCAAAAACACCTCCAACCAAACAAGCATATTTAACATACAAGTGCAATAACTGAGAAGAGTTTGCTGCTTTTTTCCACTCATTGGTTGATTCCCTAAATCCACCAAACTTTGCCGAATGTGCCTCTCCATTTCTAGAAATTTTGTGTATTAATTTCTCATCTATTATTCCATCTATTTCTCATCATTATTCCACGTGTGTTCTGAAAGGAATTAGAAAGGAATAATAATATCACTTTGAATAAAATGTACACTATCTTGTTTATCCACAAAACTCCCTTTCCTTTGTTTCCCTGAGAGCTGGTATGTTGTGTTAAAGGTCTCTTTGGGTTTTGAGGAGCAAGGGATGAAGTTCTTGTAGAGGAAGGTGAAGTGATTCAAGTAGCAGTGTTTGATGGCCATAAATACTACTGAGCAGACAGCTCCACAGGCAGCCTGTGAGGAAAGAAGCCAATGATGGATTTGGAGAACAGGCAGGGAAAGAAGCAACCAATGGGAACCGATGTGTCTGGTTACACTGGAGATCATTGCTTTCCTCTCTTTCATTGCCAGATGATCACACAGTTTTAAAGATGTTAAGATGAAGACATTTTTATATTCTTTTGAGCCAAAGACATTGAGATGGACATATTTTTATAACACATTAAGCTAAAGAATATCCCATCTCTGGCAGTGCTCAAGGCCAGTTTGGATGGGGCTTTGAGCAACCTGGTCTAGTGGAAGGTGTCCCTGTCCACAGCAGGGGAGGGTTGGAGATAGCTGATCTTTAAGGTCCCTTCCAACCCAAACCATTCTGTGAATCTATGATAAAGGTCAGCAATCACTTCTAGCTGTACTGAGGCCAGTTAATGAGTCTCTGTAGCTCTTCTGATTTCAGTGCACTAAAGGAAGGGGGCTATGGGAGCTGCTCAAATTCTATTCACAAGTTAAAACTGAAATATTGTGAGCCATCACTTGAATTAATTTGCCTTCATAAGATAATCCTCTTGAACACAAGATATTTGAGCCTCTACATTTTCTGCTGAAGCCAGGTGAAAATGATAATTCTCTGAGAAATGCTGTGAATTATCAGTTTGGTGTAGAATTAGGCTTTTTATTGAGCCTGTAAAATTATGCTGCTGGGAAGTAATCATAAGTGTTTCTGATTGAAAGCTAGAATTCAAAAGTGGCAGGAACATAGCTGCAAATGTGCTAGCACGACAAAATTAAAGTGATGTTTGACATGCTGAATTTGCCAAGTTACCTGAGAGAATGACTAATAAAAGGGAAAGCTAAACCAGCTGAAAGACATGGGGTGACAAGAAGAATATGTGCTCCTTCCATGAAGAAACAAAATGCCCTAAATAGGTTTTTTCTTTTTTTTTCTTTTTTTTTTTTCATAGTTGTCTAGCATATGCTTCATAAGTTATAGAAAATAGTGCAAGGGGATTTTGTATTCTCCTCATAGGAGGATGGTCTAGACCCTGGCGAGCTCTCGGTGGAAGACAAAAATTAAGTTAAATTTTTGTAGGACTCTTAGGATTTGACCGAGACCCCTTAATATGCTCAGTTTGCTGTTAGAATTAATTGCTGGCAACCTTGAATCTCTTATGTACTGATTAGTCTTTTGTACTAGACTGTCAGCTTTGCTACACCTCCAGCTGGAAACTTTACGTTCTATTTCCTGTTCCTTTTGCCTTAATATGCTCTTGTGTTAAATAATAGCCAGTGACTACTGTTTGTGTAAAACACTGCCTACACACTGAAAAAACAGTCTGTTAAAATGGGCAACGTTAGTCAACATTATCATGTAAAAGGCTTTGTGACTTAAAAAGGGCAATCAGACTATATGCAAATTACATCTTTAAAAAGTGGGATTCGGTGTCTGGCCCTCAGGAAATAAGAAAAATGAAGCTCTACTTATTTAGGGCTGGTGTGGTAAAATGTACTCGCTCTGCCGACTTACAGCATCACATATGTAAGTGCTCATGAATAAGTGATGTTTCTGTGTGCAGGGCTTGTGCTCCACTTTACTCTTCAGTTAGAGTTCTCATCTTATTCTGAGTCTCCACAGAGAGAGGCATTTACATTCCAGAGGTTGGAAAGCCACCCTGAGGTCGCTTAGGATAACAGCCGTGCTGAGCCCGGCACACAGAGTCTGGGTTTGTAGGTGCATGTGTATAGGGCACAGATTGCATATGTACAGATGTATGATGTGTGTACACATGTGCTTCAACCCCCATCCCTACAATGCTGTGTATGAATTTCTGTAAGCAATAATCAATCCCAATAAAAGGTAAATTTAGATATTTCTGGAAAATGTTTGTTGAAGCTTTTCTGGTTCTGCTTGAGTACAAGGAGAATGCTGAGAGCTCATATGGATTATATATACAAATGGCTTGAAAACATTTAATTTTGTTTATAATTATGACTCAGGTTTTTTCTGCTTACATTTATATACAGTTGATTTTATTCTGTAGATTATGGCAAAAATGATGCATAATTGTATTCAGCTATATAAAGTAATTATTGTTTGACAGTTTCTAGAGATCACTGCAGCATTATGTATAAATTTAAATACGAAGATTTCTTTTTAAATAGGCTTGCCCTGCTCCTTGAGAATTGTGGCTACTGAATGCAATACAGTATATACAGCTGTAATATTACAGGAATATGTATTACATTGCTCCATGCCGAACCCACTCTAAGAGGAAAACCTGAGCATCAGTCATCCTGTTATCAGGTTCACACTATATTTTGAAGGAACAGGGAATAGGCCACTGTATGGGAAACCAGAGGAACTATACGCAGAACAGGAAGTAAAACTGCCACATAAATAATCAAAGTTAAAAAAGGATTTGGATAAAAATAATAGATATAGATTTAGATATCATAGAATCATAGAATGGTTTGGGTTGGAAGGGACTTTAAAGATCATCTTGTTCCCACCCCTCCGTTGTGGGCAGAGACACTTTTAACTAGACCAGGTTTTTCAGAGCCCCATCCAGCCTGGCCTTGGATACATCTATCATCATTGATACTTCTTTGGCACTTACGCAGTAAGTTTCAAACTAATACAATTTTTATAAAGATGGAGAGGAAAATTCAGGGACTGGCCTCTGTTTCGTCAAAATACCTCTATTCTCCTCTTTAATTCACACAGTTAGGGATTTTTTTATTTTCTGTGTTTGCATTGAGATGGATATTATTGTATTTAAATCACATAGAAAGAATGAAGACCATATCCAGGCCACATAAAAGAAAGTACCTATAAACTGAGAAAGAGATAATTAATTTTTTTTCCAAACTATTATCACCCAGAACAAAGATATGAAATTAAAGGATAGAAAAATTGTGTGGATGTCAGGTAGTCTTCAGCAGAGTGAGAAGACCCAACGTCTAAATAATTGCTTTTGACAGGTGTGCTGCAAGGATCAAGAAGACTAGAGCTTCCAAACTGTTCATCGTCTTTTCTTGCAATTTTTGACCAAAAAAAAAAAAAAAAGAAGAAAAATACTGAAGTTGGAAATTTATATGTGTTTTAAGGTTATGAGGAAAGTTACCAAAGGCCCAGATTTAAAGATTTCAGAGCTGTGAACAAGAAATGAAATGTTACAAGATTTATGAGAGGTTGGAGTTCAGCAAATGTGCGTTTTAAGAAATGACTTGCATTTTAATGAAGTGTATTACACTTGAGAGGCAATAGCTTGGTTATCCTTTCTGAACAATGACTTTGACTGTGTGTGGCTGTCAAAGAGAGCTCATTATACCAAAGAAGTTATAATTCAACTCTACAGATTGATATGATGGCCTCCAATTTATGCTGTGCTTCTAAAGGCAATGGCACCAGCAGTGAGGGGCATCCAAAATGGTAATTACTTGTGGAAAATAGCTTCATGGTTTCAACTTACAATTCAAAGGGCCTTTTTTCAAGAAAAGCACATTTAATTTGGTCTGTAACCTAAACCTCATGGCTACCCTACGTCTTTGCACAGCAGCTAAAAACTTTCAAGTCTGTCATATAGTACAGATTAAGAGAAAGCGTTTAACATACTCTGAAGCGGCAGTTAGTAATTTCTATTATCTTTGTAAATGTTGTAGGTTTGTTTCTTTACAGAATTTCCTGGCTTGTAGATTTCCTGACTGCTTTGCTTGCTTGTTCCAGTGCTTAACGTTGATTCGTAAAAAAATTAGTCTTAAAATCAAGTTAAGATTTTTCTTTCTATCTTTTTTTTTTTTTAAAGGAATTTCTATTTAAAATATTTTTCCCTCTTTTGGTGTTGTTATCATCCAGCAGATTTTGCTTGCTTGAATTCTAATTGATCACCAACTATTTCTGCTTTCTGAGTGGACACCTATATCTGCGTGTGTATGAAAATATGAACATGAGTAAGAAGACCTTCCCATTGACACTTCTATTTGCAAAGTGCTATTGTCCAAGCCTTAGGCTGGCACATAAATGTACCACAGTGATGTTCCCTGTAAAATAACAGTGTAGCAAAAGAGTATATGCAAGATGAAATGAGACACTACTTGAAATTCTAATACATCTTCATAGTTCTGAGGTTCTGTTTATTCATTCAGACTTATTCTTTGTACAGCAAACTCCCAATGGGATTTTTTTACCTTCCACATCAAGGAGCGGAAGGAAAATCCTACAACCACAGAAGAAAACCTGGCTTAGTTCATATGTTAATGAGTCAGGATAATTGCAGCTTTCCCTAGGTAATCTCGGTGTCAATTATTCATGAAGGGTTGACAGCAGACATGACATTTCCAACTGTCAGCTTTGAGTCATTTTGTTTACAAGTATGAAATCCTTAAGGATGAAACATTAGATAGAAGCTAAGAATCGTGATTTTTTTTTTTTTCAGGAAAGAGGGAAAAATAGGAAAATTAAGAAAATGGAGATACAGTGCATTTTCCTGATTAAATGCAGAAGAGCTTATTACTGTCAGTAACTTTCATAGCATTGCTGGAATGAAGCTGTTGCTTGGGTTTTAGGATCCAATGAGCTCCAAAATCCATGCTGAGCCCTAGTAACAACATTAAGTACCTTCATGATACACAGGTAGTGCTATGCCATTATAAGGGCGAAAAACCATGATTTGCTTCCTATCCTCTCAGTTGCCAGCTAATGCAGTAGCTAATATCATCTGTAACACATCTGGTGAACACCACCAGGTTCCCTGCTTGTGTCCATATTCCCTTTATACTTTCAAAATAACCTAACAACAAAGATAAGCATAGTCTTGACTCTCCCTTCTGTGAAAGTGGGCTCCCCTTACTTAAAAAGCTGCATAGAAGTGAAATGCAAACTTTACAACCTGCAGTTTATAGATTCTCTAACAAAAACTTAGATTTTATCCACTAAAAGTTACATTCCTGTATAGCTTCAAGTGTGCCTTTGAACCAGTCTTATTTTTGTAGACTTATTGAATCATGGAATACCAGGTTGGAAGGAGTCCTGAAAGATCATCTGGTTCAAACTTTGTTGGCAAAAGCACAGTGTAGAGTAGATGGCCCAGCACCCTGTCCAGCTGAACCATTTGTCTGCCGTATCCATGGCAGTATCCACCAGCCACAGGACATACCACTGCTGCCCCTCCGTGTCTGAGCACTGTTCTTATATCTATGAAGAAATGACAATATTTCCAAATACTGGCACTCTAATTGAAATCAATTGACAATAGTACAATAGGGAAAGACATTTAAGTGCCTAAAGATGCAAATAGTTACTTAGTGAGGTTTTTCAAAAGATTCTATGCACCTGATTCCCATTATGAAAAAGTGTAAGGAGTCTCAGTCCATTAATAAGCTATTTTAGTTTTTCAGCCTTGATACTAATTTTGAGATAATGACTGTTTTAAGAAAATGCTCAGGCACCCAGGCTGAACTTTTACATTTTTTTCCTAACTGCATTCTTTTTCATTTGAATACACAAATTTCTTAGCATAACAGTCCAGTTTTTGTTTGCTTGGTTGGTTTGTGGGGTTTTTTTTTGTTTGTTTGATTTTGTTTTTTTTTTTCCTTTTAAATAAAAGGACTGGAAAGAAATAATGGAAGAACTTGGTTTTAATAATGATTAGGGTTCCCTGAGTAATTGAAGTGGTTGATTTTTACTCTGCACCAAAATTTAAAATACAGCACTATATTTCCAGAAATCCAGTCTCAATAAAGTACACATACCACTACAGATGTGGACCCAATCCTCCATATTCTTTTAGCCCATCTCCCCATAGTGACTCTAATTTTGCAGTTTGCACTTATAATTCACTCAGCTGATCCTTCATGGTTCACAAACCCTGGTAGCTGGTATTAGAGCTGGTCCCTCTGGACTCCTGCTGCTTCTGCTGTTTCAAGACATATTAATCTTCCATTTCATTATTTAATTGACAATTTTCAATTGTCAGATTGAAAGAGATATGTGGAACTTACAAAAAAATGCTGTTTTAATACTTTATTATTGTCAACTTTTCCATGTTCATAGAATCTTGTGTAGTATGATTTTCATTGGTCCTTTAAAAATATGTTATTTTTCACTTGTCCTTTTTTTTCAATTTTTTTTTTTTTTTAATTCAAAGGGGTAGGTAAGTTTGGGCATCTGTTTTGTGGGGGAGTTTTTAAGCATAACTACTCACATGAAAAAACCTGGTTTCTGGGTTTTCTAACTAAACAGTGAGTTGCAGACAGCAACAAATTTTTAAAATCAAATTAAAATAATTCAGATGAACTAAGCAGGAGCATATTCTGAAAATACCTATTCCAAAGCTTAAGAACCTCAAATGCACATCTTTCTTTTAGCCACCTTGGTTTTTATACTAAACCATTTATGTTTAACAAATGTGGATGCAATGGGTAACTTATTCTCACCTTGCAATGTACACCCAAAAGTTCTTCTTGTGCCAGTAGAACATTCAGCAAGAAAATTAAAAGTGATCCACGGTATATATTGGTTAAATTTATATCCCTCAGCACCCTCTTACTGTTTTACCATGCATATGGAGGTGTTTATAGTCTCAACTTTCCTGATGATTTGCCTTTTGAAAACAGAAGGGGAAAGATGAGGTAAGGGTCCTCATGTGGATTTTGCAGATCTTTTGTGTCTCACGATACTTTTGCAGTATAGTGGCAGATACACTAAAACAATGATTTTATGAAATCTTGATTAAAATGCAGAAGGAAATATCATTCCATCTTAGAAAACTCAAAATATCTTCATGTTGACAAAACAAACTCTTTTCCTTGACTTCTGGTATTGATTGAGTGACTTCTAAACCACTTGATAGTCTAAAAGTATTTAAAATAAAAGACAAACATGACCTTTTGCCATGATTGTGTTCCCCAGATAGTTATTCCTATTTGCATGCACAGATAAGCAGATACTGTACTGACTTTTAAAAATGTTCCATAGATGTTGAAAAAAAGAGGTAAAGTTTCCTATTCTAAATTAATAATATTAAAGGCATCCCAAAACACAATTGAGTAACAGAATTTTTACTTGGAAAAGTTTAATCTCTCAAGTATAAAGCAAAGCTAAATAGTATGAAAAATAGTCCAAAGGAAACTGTTGATTTTATTTCATATTCTGAGAAAACTATCTGTGATTAACCCTGCCATATAAACATCTACTATTGCCTTCCACAAACTGGAAAAAAAAGTTGGCCTTTTTTCACAAGACTCCCTATTCTTTAAATACACTGCACAGTGAAATCACTAGTATCCAATAACAAATGATGTAAGATATTTAAGAAGCACTTGTTTAAAAGTTTTTACAATTTCTCTTCAACTATGATGAGGTACTAGTGCATAAGAGGTAACTCCCTTTTGCTAGATTACTGTCCCATCATGCATCTGTCTTATATTTCTGATGACTGCCTGTTCCTAAATTTCCACAGTATTTCAGTTCAAGGATAATGTACCACAGAAGATTTCTAAAGCTGATTTCTGCTTCAGTCCTTACCTTTTATTTCATAGAGTATCATTAAGACACATTTCCAAAAGAGCCTGTACTCACCTCCATGGACAAAACACCTCTGGTAGACATCCAGTACTCTTCAAATTTGTCCACAGTTCAAACAAAGGTCTTTAAATAGATATATGGGGATTTTAAAAGTTTCTTTATTAACACATTTTTCCCATGGTCTCCAAAAACAAGGTCAGGTTATTGTTTATGACCAAGTAAATTATTGTAGAGAAACTGAATCCTATTAGTTGTTTTTACAGTGTTCAGAAGAAAGAGTAAAGTTTATATCTCCCAGCCTCATAAATAAAAAGGTAAAAATAAGTAAATCCAACATTAATTTTGAAAAGCAAAAGTACTTTGTGCAAAGCAATTCACAAAATCCATGGAATTATGGATTTCCTGGCAGATTTTCAGGGTTTGTTTACTATGCATTTTGAATCCCTTATTCTGGTCAGAATGATTTAGAGCTTTTTCCCAGAGAATGTCAAATTAATAATTTGTTTTTACCATAGACTGGGAATGGTATGAAGAACTGGTTGAGCTTGGCAAGGCAGGCTGCATATATGTATTGTAAAAAAATACAATATATGTATTGTAAAAAAAGAAAAAGACCTGTGCAAGAATCTGGCATCCTTCAACTCTGGATACAAAAAGCCTGACTGCCAACGAGTCCATATAGGAAAGTGCTTCTCTTTGGAAGAGGAGGCTGTAGGGACAGGATCTTATATGCATGGGTCAGGTAAAACACACCCTGAGGCTGTCAGTGTGCTTAGATTCATGATCAATCAGATTTTAATCTGTATTTTCTATTAAAGCTCCTGTTTCAGTAAAACACTTAACAACTCTTGTGTCTCTTGTTCTGGTACATTCCTGTTAAGCAAACCATTTCTTCACGGTCAACGTAAACTTTTGTGACACTTCACCTTCTGTAGGAAATTTGGCTACAGTGAAGCTATATTTATCTGCTTAGCCTTAGGGCTTATCTCTGAAGTGATGATGCAGTAAGTGAGGGAGTTATTCCATATCAATTCCCTTTTTGACCTTTTAAGTGTGTAATAACCCTTTCTGAGTAAGCATTAATGCTGCGTACCTGTTCTGCCATACTGACAACTAACCCTGCAGGTCACCTCCCATGTTCTATAGCAAGGAAATATCCCTTTGCCTTGAGTCTGCAAAGCACCTCTAATCAGGACCTCAGATTTTTAATCAATTCTACAAAACCAGCATTTTTTATATGTTAGAGCATGCAGCAATTTCATATTTTATTCTATATTAATTATATGTTATGCTACTATAGATTAAAATATGTAATAATAATAAAAATTTAAAAGTAAGCAACAAGTTAGCTGTTAAAATACAAATTAGATTATAATTTTACTGGTTTAGTGCAAGTATATTCTTACCTATATTTCTTTTTGCAATTTCAGGAGGTTGTAAGATGTTAGAAAAACAAGATCCAATAAAATTATATTGTCCCCACTATATAGTTATAAATGATAATGAACTAACGCTTCTTTTTCAAAAAATAATCAATCTTTTTCTGTGATTTCTAAAGTAGCAGATCTCTACTAATTAAGATATGGCTCAAAGTTATTTAGTTAGTGTTGCATGCATGTGCTTACCTTTGGGTAGCTTGGAAGTGGATGCCATCATATGTTGGCTGTTTAAAGTGACTGAAGTACTTTGATTCCTCACTTGGAAGTGGAAATGCTTTCTTCTAGGACCCCTTCCTGAAGGAATTTGATGTTCTCTGATTTATTTTCTTTCACTGAATTCAACCTGTTGCTTATTATAGGCAAAAGATGGGAGAAATTTCAGTCATGGACCAGATTGAGCTCATCCATATGAAGGCAGTACTTCTGGGAACAGAAATCCGTGTAAGCGTACCTGTTTCTTGGCTACACTGTTCCTAGAGCTAGATTTCCAATGACTGAGATTTCTGTGAATACAATGTGCTGTTCAGAAGACCTGTTAAAAAATGAGAAAGCAAAATGTCTTTACTGATTCTGCTAAATCGATGACAGAATTCCCATTCATTTCAGGAATAAATTGCTAACCCTCAGAGACCTCACAATAGCTGTAATTTTCTGCAAGCTGAAAGATTTTCTAATATGCTACTTAAAGTTGACCACATCAGGTCCTAATGTGCTACTACAGAAAAAACCCTACATTTTTAAGTCCATAATTATATGTTTATTCAAATTTCAACAATAGGTCAAGGAAATTTATCTACTTTCTATAAGGCATTATGTGCACTGTTAAATGTCAAAAATTTTAAGAAACTCTTAGTTATTATCTCTTTTGGTAGATTTAGATGCATATGAGAAGTATTTAAATAATATTTAAATACTAATAGAAATCTCAAATAATTTTAAAAAAAGAAATAAAAAAAATACAGAGGAAATTTGTTTTCACATAGTAACATCTTAATAGAAAACTAAGCTTAAGCAATCATTTGCATCTCAAATGAAAAGTAAATTTATGGATTGGTTTTAATTTCAGACTCAAAATTCCTTGATCTTTCCATTTTATTCCATTACATGATACCACAGAGTTATTGCAACCCATCACTTCTTTTTCCTGCTTCTCACTTTGCTATTTCACTTACTGCCCTTCCTTTATTGTTGACTTTCTTCCATCAGTGTTGTTTTCTCTCTTCATTTTAGCATGTATTTTACACCCGCAAAGAGCCCTCCTATGGTAAATCTCAGCCACTGTATAGTGTTTCCAGCTCCTTCCAGTAGTTTTCCATGTTACATTGTTCTCTTTTATATCTAGGTTTCTTTGTGGCTCAGCTTCATAATCACCCAAGTCCAGGGAAATCAGTAAGCTCAAGGACAACACTGTATCTTAGTTTCCCTGTACTTTTGCTGTCAGGAAGTCCCATTAAGAAACCTTATTTTTTTAAAAAAAAGTGCTCATTACTCAAGTGGTGAGTACAGAACAACAAAACAGTTGTTGTGAATTGCTTAGTTAATTATACTTTGAAATGAAATTCTAAGCTTTTTGCACTATACACATTGTATTCCTTTGCCAGTGAAAAGCAGATAATTTTAGGGAGAGTAGAGGTATAGCTCTTCCCCGGTGTCCTGGGCTGCAGTGTGATGACCACAGAAATGCCAGCTGGTGCACAACAGGGTTTTTTCCATTCCTGACATTGACTTCTTCATCCTTCTGTGTACCCACAGCTGCACTGTTGGAATCACGTGGGGATTTGGACCATGGACCTGATTTGTATGTGTGTAGGAAAAATAAAAATTCAGTCTGAGCATGTTCCTGATCAAGCTGAAGATGAAGTAACTGGACTGTTGATTTTTGGCAAAGCATAGGGATGGTCAAATGTACCTGAGGACAAGGGAGAGAAGAAGGTAAGACTCCAAGGAGACAACCATCATTGTGTCAGTTTAAGATGACCATAAAACCTCAGCATTAGGAATGATGACATGTTAGGAAGCCATGAAAATGCAGTATCACAATGGTATCCAGGTATGAAATGTGGATAATTAATTAATCTGTTTCATAGAGCCAGCAGTATTCAGAAAGTGACAAAACTGAGTAACTCAAGCAGAATTCTTGTCGTGCAACTACATACACATCCCTTTGCTGCATGGCTGTGAAGGAATAAACCAACCTCACAGTCAGTCACAGCAGCTCAGCTGAGACAACACTTCTAAAACACCTGTTATTGGTTGTAATTGACTTAGCAGTTCTTCCTGCTTTATTTCACTGGGTACTTAAATGGGTTAGTTGAAGTTTGTAGCTGATGGGTAAGCAAGCTGCTCCTTGCACCCGGCTTTGTGAAGTTTGGTGTGGGCTATAAACAGTTTTTAATATCAAACAGAGTCAAATATATTGCCTAGAAGTTCCCCCCAAAAGTGAAAAGTATTATTTAATCATACTAGTATTTTAAAAATATTTGTAAGGCTTTCACTTAAATTGAATAAGGGCTTGCCCTCACATGGCATTCAGTTAAGTACTTCCCTCATTATAAATCATCTGGAATAGATGCCATTTTGACTTTTGTGGTTACTAAATGACTTTGCACTCCATCAGTATGTTCTCCAAAGATTCCTGGATCTGGAAATGGAATAATTGTATGTGTTGACTAGAACCATGCTCATGCATTACTGAAGGAATCTTACTAGAACACTTCTCACTGCACTGCACACGCAAGTCCTTCAGCTCTAACACCAGCTCTCTGGGCAAGTAAGCCAAATTAAGGCAGAATAATTTCCCAGATGAACAGAGTTCAGAAATGCTGAACTGTCAGCAGTACTATCTTTTAAACTGAAGTAATTGTTGACTCCTAAGTTTTTCCTTTACTGTTCCATAGAGGATAATCTTGATTTATTCAACTACTGTCTTATAATGCAAGGAACTTGAGTGGCTATAGCACATCTGAAACAGCCCTTGGTAAGTGCAATAAACCTGAAACCTCTGTTCTGTCATCACTCACACTTCTCTGCCATTACTTGACAGGTATTTTGATGAACAAGCACAATGGCTCATAAGACATTTGACCAGATTAAAACATCTGACGTGTCCGTGTGAATTGCAGTGCCCATAGAAAGCCTGAAGTGCAGCCATTCCACTTGAAGATGCAACACTTGCTTTTCAGAGGTGCAAATGGCAGCATAAGATAAAGCAGACTTGAATGAGCTGTAAAATTACAGAAACTATTCCATTCACATCTTGTGAGATGATTTTAAAATTCCTCTTGGATCAGATAGTAAGTGTGCTAAACAAATTTGGGGATTTCTACATTAGAGGATTGCTAAAAAATGGAATGTCTGTCAGGATGTTAACAATATAATGCTATTATCATATTTATTGAGTCTATGTGACAAATAGGCATAGTTCCAGAAAAGCAGATTGAGAATTAATGTGGGGTTTTTTTCACCTAAAACTCTGCCTTCTTTTCTAATCAGTTTTAAATTAACCCGCAATGAAATTGTGTTTTATACCAGCTATTTGCCTGTACAAATCTGAAAAGGAAAGGTGTCTGTCTATATGAGACTTTCTTGTGAGAAGGGATAATTCTGAACTGTGAAGTGAACACTCAGCATGATCAATTCTGCCAATTATGGTGACAAGCATATTACCCAAGCTTGCAAATATTTACTATCACTGAGTATTTCTGGCTGGATTATTCTATTCTAATAAGAAACTTGTGCATAGTAAAATGTTTTGTTTTCTAACTTTGCTTTGCTCTGTCAGTAATGGATTAGGTTGTAAGATTAAATAAATTAGCACTTGAATTTTTTTACAGTTTTTCAATCAAGAACAGCTACAAGTCCAAAGTTTGATTCCTTTTATGGTCACATTGAGGCCTGTATGCATAGCCAAAGTTTCACACACAACTGGACAAGAGTTGTAATTCTCCATTGCTGCTGTTACAAGGTGATCTAACGGCTGAAAACATCAATGCTTTAAAGGATTTCTTAGGTGATTAGAACTTTTTTCCCTAAACTTCATCACAGTTTAAAGAAAGCTTAAGATCTAGCGGGAGCAAGACAACTCCACATCTTCAAAGGGTAGCTTTGTAATCCTGCATACCAAACAGAAGACGTATTCCCGGAATGGATAACCTTGGAGGAACAAAGCTGTACCTGATTTACCTGTCAACTAGGTCAAGACAGCAGCTGGGAAGTTACAGACCTTTCACGGTGCCACAGAATTTTTTTTTCAAATTAAGCTCAAGTCAAACACGACTCACAGTTTCACTCATATTAAAATGAATTGCTGCATTATTCAGCTAAGAAATATGAGGTTCAATATGTGTTTGTGTCTGTGCATGTGTGTGTACATATTTTTTAATATGTACCTATATTATACTCTTGATGAAAATGAGAACATTTTTACTCAAGAGGTGCTGGCGCAGATGGAGAGGCACGAACATTAACTTCTAAAGGTTCTTTTCCTCCGTGTTCAAGATAAATATTTTTCTCTGAGGATATAGAGTTTTCTTGGTAAGCTTTCTGAATATGTTGTTTGATATACATATAAAGCTATTGTTTTATCAGGCTAAACGAACCTGAGTTTCTGGCCCTTTGTAAATAATTCAAGACTACTGAACTCTTTTGCTTACTCTTTTGCTCAAGAAAACTTTTATTTTCATTCTCTCTCTTTATCGTTCTTTGATTCTATGTTTCCTTTGTGGTTTTTTTTTTCTGTTCAGTGTTACCTCTGAGTTCTGGCTGGAGTATGAGGATAGGAGATGACCTGCTCTGAGGCTAGCAGTAAATTAATATTTTGTAATGTAAACTGGCATGGACAAAACTAAGGAGAAGTACCAAAACCATAAATTCCAGTCAAGGATCAGGTACAGACTGAAGTTTTTTTTCTGCATGTAGTTGTGTAGAACAGTAAATGCAAACGTTTATAGAATCTATACAAAGTAATTTTTAAGCATAATTCCGAGGCAAAATTGTTGCTACTGAGCTTTCATATAATGTATTGCCACGTGTCAAGGGCTGCTAAGATGTTAGTCAGCCTCTGCCCTCTGGCTAAGTCCACCCAGTACAGTGCTGTCAAGAACGAGTGGCCACAGTTCAGGTCCTGTGCATGGTGTGATCCCACAAGCATTCTCTCTGGTCACCAGTGATAGGACCTCAGGGAATGGAATGAAACGATGTCATGGCAGGCTTAGGTTGGATATCAGGAAAAAAATTCTCCACCCAGAGGGTGATTAGGCACTGGAACAGGCTCCCCAGGGCAGTGGTCACAGCACCAAGCCTGATAGAGTTCGAGAAGCATTTGGATGATACTCTCAGGCACATGGTGTGAGTTGGGGTATCCTGTGTAGGGCCATGGGTTGGACTTGATGATCCTTGTGGGTCCCTTCCTACTCAGGAGATTCTATGATTCTGGAATTCTATGATCTGTGGGAATCACTGGTGGTGCTAAATTTATAAGCCAAGTGACTTGCTGCTTTCCCATCAAGCACTCATGTGGCCCTAATTACAGAGGGCTAAATCTTGGATTGTTTCATTCTCCACAGAGTAGAACTAACTCAGGGCGAAAAAAAGTTATAATAATGAAAAAAAAAAATAAATTCGGGAAAAAGTATAAACAAGCACAGAACAGAGGCACAATGCTGTTGGGGAAGAAGAAGGGCCCTGCTTTTTTGATCCTGGAGCAGGACTTTTTCCCCTCTGCTTGTAAGAAAGACAGAATAGCTGTAATGTCAGTGGCTGGGAGCAACACCCCTGCCTTTGTTCATGCCTCCCTCAGCCCACCTCCTGACTGACAAGAGTGAGGGAAATGCTCCTGAGAAAGCCCCCGTGTGGGGTTGAGGGTCCCGCTCCCTCCCCCATGGCAGGAGGCCTCTGAACTGGTTTTTCACCGTGCCTGACAACTCCTTCCAGCAAGTACAAGTGCAGGCATGTTCTGTAACATTTTTTCCCCCCCTTGGGATATTCTTTCTTTTTTGTTAATACTCTGTATGTATTTGATCTTCTCACCTTCACAAGACAATCAAACATGGTTTGCCAGCAGTTTACTACCAAGAGAGAAAGAGGAAGGGCAGAGAGGGGTTACATGCACTAGGAAAATGTCAGGTTTAGATAAAAAATTATGAGGTCTGATCCTTTGGCAGAGACAAGCTCAATGTTTTAAAATCAAGGTTTTCTGTAATCAAACCATGAAGCTGAACTGATCATCATGCAAACCATTGTTTTGCTTGAACTAGAAGTAAATTGTCATTTTGATGTTTTTCTGAATGCTGCAAGAATTGAACCAAAATGGATTTTTGGTTGCAAGCTAAACACTACAAGTAAAAATAGATAACTCCCTAGCAGGGACTTATTTAGTATGAGCCTTATTTGTGCTTGGATAGGAGCTTCAAAGCAATGTCATGTCACAGTCTATTCCCCTCTCCTCCTTCCCACTCAACTCCAGACACGTACAGCACAAACTTTCACTCCACCTGCATGACATTGAGTTTCTTTACTCTGCACTGGACCAGCAGGGGGAGGTGGCAGAGTCTCTGTCCTTGGTGATGTTTAAAAGCCACTTGGACATGAGGACCATGCTTCAGTGGGGAGAACAGTGAGCTAGGTGGTCTCCAGAAATTCCTTCCAGCCTGAACCATTCTGGGAATGTCTCTCAAAGGGCTTTTTGCTCCTGGAGATCAGTTAAAAGTTCTGCTTGTGCAGGAATCACACAGGGAGTAAGGGAGAAAAAGTCAGAAATGCAGACTCTGCTTTACCACTGCAGAATTGAATAAAGGCCTCTTGCTTATATTTCAGTGTATGTAATAGAGAGGACTTACCTGTCATTTCAACAGGAGGTTTGATTTTAGAATGATTTAAAAGTCTGATCTTGATATATAACTCTAATAAAATCAGTAGAGATATACGGCTCTGGCAGTAATGTTAAAAAGTGTCTGACTGTCTCATTTTAAAATACTGATTTGTATTAGTTTTACTTCATCAGTTTCACTGAGCTTTTCTAGATTTATATTGATGCAAGCAAGATTAGAAACAAACTCGACACCTGCAACTTTTATATTTATTATTAAGAAAACTGTGATTCTCAGACTGATCAACTACTGCTCCAAACATCCCAGTTTTTTTCTTTTGCCAGCCCAGTAGCCGAAAATACACCTTTTCTGCTAAATGGCAGTGAACGTATTTTTATCAATTTTAATGTTACTTAGCATTTAATCAAAATTTGACTCTCTTGCTTAGCCTTATACCTTGTCTTCTCCCTGCAGCATAAGCATGCCATCAGCTGTACTTTGTGTAAGTCCACAGCCCAGCAATCCTCTATGAAAGATTCTATTCATATATGGATGAGCAGGAGTTTGGTGCTTGGTAACTGGAAAACATGACAAGGTTCAGCACTTCCAAGGCAAAACAATTTTTCTTACTTATTTGGAGTGGTATGAGTAACTTCTTCACTTCCACAAATTATATCTAGGAGCGTTAATCTTCCCAGTCTCTGCCTCTGCTTAATGTGCATCTGCAGCCCTCCTTCCCCTTTGCAATCAGTTCCTTAGAGGTGTTCAAAAGCACAAGGGGCCTGCCCTTTCTATTAGGCTACCGAATGTTTCAAGAAAAGCAAGTGAAATCTTCTCTCTGCAGCTAAGATTAATTTTATCTTTAAGGAAATTACCACATAATTCATAAATACAAATATTTTCTAGGTAATATCTTCTTTCTGTACAAAGGAGTAGAAAAAGCAGATTTTAATCATGTATGTAATCCTCAGATCCTTGAGTGTCCATTGTATTTCTCTTCATGGAAAAAATTAGATAGTAGCAAAATATTATTTTAGAACTAAATAAGTCTGTTTAAGATAATGACTCATAAAATACTGAAGCCGGTGAGATTTTTTTTGTTTGAGAAAGTAAAACATGTTGAAATAATTTCAAAATAAATCATTTATTATATTAGAATGCCTACTCTGTCTTCCTGCAAATCTATTGTACAAAGAAATTGTGGAGGGGAGGGAGAAAAGAAAGAAAATAAAGAAAGAAAAGGAGAATTTACAGAATTTGCAATATTATAATTTGGGAAATACTAACTACTATGCAGGCATAGGGATGGATTTTGGCACGTGTGTTGAGGAAACTATGGATTCAGTAAAGTCTAAGTAGCTCAAGAAAGTTGCTGTGACTCTGGAGGGGAAAACATTCCCTCCCTCTTGTAAAGAGAAATGGTATTCCTCTCTGTACAGATAACTTACAAGTGACTGACTTATAAGCAAAGCAAATATAGGAAACCCAACAAAGTGATATATTGTATTAACACAATTGCATTTGTTTTCCAACTTAATGGAACAACAAATCAAAATGTTCAACATGACTAAACATTAAAATCAACAAATAAAACACTCATAACTGGTATGAGACAATGGTCAGATCAAAATGATAATCTACTGAACATAGATAATTCACTGAATTATTTGACTATTTGTTTTGATTTGATATAATATGGAGCCAGACTAGAGCCACAGATCCAAACTACTGATAACTAACTTGAGTAGTCTCGGCTCACACACGGACTGTCAAAGCGTCTCTCAACTCATTTGAGATTTGACCTCCCAGAGGGCAGTGGAGCTGCACACAAACCTATGCTGTGCTTTCTGCTCCCAGACTTTGTTAGAAAGGTAAAAATGCATCAGAAAATCTATATTGAATTAATACCCAAATAGAAAAACCTTATGTCAGAAAAGTCTTAAAAAAAAACAAACAAAAAAACAGAAAGGAAGGAAATAAATTAATGAATTGAAAGCTCTGCCTACATAAAGAGTTATAGTGCCTCTTAAGAGTAGCACTCTGACGCATTAATAGTCAGGGCAGGAGCTCAGTTTAACTATTGCTGCAGCTTAAGGTGCACAATTACATTCTTCAGCGTCGACATTTTCACCTTGATAAGCATAATAATGCCATGCAGATGCAGACTAAAACCCATAATTTCAGCATTCTGCTTCTACTCACATTGATTATAATAAGGCACGGCACTGAAGCATGCACAATCCTACATTTAATTGTCAGCGTAGCCCTTCATTTAAAACAAGAAGTTAGTTAACAGTATGCCTGCTCCAACGAGTGTGGGAGGCATTGCAAATAGCTGGGGCTAAACAGCGGACATTAAATGTGCCAGGAAAAACATGTGAAAAAAGCCAGTGAGGGCCTAGACTCACCTCCAGTTTCTCTGTGAGTTTCGATGCAAATTAAAAATAAAATATGATATGTTTATGTTTGCAAGGCAGAGCCTGTTGTGGTTTTTTTGTTGTTTTGATTGGGGCTTTTTCCTTTTCATTTGTTTCTTAAACTAGGAAAAGTTTCCCCGCAGTTAACCCTGCATCACTAGAAAGCAGCAGGCCAGATGATGACACTGAAACACAAATTCTGGTACGAATAGAAGTACCTTAACAAAATAAACACGTCTAAGTTCGAAAAGTGAATGTATAATATTGAAAGTAAAACATAAATAAAACAAGAAAAGAATACTGTGCACTGCCTTTTTTATACTGAGTCACTTCTGGGAGGAAGAGAAAACCAACACGCAGCAAAAAGAAAATTACTTAAACTGGGACAAAAGTCATACATATACATATATACATATACTTTATTCATACATTATGATTGCACATGAATCTATTGATTGAAAAATATCTAGCTGATAAAAAATGAGTATCAAAAATAAAAATACTTGAAAGACAGAATTTCTCTTGTGTTCTATTGTTGTTTGATTCTTGAAGCAGTAGTAGTTTGAAAAAAACCCCCACATCCAAAACGTGAAACAACCAGAATAGCCTCGCTTGCAATCACCACATAATTCTCTTTTACGATGCCATAATGCCTTGGTAATAAATTTTAATTCCTTTTGATTGAATGCAAAGGAGAGAAGACTCCAAAATGCATTATGTTGAAAGGAAAGGTTCTTTGCCCTGGCTCACTAAATGCTGCATTATGCTTTCTAGGAGTAATTAAACATCAGGCACTACTTGCTACACGCACTTTGTGAGACAACATATCCAAAGAGTTGCAGAAGTTCCGGGGCTCGTAGTTTTCTCACTCCAAATCGAGGAGTTACCTCGCGATTGCCACTGGAAAGGCAGCATATGTCAAAAGCTGAGCCGAGAAGCTGGTGGGAGGTCTGGCGAGACACCAGGCAGATCCCGGGGCTGGCTCACAGTCAGACCACGTCTGCTGCTCACTGAAGGTAATGGCAGCCCCAAACTCAGCCCATGAGCATCTGGCACGAGACTGGCTGGTTTATTTTGTTAGGAATTTCATGATGTTGCTGTTCTGTTCTCTGTAGTAAAGAAAAGGTAGACATCTCATCCCGACAAGATGCCTCTTCATTGGTATAGCGGCAAAGCTATAAATTACTGTGCTGGCTTATATACAATACAAGCCAATGCAAAACTACGATAACGTAATTAGCCTATGAGCTTGTAGTAAATACAGGCTTCAAAGCAACTACTGCAGCAGATTTATGCGCATTTTCTGCCAATTTATTTCCAACTCAGCCTCAAACCTAGCTGGGTATACTACTTCAAGGTCAAATCTCTGCCTTGGATTATGATGGATTCAATTCATAAACTTGCAATCAGTTGAGGTTTTGTTAAAAAATTACTTTTTTATCATTTTATATAAATGAAATGGGAACTCACTAGCTTCAGCTAAATTTTGCAGACTAGCAAACCAGTAGGTAGTCTTGGGAGGAAAGTCTTTGCAACAGACCATGGAATTCATGAGTGGTGCTGAGGACCACTCTTTAGCTACAAGTCCTAATGCTGTTTTGGGAATGTTGTGCTGATGGCCACAAGGAAAGGAGCAAAATTAGGGAGCTTTTATGGAGTTGCTACCCTATTGTAGCCCCAGATGCTGTCAATAGAGGACATTTGCCATAGTAAGTGTGTTGGAAGGTGTTTCCTCTGATGGCTGTGTTTCTTGGTAGGCCAGAGTGCTGAGGTGGCACAAAGCACAAAGCAGCTGGATTGTAAAATCTCCTTGTGGAGAATAATATGATGTTGATGGTAGGACTCGCAATTAATTTAAAAAGTGCAGTATAAATTAAGTGCTTATAGTTTTGAAGTGATGTGTAGTGCAATTCAAATGTTGGGTGCTCTAAACTTCTTGAGCTTTAATTAACCACTACATTCATTAAAAAGAAAAAAAAAAAGAAAGAAAAAGAAGAAGAGAAAAGGAAAATGGTATTTCTTTCATGGGAGAAAAGAGTTGAATGTGTTTATACGAATCATTTAATATCTGTCAACAAATGATTACCAGATCTCAGAGGCAAAAATCATCTAATTGGCCCTCAGCATTTAGAAGCAACTGAATGATTGGGAGGATACTGTTACGTAAATATTGTCACATATTATCTTAATAACTAAATTATATAGAACTTATATGACAAATTATATTGAAGGCATCACGCATAACCATTTATTATTCAGAGCATGTGGTGAGATGAGACAACAACTAATCCCCACCACAAACAGTGCTTTTTATACATTAATACTGATAAACTGAAGCAGTCAGGCTAAATTGCCAACTGGCACCTCTGGAGGTGTCCTGATGGACCACAAGAGAAAGTTTCTTCAGCGATTTCATTACATCTAAATTAATTTTACGCCGCATTTTTTACTCCTATTATGCTCAGAATTGTGCAAAGTCAGTGTTTACTACTTCATGTGAGGTTACCTTACAAAATGAATGATAAAATCTATGTTGGAGGGGGAACATACATGCCAGCCTTCTCTAAAAATCTTGCTATGATTCCTTGGCAGGATGCTGTACAATCAATAAAACACCATTATCATAATGCAACAATTTTCTGTGCATTCTTCCTGTGGCTGGTTGTCTCACTTTCCTGTTAGGATTGTATCCTCCTGCCCTGCTTCACTGCTTCTGTGACCACATTTTATTATGCTCTAATGTGGGTGAGATGAAACTGCCTTCTCTAAGTATATATCTTTCTCTGTCAACTGTAATGGAGCCAAAACAATTTATCTGGGCTACACCATCATCTTGGTCAACTCCAAGGTAACACAAGCTTTGCAAATTGCTATATATAGAAAAAGGTCTTTAGCATTTGACTGGTATTGTGTCATAGTTTCTCACACATATCAGAGTTTTTATTCAAGATCCTAATGCTGTATTAAGTAGTGAAATTCTGGTTTCTATCATTCTTTGTTTTGCTTCCTTTCTTCACCTTCTACATACAGATTTAGATACTCATCTATAAAAATACGAGCCTCATATAGAAAAATTATGTTCCTTCAGTACTTAAGGTGTGTGCGTGGCATATCTTCATTGACACTGGAATAACTCTGATATAAATAATATCAGTCTTTAGGCTAAGGGCCCCACCTGTGGTGTGAAGTTTGTCATGAGCTCAGATAATTGTGATTGAAGGCACAGAAATAACATATGATAAGAATGGCTATAGCTGCCTGTTTCATTCCTCCACTGCTAAGCAGTGTAAATGTCAGATAGAGAGGTTCAACAATTCTGGATTTCCTACTATAGAAATTTCCTACTATAGAAATTTCCTACTATAGATTTCCTACTGTAGATTTCCTACACTAGAAAATGGGAAAGTTAGAAACATGCTGCTGCTTTCAAAAAAAATATTTTACTAAAAATACATTGTAATGTAAATGTAAAACCCCACATTATATTCCTGAAAAATAAATGATAACTTTTCCTTCTCAAAACAAATCACAAATGTCAAAACATTCTGCACTGAAGAAAACCAGGTGGGCTGCAATAGGGTTGCAATATGTAGAAAATTCAGAGAAGTATCTTCATCCCTTTCTTCATACAGTCAGTACTGTCTGAATCCAAAAAAAATGTCTTGAAATGGATGTTTGTCTTTGCCTCCCAAACCCCACTGGACACTTGATATGCAGTTCATGATTTTCTAGAGCAGCAGGCATAAAATCAAAACTGAAGTGAGTCACAAATCTCAATTGATTTTTTTTTTAATAGCATAATTTTCAACAGTAATTATATCATGCTTTCAATTAATTTGAGTATAGCTGAGCTTATGTTTCTGCTCTAACCCTCTTTACGTTTTGAGTACATTTGTGATATTGGTACAAGTATACGAAAGAGATATGAGCATGGTGGGCTTTTTTCCCCTATTAGCTTTTTAATAGTTTGATTTCTGCATCTATCAATAAAGGTGCTATAACGCTAATTCAGAACACTGTGGGGTTTTTTTTTTTTTTTTTTTTTTAATCTAGGTTATTTTGATAAGAAGGAAAATATTAACCCACTGCTGCTGTAGGAGGAGGAAAAATAAAACAAAAAAAAAGCCTCATATCAATAAGAAATATTTTTTCTACTGACCAAATTCCAAGTATTATTTAACTGAGTCATAGATGTTTATATCTACTTTCAGATGTGGACATGATCTGCAGTATTGCTTTGAGAATCAAATCCTAGTATAATTGCCACAGTGAGTTGACAACACTCTTCTAATCTTTATGACAGCATCTTTAACAGTAGTATTATATACTTCTTTTTGAATATATACTATATACTTTCATAAGAAAATTCAGTTTTTCATATCAGCGGGTAATACAGGCCCAGAGAAGAGAATTCATTTGTCGGGTGTTACTGTATTTCAGGTGGTCTGTTAAACTTGCCATATGAGTATATGAAATAAATTAACAAAAAAACACGTTTAAGATAAGATTCATCACATCTTACAATAGATAAGATGGTGGGGGCGGGGTGGGGTTGGAACAAGGTGATCTTTAAGTCCATTCCAACCCAAGCCATTCTGTGATATATTAGTATGCTCTCCCCCTTGGGCCAGCAGCCGCATTCCCAGAAACCTACCGACTCTCAGTCTTGGCAAGCAATCCCCTCCCTCCCCTCCCCTTCTTTCCTTAGTGTTCGTGTTTCTCATCTCCTTTTCATCTGTTTCTTTCTTCTCCCAACTTTGATGATTTCACGTCTTTGTTTTAAACTGTAACTATAATCAAATCAGAAACTTGCCTCTGTGTTCTTTCTCTTCAGTGTACTTCCATTAAAGCTACAGCATGTGGAATTGACTTTGGGACAGAATAAGAAAGAATCTGTAAAGTGTCCCTATTTCAACATTTGTTTTACCTTGAGAAATGAATTTTTTCTAAACAATTGCTCTATATCCACCTTAGGATTCAGAATTTTCCTCTTTCTCTTCTAAATTCTCCAGACATTGCTGCTGTCTCAGTCTTAGCATATCTCCATAGAAATGAAATAGTGACTGTTCAGTTATTTCCCATATGACATTAATTTTGGATATTCTAAACCTTGGTCTATTGTAATATATCTGAGTTCTTGACCCTGTTTCTTGTTTACTACAGCTTTATTATTACAGTGCTCAAAACCAGACACTTAACACACTTTCAATTCATTTTTAAGATATTAAGATTGCTTGCAACAGAATTAAACTAAAATTAGATTGTAATAACTCAATTTTTGCTTCAAGCCATTTGGGAGGCTTTTTTTTTTAATTCATTAAGAATTAAATTATTAAATTATGTTTATTTGTTCAAAACATCCCACTAGCCTTTAACATCTTGAAAGATATTAATAATCTAATATCATACCCTCACCTCAAGAGAATGAGTCCTTGTTTTATGTGAATTTCTCCTACTATTCTCTAGACCCAGGAAGATACGATCACTTTCTTTTGCCCATTATTTTCTCAATTCCAGTCAAGGAGGATGAATTTCGGTTTTGGAGAAGGGACTTGTGCTGATTACTACCACAAGAACACAATGTGCACAGCAGTAACTGACAAAGTTGGGAAGAATTTAGATAAAACAGACATTCAAGCTTTACCTCAATGATTTTTCTTTTAATGGACCCAGTTGTCAGATATTTTAAACCTCTGTCTCAAAGGCTTTTGGCCTCTGCTTCAGTTTATTAGCTATTTATGAAATTTGCATGAAGATATATGGTCAGACTTTAAAACAGGTTGAGCTTAAAACTGCTTGATACAAGTCCTTGTGATTCAATTTTCTGTTAATGTGAGGGCTATTTTTTTTTTTTTTTTTTACAAACAGCACAATTTGTCAGATATTGCTCAGAGACTGAGAAAGATGATCAGGAACATTAAATGAGTGTATACAGTCTTTTGTATTTTTTTAGGATTACTTTATTTAACACTTACCATCTTGTTATAGTCAGAGCTATGAAAACATCTTTTCTCCTCCCAAGAGCTTTTCTTGATTTTCCTTTCTCTTATTCTAATTTTATTCTCTTGACTTTGTATCCTGAGCATCTCGCCTTGCCCTCTATCTCCTTGTTTGCTTTTTCTTTCAATCAGCTTCATTTCTCCCATGCCCTTGTGGAAAGTGTTCTTTGTCCCATATGAAGATTTGCTTTTTAGCCTCTCAACAAAAACGTTCATTTTAATTTGTACATAGGTACTGTGACTTATTTTTTCCATACCAATCAATATTTAAATGGTCATCATCCATTAGCAGAGATGGTCAGACACCTGCTACCGCACTCACTGCGAGAGCAAAATATTTCCTTATTTTCCTGCTGGAGAACAGAAAAGGGTTGCTGAGCTGGCCTTGCTCCTGGGATCAAGGTACTAACTAAAGCTCCCTGTGCTCAAGTTCCTGTTGGATGCTCCAGGCAGAAATGCCAGTTTAGGACCAGCCTAGCACCTTGCTTCTTCTGAGCTTTGCCGCGGAGCCCATCCGTTCCAGCTGTTTCAGCTCCAAGTCAACCAGGCCAGTTTTAACACATGCTGTTAGTGTCAGTTTTTCTCTCAAGAAACGAGCAGCATATCAGGTATGAATTTGTTTCTCCAGTAGTGCTGAAAGATCAATAAATTACAGTAGAGGCAGCCAGGAGTCAGTCATGTCTTAGACTGGCATAGCTGTTTCTTCTACAGAGTAATAAGACTTTGATGAGGATGAATTCAGGTTGTAAATTTACCATGGCCTATTCAAGACAAAGAAGAAAAACAGAGCTTTTTAAAAACACATCAGTTCAAAATGTAGTTTGGTAAGAACTGAAAAAGAGATGGTACCTTCCTTTTAGCTTCTTGCATTATTATGCCTATACTTGAAATAATAGTTTGATTGATTGTTTATTCGTTGCCCCTGACCTTCAGGGTAACAGCAGAAAGGCTGCTCAGATTAAAAAGTTCTATTACATCAGATATTTACATTTAAACACAAGAAAATGTTTAGATGCACCCAGTTTCTAATGCAGATTTTCAGGCTTAAAACGTTATTCAGCAAAGTATTTCCATTTTAAAGTTTTGTTTGGCAAAGTCAACATAATGCACAACATGATGTATGTGATCAAAATTTGTTGTACAAGACATAACGTAGCAGCAAAAATAAACATTAGGGCATAAGCAATTGCTTTATTTTCATAGCCATGTTACTGCGAATGCAGCTGCGTTGGGCAGGGCACGTCTCCAGGATGAAGGACTACCGCCTCCCTAAGACTGTGCTCTATGGTGAACTTGCCACTGGCTGCCGCAAGAGAGGAGCCCCGAAGAAGAGATATAAGGACTCCCTGAAACAACATCTCAGCCTTGGCCATATCGATCACCATCACTGGTCTGCTCTGGCCTCCAATCGGGAGGCCTGGAGACACACTATTCACAATGCTGCAATATCTTTTGAAAATACACGCAGGATCACTCTCGAGGAGAAAAGGCAACGCAGAAAGAACCGTGTCCTTTCAGTACCACCTGGGGAGCCATTCTGCTGTGCCTTTTGCAACCGGACGTGTCTATCTCGCATTGGCCTTTTTAGCCATCAGCGCGCTTGTAGCAAGCGTGGGTAGAGTCCTTCACAAATCTTCGTTCGCGAAGCCTAGCCATGATGATGATGATGCTTTTCATATATATCATCCCATATTTTTTCCAAGGATCAATCAGTAAGATCACACCCTCATCCCCTACATCCTGCTTTTTTTCCCTGCTGTCTTCCCTCCCTCCACATAGCCACTCTCACTTTTCTCCTGTATTAACTCCCTCAAGCGTTTGTTAACAGCTCTCTCTCGGAAGGAGAAGCAGGACACCCACTATATGCTGGGAAAGAGAACTGCACGTAGTTTGAGAGCACAAACCTGAGATATCAAGTCACAGTACCTGTTGTGACTGAAGGCAATATTGACTACTATTTCTTTTGATACACAGAAGGCAGGGGCCATTTTGCTTGTTGCAGGTACATCAGCTGGAAAAATCCCTAAGAAAGTAAGTAATTGTGTCTGTAAGGTTGTTTCCGAAATTTTTAACTCTAAGATTTAAAATTTCATATGGAAGCACAGATGGAAACAATGCTGTCGCCCCGTTGGCAATGGCGCTGGTTGCCATTAGTAACAGATCAAGCCCAGTAATCAGACTCGACTACTAATGGCTACAAGTACACTTTGCCTAACCAGTACTGGCAGGATGCTTTCCTTACAGTGATAAATGTACAAGCTGTGACTTGCATTTCATTTCCAACCTTGGCAAGCTAAAATAGTCTGTTAATGAATGAAGACATCTTTAAGCATGCAGTTGTATGCCAACAGCAGTTGGTAATCCTCCATATCCATCTTATTTCATTCCATTTACAATTCCACTTGTAATCAAGCAATGAATAAGCTACTGATGCTTGGCCAGCAATACCCACATGACCTTAAAAAGTGTTTGAAATCTGAAAAAAAGAAAAATATGCTTGTCACTAGTATTGCTTTCATTTTCACTTTGGCGTGCAGATAAGCAGTGCATTTGAAAGTCGTTCTGAAAGTAAACTGCAGCAAACTGAATCAAAACTTTTATTACTAAACAAAACATACAAAAAAAAGTGCCTTTTGGAAATGGCTATTAAGAGTAACCTCCGGCATGGGATGTTTCTGATATAGCATATAACAGAGTACATAAAGACCAGTGACGTAATTTCAGTAAATCCCAGAGATTTACTTATCATGATATTGCCTCTAAAGAGGCTGAATTTACAGAAAGCCGGAAACCTTTGGTTGCATAATTATCAATATTAAAGGTAAAACTGTTTTTTTTATGTTAAGGAGAAAGCAAAACAGAGCAAATAAAGATAAACTAAATTTCAGTACTCAGCCTCTGCTTGATACATTTTTCTCTTTTCCTTAGGCATGTATAGTATGGGCAAAAAATAAAAGTATTTCCCCATTCTTTTCTTCACCTTGAAGGAACTGAGTTGCTGCCATTCATTAAAAGCTCAGCTGTTTTCTGACTAGAGGTAATAATTTAGTAATTATTACTGCTGCTTCTCATCTTACAGCACAACTTCATATCAAGACCTTTCCTATAACTTCATTATTCTTTCTCCCCTTTTTATAATTCAATCAATTAAATAATGAATAGTAAAGAAGAATTTGTGTTTTTCTAGCTCTTTACTATCTCCTTTGAAACTTCAAAACTAATTTGAAACTACAAACCTACCATGGCCAAAGAACTGGTCTTAAGTGATACTGCAAAGTTCACCTTGCATGTGCATTTTTAATTCAAATGCTTGAAGCACCTAAAATTGTTACAGGAAGGTGTTTGGAACATGAAGGGGTCTCTTTCATTGCATATCTGATAACTTAAAATGAGAAAGCTTCCCCACCTCTTCAAACTTCAACAAAAAAGAAGACTTCTAGCAAATCAACACTCAGTCCTTAAAAGTCAATACTGTGGGAAACTTACAGGCTTGCAAAATTGTTGTTTGGCTGCAGATTTTAATCTTTGTTCTAAAAACAAAATCTGTGCTGGGAATTCTAAAAACAGCTTTAACACAGTAGACCACTTAGAGTCATATACATTCTGCAAATTTGAAGTTTCACATGCAGTTTATTTGATGTTTATTGAGGCATCATACTGTTTTTATCACCTTCAAGAGGAGTAACTGGGTATGATCAAGTGTTTACTTAAGCTGCCAGATAAAATAATTAAGCCCACAGTGAAAAAGTCTACCAAACTATCCACTAAATTACTCGGTATATCCCTGACTAACTTTTATTGCTCTTCTAGTAAATAACATTATTTTAACTGCAACACCTAAGTATTAACTAAGTAACTAATTACTATGGAATACCTAAAGCCAAAGATAGTCCATATTCCAAAAAGATTTTAGCATTCCAGGGGCAATCATGCAAAAAGATTGCATTGTTCATTATTTCCTAGGCTAAGTAAAAAAAAATAAATTAATATAAATTAGTCTGTTGTCCATCTCTTACCAACATATTTGGATATAAAGTGTGAAGCAGGAGCAGCATGTGAGATAACTCTCCTGTTTGGAAGTGGAGCTGGGTGTGCACTGGCTGTGCACTGATCCCTGCCAGGTCCCCCTCTGACCTCTGCTGCCAAGCTGCTGCCTGCAAGGAGCAGCAGAGTGACACTAATGTGGGCTCCGGTGCTTCAGCCTTCGGTAATTTCACTTTGCTGCTCCATTTCCCTTCTCCACCCACCCACCCACCTACTCCGCTCCCAGCTGCCACAGCCATAGGAATAACCAGCCCTCTGCAGTGTATCCCCACGGCACTGCCACACACCTCGTTACCGTCACACTGCCACGCACCATTGGAAGCATCTGGAGGCAGGGGAGAGGCGAAAAAGCCTCAGGCATAGACACAACAGGTAGGAAGGAGGTTGATATATATCCTGCAAGCTGTTTGAGGAAAATCAGCAGAAGTGTGGGTAACTGAGCTAAAAATAAAAATTAGGGATAAACCAGAACTATAGTTTATGCAAACCCAAACCAAACTATTTTTAAATTTTTACAGTCAGCTCAGAAAAGAGCTGTTAGTCCTTACGTCTGCCTTTTTTTCATGAGTGCCAGCAAATCTGAATGGATTTCTCACCTGCTTGGTGTTTGTTTCTCCTGTCCGCAGACCCACAGCAAGGATTAATTTCTTCACAATTGTCGTTCAGATGGAAAGAATCAGTACAAAGTTTTATTTCCTCCACTTGCCAACAACATCTGTAAATTTTCCAAAAAAGTACTTTAATATTTTCTGTAGATAAATTGATAGATGAAACTACTATTTCATCTACTGACAAAATGATGGTCTTCATAACTTGATCTGCCCTGTAAAAGATTTCTGGTCAGTCCTCATAATGGAAAATATTTCCATAATTGGAAGTTTTGATAAAGCAGTGTTTTTGTAGGCAGCTGAAGAATAAGGTTTCACTGCTGAAACGAGACCTCTCATAGCACCACTCCTGGCTGCAGGCAATGCCATTAACTGTTGATTTGTTTGGAATTGTTGAGGTTGTTGTTTGTTTTTTTTTTTCAAAAAATAGACATGACAGAAAAGAAATTTTGGATTGTTTTAATTTTGTTTTTTTCATTATATCCAGATTCTTTCCTGTTTATGATATTTAGTAAATCTGTTGGTTCATTACACTGCTGAGAAGACACATTCTGCTGCATTCAATGACCCTTACACTTTTGATCCAAATTCCTAAGGATACTGAAGAGATACCGATGGAGAGAGAGAGGAGGAGAGCGAAGGGGAGAGGGAGAACTCATTAGGAGGTAAAAAAATGATTAATTTTAATCAATAAGAATAAAAAGAACAGTGAAATTTTGCCAAATGTACCAGTTTAAGTGCAGTTCTAGGGTAATGTGTATAACTCTCAATTTTTTAGTGTACATCTTTGCCTGTGGCTGTATAAATTTCAGTTCTATAAAAGAGAAAGTTTGGGATGTGTTACTGCAAAGCTTCTGCAACTTACTGATAAAAAGCTGTCCATCAAAAGGGTTGGTGACGCAGACGTATCATCTCACTGGTGAGCTATTAACAACACAGATTGATTACATGAAGAGTGTAGAAAGATAGCTTATCTTTGTGCTGTAGAAATTTATGTGACCGAAGAAGTGAGGGGAGTTCCAAAAAGGCTTTTGTTAGGCTTGAAATGGATTACTCACCCCAGGTTTTTCTTTATGGGCTTGCAGTGTTGACCTAAGTTGTATCAGTTCATCTATTTGAACCTTCTTCCTCTAACAAAAGGAAGAGAATAGTAAAATATATTTAATGAAAATTTTAAGGATTTTTTCTTTTTTTTTTTTTTTTTTTTAAGATTTAAAATTTTGGATGTGACCTTTGTCCTAGGGGTGTAGCATCAATACATGCCTTCAGGTATTTGTGACCTTTTGGATAGAAAGTACATTATGAAGTCAACATTCCTCAACAAACACATTTGCTCTTAAGATGAACTTTTCCCCATGATTAGTAACAACACAGAATGTTGCTCATAAAATGTACAGTGAGCTGTGAAACCTCAACTAATCTATCAGTGAAGAATGAGCTTTTCAGATTGAATTATTGTATTGATTTCCCTTTCTTGGAAATTTACTAGCTCTTTTAATATATGCTGTACAGACACACTCCAAAATCAGATTTGGCAGGTTTTATCAAGTAACTATAAGAGAAAATGCCAAAGTGAAATCAACTTCAACTGCACTCTTTTTCTTTCTCACCCACATACACCTTTGTAGTAGAAATATTATATAGGATCCCTTTAAAATGCAAATGATTTTTGACAATAAAAAAGCTTTGTGTCATGGCTTAAATTGGGATCAGAAAAGAACAAAACCTGCAAGTAGTACAGCATAGTTATTCACGAGGGTGAAAGAGTTTTCAGTTTTCATAAGGAAAGCAACATCAATCAATTTACAAAAATCTTTATTGACATCATTAATAAGTGCTGTAATTTGGAAGTGCTAGAATGTTTTCTCAGATAAATCTTACTATCTTATTGTAAGTGAGACCCCAATATGTATCTGCTGACTGAATGATAAAAGTGTGTTTAGGAGCAACATAGTTACATTTGGAAAATTCACTTCAAACTGACATAATTTTTATTTAACAAAATAATTGTCATTATTTTTATTTTATCTTTCACTTGGAATGTGAACACAAAAAGAAGAAACCTGCCAAATGTTTAAATATTTAACAAAACAAACTGATGGAACACCCAAACTATCTGTAAAGGTCTGATGATTTGTAGAAGCAGAAAGTAGTATCTTAGTGAGAAGACTGGAAACTTATTGAGAAACACTTTGTGATTTCGATTTTCCATGATTCTTGGATGGACAAGCATTTTAGAATTTTTTTTTAATTAGCTTTTTTTTAAATTATTAGCCACGAAACAATTTCAAATAAATATATAAATAATTCACACACACAAAAAAAAGGAAAAAGAATAAAAACAAACTAATATTAAAGCTAAAACTGATATCAAGTCTAATCTTTGATTCCTCACAGTGTTTATGTCCAGTCAAGTAGAATTTGCTAAGAGAATTCAGTCATTTCCCAAACTTCTCTTTCAGCAATGTCTGTCAGGATAGGATATTACAGAGAAAGCCAGGAATCCGGGGTGTTCCCTTTGGTTTACCTGCGGGCCATGATATCCGTCAGTTTTTGCTTCAGTAAGGGTTCACACATGCTTAAAACTTAGACAAAACAATGACTTTCTGCTGTGTAGCTGCCAAGTTAAGTCTCCATCCTTGCTTTGGCTTGGAGATTTCAAACACATTGCAGGTGAACAATTAAATCTCTAACAGTGGCAATGTAGTAATATTAACAAAAATTCAGTGCACAGGCCTAAGTGGTGGAGAACTGCCTCAAATGCGGATTGTTTGAGAGGCAGACCCCTCTCCCTAGTTAGGATTCACAGGAGCAAAAGCAAGGTGACTTAACTTACCTGGACTATTTTCACTTACACATGGGCTGACCCATTTAGAACTAGGCAGCTTTCTAGTTAATTTAACTCCAAGCCTGTGCCCTGAGCTTGAGTGTAAGAGACCTGGGTTCACTCTTGTCTCTGCTTGAGAAGATCTGAATTCTTACCTTCCAGGAGAATATCCCATAAGATATTCATGAGGGAGGAAAATATTTTCCCCCTCCTATTTCAGCCTGAAAGCTGTTCCACTTTGAAATAACTAATTAAATATTCAGTGCACTGAAAAAAGACTAAAGTTTAGAGCAATTCCTTAGCCAAGGGCTATAGGTACCTCCCTTAAGATGAAGAGCCTCGAATCCAGTTCTTGCTCCTCTGAAAACCTTGACATGGTAACCAGGGAGGAAAGAACTACAATATTTGCTCTCAAGAGAGTGAACTACTCTACACAAAGTGAAGGAAATAGGACACATCCTCCTTGCTTGGCCAAAATAGTTTTGCATGAATAGGTTCAACAAAACATTTCACGCGTTTCTCTAAAATAAATACTAAGAATTTACACTGAGACTCCAACAAGACAATGGAATAACCACAGAGCAGTGTCACTGTGGGCTTCTTATCAAAGCCAGTCTACTCACTATTCTGAGCTTCAAAAGCACACTGAGCCATGTAAGCAGGAACAGCCTATTTACCCATTTACCTAGAAAAACAGGCTTGCAGTGTAAAGAAGGTTATATAATTTAGAAAATGAATTATTTTACTATTTAAATAAATTACTTTGGGGGTTGGAGGTTGCAAGTCTTAAGGACTATTGTTTGCTTTGAGCAAAGTAACATTAAAATGTTTAATTCTTTTATTCTATAGCATTAATAACTCAGTGGTAATAATTAACATAGAAATATGCCTTTCCTTAGAAGCCTGAAAGAATAAAATTATTTGTTAATTGGTTAACTATAGTAATGATTAATAATAAATAAAGGTAACCATATTTCTTTCCTGGGGATATCATATCTGTCCTTTCAGCAATTTATAATGGACTTCTGGGTTACTTGTTCTAATTAGTGGGTTGGGACACTCTTCTTAAACCAAATTGTATTATAAGGCAATATGTACTTTATATGGCATGTATCAGGAGAAACATTTCCAACAGCAGAATACAGAGAATAGTCTGTTCTGTCAGTGGTATGGCAAAGTCTAATTGACTGGGAAAACCACTGAATTTTATAGCATAGTAGCTATTTTTCCTTGCTCCTGTGGTTACTATTATATTTCATTTTATATATTTACACAGAGCTTAACAAATTGTGAATGACTAAGGAATTTGTACAGCACCACAAATACAGTACAGGACCTTCACTACTCTAAGTTAAAATCTATGGTTACATCTTAAAAAATAGGAATATTTTTTTGCCATGCAAAGGAAGTCATAAGAACAAACCAGAATTCCCTGATTGTATCGGGTCCTAATAAAGAAACACCTTTTAGCTGGTGTATTTTGGTAAAAAGAAAGTGCCAGCACGGACCATGCCTAACCTGCTTGTGTATTACAGAGCAGTTTTTTGGATACCTTCACAAAGTTAAGATGTTAGAGCCTGATAGGAGGATGAATATGCCACTACTCTTCATATTGGAATAGTTAAACATGATGTCCAAGTTGACTGACATGTGTGTCATCTTTACTGCAGCCCCTCCCCAATGAAATGAAGGAGCCATAAATGAGGGACCAGGAGTGAGAGAAGAAAGGAAAGAAGAGAGGGAAAGAAAAGAGAACCCTTAATTTAGTGATTAGTTTTTATATAAAATTATGAAAAATGTAAAAGAGCCTTCAGCAATGGGAAATCACAGATAACTTCAAGGATAAGAGCTTGGTCTTTCTGGGCTCCCTTCAAGTATTACTTGGGGTATTTATAAGAGAAAATACTTCAGTGGTTATGTGTCTGGAGTTTAAGTAACTGACTACCTGACAACTGGGTGTTTTGGGGGGCTTGGACAGAAAACTGTAAGACCTTATCCAGAAGAAGAAAGGAATGACTAACTTCTTTATCAGCTACTCTGCAATTGTAGCAGAAGGAGTGGTTTCAAAGTGTTCTCATTCTCAGCTTTGCTAGATTATTCAGTTTTGCCAAGTGGTTTTTTAAGTGTGGTTTGCTTTTATCCCTGATTTGTTTTTTTCTTTTATAAAGGTTGCTTGTGAGTGGGAAATTACTTTTATTGAGTGCTTCACTGGAACAAGTTTCCCAGGTCCAGGGAAGAGAGAGCATTTTAAATTTTGTATTCTTCTCTACAGAGTTAAAGGAAAGCTATCATCGAAAGGACTTTACAATTTCAACTTTTAGAGACTGTAATTTTCAATATTAGTTTCTATAAACAAGGGTATATTCAATTCACACCCTTAGTTCTGCATAAATATAAGGCTGAATTGTAAGGCTTTTTTTCTTTTTAATAGAAATCCATTTTAATTTTCAACCAAAAATTCCTCTTGTCACATGTTTGATTAACTGATTTATTGTTCACTATTAATGCTGTAATGTGACACGTCATTGTTTAATGTGGCTTGATCATTTGGAACTTTGTGAAGGTTCTGAGCATAATCCAAATTTAACAAAAACATTTGACCGTGAAAATAAAACCACTCTTAATAAGTAAGAAAACTACTTGTTTACTTAACATTTTGAAGGCTCCTCAAAGCCAACAAACAACGATACCTACTTGTTTTAATAGAATTCCTACTTAAAAATATATATATTTTAAACTGAAATGAATGAACAGGAATTTCAAGAGTTAAACTCTACCAATGTTTTCTTACTCGAACTTTTTTCATACATTGCCATAATTCATTCTTTGTTTCTCTAGAAACCTGTTACTTGGAAGTAGCAATACTGAAGCCAACACAGTAGTACAAGAGTAAAATATAGACCTTATGGAGATTTGAGGAAGACAGAGGACTTTTATTTTATAAAATAGCTTTCTGCAATTTTTTTTGAATGATATATATCTACTTGTTTAAATGAACAGGTTTAAAATATGAAAGTGCTTTTTCACCCCCCTTGCACCTCATGTTTCTCACAGGGTTGACTAATGAATTATGAGTGAATTAAGAGTTTACTTGATAAAAAAGTCACCCTTGAAAGAGAAAGAATAAGTTGTTCCTAAATAAGAACTGTAGCTAATTAAATATACATAATTTCATTTTCTTTGGCAAAGCTTCGCAAGACTTAATATTACTTTAATCAATATATTCAAAATGAAGCAATAAAAATTGAAATTAGGTTTGAAAAATGGAAATTAAGCAAACACTTGCAAAGAATTCTGTTCTTTTGTCAAAATGCCAAAGCAAAATTATAAGTCAACTTTATGAAATTTATTAGAGAATTAGTACAGTTACATGAAAGAGAAAATATGAAATTTTTTTGTTTTAATTATGTTCCCAATTTGGTGCGATTGCAGTAGTTTTTCTTGATTAAAACATTTAATGAGAACACTACATAGAAATATCTGGCATATTGACAGTTGGAATTGTTGAATGAGCCAGCTATCGAGGCTCTCTCATAAAGAGCGCTCTCATATTAATCCTGAACACTTTGTTCTTTCTAATGGAAATTCATGTGAAACAGCTACCAGTAAAAAAAAAAAAATCAAAGGTATTTTCATCATTCACTGAATCATGCAACAAACATATATATCTCAGATTCATTTATGATGTTCCTGTACCAACATGAGGACCTGTGAGGCTTTTTCTTCAACTATTTTTTAATTTATTGATAGCAATAGGGTTGGTTTTTTTCATTCATTTTAGCAATATTGGTCTTTGCTCTTAGCACCCTAGATTTTCGTAACTGAGCAAATTAACAATGGCAAAATTGTAGTTTGTTTCCTTAATTATAAAACTTAATAGTGTGAATGTTTTCACAAATTTAAATGTTCTGAAAAATGCACGTCAAATGTCCCACTTAGGCTTTTATGCAAGTAACACTTTCCCTCAGCTTCTCAGTAAAAATTTATATTTTCTCTAAATCCACAACATTTTTTGACTTATGCAAAAGTCTGCACACCATTCAGTGTGCACAATTACCCTCCATAGCTTAAGCGCACCTAAGAATCTTTGGGATGCATTCTCTGAGGGTATGACTTTTAGATGCAGCTCCTACCCAAGCATTGTTCCATGCCTGACACCAAAACACTGCAACTGGAAGTGGTGTTCTCTTTACTAAACATGGCACTCTGCAGGCAAGCTAAGAAGAAACTTTGGCCCATTTCAGGTGTTTGAAGATCTAAAAAAATGTGATGGAGCAACAAGAGAGCACTTTGAGTTCTGCTGGCCAAAGGCTGGTTAAATAATTGCTCCCTTTGCTTCTATTATCCCAACACAATGAATTATGGAGGTGAATATTCACATATGTCATTGGAACAAGTTGGACTGGTATGGAGCTGGAGTGCATAAGATGAAATGATAAAAGGACTTAGTTTACTTTGATGGGAGTGTAGCATTTTATTACAAAGACTGAATTATTTTTCCCTTCTTTTTTCCCCCTCTTTCAAATGCAAAGCTAAAGCAGCCTGTATACCTGCAGGATGCAGCTGCTATGGAGATCTGTGAAAATTCATAGAATCATAGAAAGGTTTGGATTGGAGGGGACCTTAAAGATCATCCAGTTCCAACCCCCCTGCCGTGGACAGGGACACCTTCCACTAGACCAGGTTGCTCAGAGCCCCATCCAACCTGGCTTTAAACAGTTTCAAGAATGAGGCATCCAAAACTTCTCTGGGCAACTTGTGCCAGTGCCTAACCACCCTCACAGTTAAGAATTTTTTTCCTGACATCTAATCTAACCCTACTGTCTGTCAGTTTGAAGCCATTCCTCCTTCTCCAATCACTGCATACTCTTGCAAAAAGTTTCTCTCTGTCTTTCATGTCCAAATTCATGTGCAATTGTTGTGTGATTACTTCTAATCTACTTAAGAAGTGGATAGATAAGGGTACTGACTTCAGTTTATATCCAGAAACCCAAAACCTGTAAGTGCTGAGCAGCACTTCACACCTATTCTGCATAAATCTAAATCACAGATAAACAGCATTTGCCAAACATCCCTGGATTCAGCTCCTCCAATGAATAGTGAACAAGGAGCAGGAAATCTAAAAATGCTATTTGGATGGGAAACTGTAAAGGAAAGGAAAGAATTCAGAGACAGAGAACTACGGGAGATTCCTTGCTGGGGCATAAACCACAATGGTTTTTTCAGAATTAAATTTCACACACCTATTTTGAGGACCAACTCCAAAGCAGAGGTCTTCTCCTGAGAGATGTCCTCTCTGTGACTCCCTGCTGAGTCACAGGGAAATTTATCAGACTCATGAGGCAAAGTACACTTGGGGGGTGCATGACTATTGTGTTTGCACTCACTATCATTTCTTGCTTTTGTGGTTCATTAATTCAGCATATATAAACCCAAACTGATATTTGTCTATTACTTTGACATCTAATAATCTCTTCTCTTTTGCTCTTCTGAAGTCTGTATCATTATCACTTTTCCCCACATTGTCCTTGTTTCAGACAATTTTCTAAGCAGCAGTTTCTATCTTTTCCCCCCAAAGGTACTCCAGTTCTCTATCTGGATGTGTATTTTCAGCATTTCCCAGCTAACTGTCCACTAAAAAAATAGTATTATGCTGCTCCTGCTCTCCCACAGATGTTAAAGACAAGTGGACTAAGAGATGATTCCTGCAGCTCTCTGCTAGCTACAGTATTTTTGATTGTTACCTTCTAAATTATCATTGTATTGCCTAATAGCAGAGTTCTCATCCAAGATAATTTTTTGAATTATGTTTTCACTTCAGAAATGCTGCATCAAGTGGCTTATCAAAGATCATGTGTACAGCATGCAGCCCCTATACTTTGCCAACTAATGTTTAATTCTGTTTGAAAAGAGATGTGCTTGCCCCATACACCTGCAGGGCACATTTATCCCACCTGCACCCCGACCCAGATGGAGTTTTGCTGTGCTGGGATCAGGGAGCTGGCACTGGTCTCTGATGCTGTAATGTGAAGCAGCAGTGAAGTAGAACAGAGCTAATGCAAAAGATAAAAAAAATAGAAAAAAGACAAAACCTCAACTGTTCAGATACTTTAGGCCTACTCCAGTGCTTTGACCCAAATAACCTGATCTGCAAATAGCAAATAACTTCTTCTGTGTTCTAAATCAAAGGGGAAAAATAAGCTATTTGGGTCAGAGCATGCAAAAAAAAGGGCCTACCCAAATGACTAGTCTCTCTCAGACACTGGGGTGTGCATATCTTGTGGATCTTTTTAATTTGCAGTTTTCCCATGGCTCCAGATAGATGTGTCAAACAGAGCCAAATATTAAAAACATTACCTAAAGCCACAGTGATTTTTAATGCCTCTTATTAATATATTTATTTTAAATACAACATTCTGTAAAACTAGCACCGTCTTCCTAAAGGGTCTAAAGTATGTGGATGAAGGACTAAAAATAACCCCCTCAGCTTTATCTCACAGTTTCTACCCCATAGCTTACTCTGGTGTTCACTTAGTATAATGACATTGTCACTTTCCAAAGTGATCAGAAACATTCTGACTTCTCTCCAAATCCAGCTTCTGTTCACTCTGGTGCATAACTCATCACTCCCAAAGGATGTTTTGAAGCTGTGCACAAGGGATGGGATTCAGAACAAAGAGCTTACAAGCAGATTGCTTCAGTAGAATACAATCGTTTATAAATTTCCTATTCATTAAGTTCTACATTCCCAAGAAACGTTAATACTAAATTTACACTCAGTTCCAAGGACTCAGCTGGATCTGTATCATAACTTATAATGGCACAGTGAGGAAATACCCCATTATTATAAAGAATGAATTAAAGGTGCAAAACTTCCTTGGAAACAATCGAATCTGAAACAGCTTTCAATTATGTTCTTTAAAGAATCCGTTTGTAATTTTGACCAACTTGGGAGCCATTTGCAGGAGAAAAGTAATAGGTCTGATTATATCCAGTGTAGAAATCATCTTTAAAAAGTTCCTCTTTTATACTAATTCTACCTTGTACACTTCATTTGGGACTATCATAAAGGTCATATAATTTCAGCATATGCAAATGTAATAGACAAAAAAAAATGCATATTTTAAAACATTTGTTTGAATCTTATTTGCTTCACTATTATAATTCAGAGTGTTCACAGAGATAAATGACAGCAAGAAGGATCCTATTATTCTGTTCAGGAGGAGAGACTGGGAGGGATATGAGTCATTTGGAAGACTGAAGAGAGCTTGAAAATTTATTTGTAAGTAAGCAGCTTTTTCGGGGAGAGGCAGTAGTGAGAGAGACAAATAGGAAATTCACTGAGGCTGGGAAATAAAAGTGACAGACCCAAGGAAGTCACTTTACAAAGATTATAATTTGACTTGGAACAAACATAGCCATCCAAGTCCTCTCAGTTAAATCCACTTGAAGAGCTCCTGCCCCCATCCCACACCTGTCAAAAATCTGATTTTTCTCACCTGTGCTTAAGTAGTTCTTAACAGTGATCCCCTTGAACCAGGTGTGATTTATTAAAAGACCAGCTAACTAAAGAAGTCAATTTAGATACCAAACAAATGCCTCCGAAAGTTGCTATAAAAAGATTGTTCAAACAGCCTGGTGCCTTGTGCTGTGACAGGGTTCATACACACCTATGAAGAACCCAAACTTCACAGTGTCAGGAGCAGGACTCCAGTCTCCTCTCCCCAGATCCATCTCCTGCAGAATAAAAGATTCCTTTGAGTCCCTTTGCATATTCACTGGATATCTGGAGAAATGCAGGATTAGCAGTGCTTTCCTGGGTTCCTTTTGTCAGTACCCACGACATGTAATAGTGGGTCAGTAACGCTTTCTATTTATGGTGTCCTTTTATTTCTGCATCTGATTGCTTAAACCAGAAGGAAAAGCAGCATGTCACACACTTTAAATAAGAGAATGCTACATATTAACTCAGTGTTTTCTTAAGACTATTTACCTCAAGCAACCTTAAGCAAAACAGAAAATAACATAATGAGAAGCCTCTCACGTGGTTGTTTTAATTGGATGAGAAAATTCTGTTGCCTGCATACATATATATCTATAGCTATTTTAAATTATCTTAATATTATTAACTGTTTGCAGTACACTCTGCAAGACAAACATAGGAAATTTTTGATATCTTGTTTTGAATTTTCATGATTATCTCTTAACAGGCAAAAGCATTATATCCCTCCTAAACTATTACCCGAATGTCAGTTCACTGTCAACTGATCCAAAGGTGCCAGAGGTATTTCAGTCACTGAAATAATTCAAAGACAGATGATACTCAGTTAACACTTAGAAACTGTTGGCCACCCATATGCTTGAAAGTGTCTTTGGGAATCCCTGCATAAAGATTTTAATAATGCATATGTAAAAATAGAAACTGATTTCAGAAGACAAGCTCATAGAACAGCAAGATCTGATACCTGTGGACCTAACATTATAATTTCCATTAATTACTAGGCAAAATCAGGACTAATCAGAATTCATTTTACATTCCTGCTATGAAGAAAATAATTAATAGTTAATAATCTATTTTATTTCTTTATATTAGGAATGTAATTTTCCATCCTGATATTCTGCAATATACAGTATGTAAATAACTCAGGACAATCTCATTTGGGTTTAGTTTGCATCTATAACACTGTATTTTCTCAGCAACGTGAATTTTAAAATATTTTTGCACATGGGTATACATGCAGAAATGGATCAGGCAATGACTACTGAAGTTACAATTGTATAACATTTCACAGACACAAAATTGCTTTCACATACCCATAAGTTACTGAAAGTTTGACTTTGAGAGGTTAAGAATTTTATACAAAAAAGTATCCTTTAATTCATATTTAATTTTAAGAACCAGATGAAGTTCTAGTGACAAGTTGAACTTAAAGGCTTGTGATGGGACTTAAGCATGCTTTCTAATGTTTTCCTAATTGGAACTTAAAGCCCATGATTTAAATCAAATCTATAATTAATGCAATCCCTTATATTTATTTCACTGCTGAGTTTCAGTGGTCTGTGGAAATACTCAGCCATCTATTCCTGTGACATTTGGTGCCCTTGAGCAACTCACCATTTGTGACCCAGTTCCTTCAGACTGTGAAACGAACAGCACAGGAAGTATAAATTTTTCCATAGTATCACCATCACTATTCAGTGGATCCCTATTTGGCTCCCAGCTTCATTGTACTAAGCAAACACAATAAAAGACAGCTTCTTCACAAAGGAGCAGGAAAGAACGGAAACGTTATCATCTCCGTTTCTACAAGATAATTTCAATGGGATTTATGAAAATATATGACATGCTCCTCTTCCTCGGGACTTACCAAAAATACATTGAAAGTACTCTGAGAGAAGAAAACTGTGACTTTTGTTTTCCAAAAAGGCAAGTGAGCTGCACTTGGAAAGCCTTCAGGTGCTTCGGAAAGATCTGTCCCTAAGCAGTTTGACCATTCAAGACATGCACAGCTGTGATAGAAACCAAATCCAAGTATCCCAAGTTCTGCTTCATTCCTTTTCTGACAAGACCATCCCCTCCCCATTCTTTTCCTCAAGGATAAATATATATGAGTTTGCATTATAAAAGGAGTGTGAAGTGCAGAAAACTGCAGTAATCCTCAGGAATACAATTCAGCATCTTGCACATTAGCAACTGGCAAAAGAAAATCACTTCCGAAATGTTGTGTTTCAGTTAAAATGAAAGACCAAAAAAAAAAAGCAAAATAAAAAATCGAACTAGTCACATGCAGTAATTTTGCAATGAAAAGGGCTGTTTGTTTATTCACTTTCCCCTCACTGACAAATGGCACAACTGCTTTTGCCCAAACTTGCCATTAAAATTCAGCCCCAGGTAGAGAACAGAGGATTTTCAGCCTGAGTGGTGAAGGTTTCCAAGACTAAAGAGCAACTAAGGAAAGCTGTTATGCAACCTAAATCGTAGCATGTCATGACCAGAACACTGTTACTATAATAAAGATTTATTTAAATGCATTGACACAGAGAAGGTGAAAACATGCAGAAAAAAAATTTTTCTAGGTTTTACGGGCAAGAGCTCCTCTGACTTACCACTTAAGTAATGTTTAGACTGAAATGTATAGTTTTCCTCACTCTTCTCCAAATTTTCAGGGTGTTTTTCTGCAGGGAGAGCACTATGAACATATACACATTTAGAGTGGAGCACATCTAAAAACCCCCAAATTAAATACCAAAGGATGTATCTTCTTTAAAACTGTAATTCTCGTATCTTCCTTAAAATAATTTCCTTAAAAACCAAAAAAAAAAAAGGGGGGGGATTATTTTTTTCCCTGCCTTTTCATGGAGGCAGTGAAAACATGGCTCGCAGTGGTTGCAGGTGTTCACAGGCTTTTTGGTTTTGGTTCATACTGCCTTTAACCTTTGGTTAGAAGTAAGCACTATAATTTTTGCTACGCGCTTGTTTCTGTGCGTTAGTATGTAAACAGTACATTAAATTAATTGCTTGCAAAAGTAGCCAAATGCAGAAATTTGAGTTTTCTTGCCTTTTTGTGCAAGAATGGAACAGGTCAGGGAGACAGGTCACCCAAATGCGGCAGACAAGTCACTGCACTCTCTCATGGTGGAGAGCAGAAGGGTGTTTTGGGGAGAGAGAACTGTACAGATACAGGAAGTCTCACCCTGAAAATACACACAAAAACCCTGCAAGCACAGGTGGGTTCGTGTTATTTACATATATTTACAAACATATACATATTTTGCTTGTAGGAAAACATATATATGTGTGTGTATGTGTGTGAAAATATATGTAAATATATATTTAACATATACATAGTTACAGGAAAACACTCAAAATAGTCAAAGTAATTCTTAATGCCCTTTTACTAGAATGAAATACCTAAAAAATAATTTAGGAACATTCTGATATTATATTACCCTTAATAATTTACAATAAACTTTTTCTCATTACAATGTGTGACTGAAGAACCGCATTCATTTGTTAATTTTGAAAATAATGAATGCTCTCAAGACTTTTTCCAAATTCACGTTGTTTCACACCATTGAGTATTTCACCCAAATAAAAACCGGTGAGACTGCAGTATTTAGTTTCCATACATAGCGACTTTTCCCAAGATAGGACTTTTTTTTTTTTTGAGATGCAGATAGTCTCTCATCCATTGTTCACTGAAATTAATGAACAATATATAGAATGGAAAATTACAGAAGTTAGATGAAAGCCATTCATTAACTGGGCAAAGCTTTAAATTTGGGGTAAGATAAATGATTACCAAAACAGAATAACAATTAAACTAAACATTAAACATACTTGTACTATATTTGTTTGCATTGTAATTGCTATATTTGCAACCATTAATTAGAGTTCTCATTGAGCTAAAGGAATTGCTAAATCTGTTCCCTCTGTTGTAGTGGCTGAGAAGACTGCAGACAGAGATGAGGAATTTTCCCCTTGATGATTTTACAGAGAAATTTTCATGATGATTTATCCAAGTTCCACCTTTGGATGGCAAAATTAATTTTATGGAGTGTATTATTTTTTAAAATTAAATTGCAATTACATTAGCAGATGATTGGATTAAAAATCATTTTATAAGAATACTGTTAGATTAAAAAAATAGACCTTGGACTTAATCAAAGTATTCCAGCTTGCATTTTCATAGAAAGGAAATATCTGTCAGTGAATAGGTTGTTCTTTTAAATACATACTTTCCACTAACTGGGAAAAAAATGACATCCCATGAAATCAATTATGCAGATCAAACTTGGAATTTTTGCCACTCTGGTATTCTGCCATGATGCCTTTTGGGTGCTGCAAAGCTGGTACCTCATTTTTTCTGATCTGTCATCTTGGCTGGGCTCCCAGTTTGTTGGCATAAGCCCTCATGCACAAGGACAGCTACTCTCCATCAAGCAGGTGAGTTTCCACTGTGTAATTTCCTGCAATCAGCAGTTGGATTTGTAATAAACCAGGATCCAAACACAATTTTCTGTATAAATGTAAAACCTCTTTTCCAGACGTTTCTCCAAAAAGTTTTCATTCTTAAAATTCACTCTGTGTGCCCTTGTCAGGGTTATATGTTAATATTTTCTGTCTATACATTCTTGCCCTTTCTATCCTTTGCAGTCATGCACCATAATCACCAGGATAGGTAACCCCTGTCTCTGAGGCATTTGGACAATCTGAAGGAACAGGTTTGCTGGAATTCAGAAATGTGCATGAGTTGAAACCCAAGCTACTTGATTGCAGTAGTTCTGGGCCCAGATTTAATATGGAGGCTACGCATAAAAATCTGTAACAAAGAAATTTTCTAAGATTTTTATGAAACAGCTGAAAATGTAGCTAACAATGATAGTACAGTTATGCACTATTTCCTTCATGTTACTACATCTGTTTCTGGAAGCTATTCATCCTAGCATTTTTGAAGTGTCTTTGAGATGTACTACTGTTCCAAGATATGAAGGACCTGAATCATGTCCTCTCAGTAATTTTGGAGTAAATCAGAAATAACAGCAACAAAATAAATATGAGTAGACCAATGTGTGATAAAGAATCAAGCCCAACATTTTACACAGAAGTAGCTACATTGGCTTGTATCAAACATAAATAAAGGCTAAAATATCTAGGAGTTGCTTTGAGAAACATTTGCACTGATATTTAATCACCTAACATAAATTATATATAAATGGTCTATGTATTTATTGCTTTACATGTTTGTAAACATATCTCACTGCTGTGATTTGTGCTGCTTGTCTCCTAAGCTGAAGGCACTCCGTTAGAATTTGTGGAGATAACGCATAGCTCTCTGAGATGCATGTTTTATTCCACAGTATTTTTTTAGTGTACAGTTATTGGAGACCAACTCAAATGCATAATTAAAAAGTTTCAGATTCACCATTATTATGCACATAGCAGGATTGCATTTTGATGTTAGAATTGTCTCTGATTTCTTCGCTCAAGCTACTGCACAGCATTCAGGCTGCCTCCCTGGGTGCTGAGGCTGCAGGTGCATACTGTGCATACAGTGTCTGTGTTGAAATGTGGGGCTACAGCAACCTCATTCTGCTGACAAGTCCATCCTGGTGTTCATGTCACAAGTTTCACAATGTGTGAATAAATAGAAGAAATGTTAAATAAAGGAACCGTTCCAACCCTCCTGACCTGAGCCCGCATCAGAGTGAGAGGCAGATAAGAAGGAAGGACCTGTCTCTAAAGGCATGGCTATATCAAGGAAAGATGAAAATTAATTCCTAGCCTTCAGCTGATCCAAGCTGGTGAGTCTAAATGGTTTATCAAGAAAAGGAACTTGCCAGCTATTAGGAAAAGAAGTGTAGATGCACAGCCAACTTGAGTGTAGAGGCACATTTGATAAAAGTAATCCTGCTCCTTGTACTCGTATTGGCTTGAGCTGATCAACCTAGCAGGGGCACACCAGTGGCAAAACCAGTCCTTTCATAATGTTCAGATTCTCAGAGTGGGGCACTTAAAAAATGCTATCACAGCCTGATTAACCAGGGTAGTTATCTTGGAAATGGGATAAGCTTTTATAAAATTTCCTTCCAGCATCTGATTTGCAAAGGAGGGCAGGGGCCAGATTTGGCTCCAGAAGTGTCACACTTCAAAAGAAAAGGCTCTGCTCTGAAGCACAGGTTTTCCAGGGAGCTCTTCCATCTCACACCACCTCACTGATTAAGCTGTGGTTAGTCCAATGCCAGGGCCAAAATCAGTACAGCTGGATGAGGGTGGCTTAGGGCCGGAGTTAGTTACTGCAAAGCTTCTGTGCCATGCTGCACATGCCCTCAGGCCCTCTGACTAGATCTGGCTCACCTGGCATGAGGAGTTCAATGTGTTAAACCTGACCTTATACCTCTGGGTGCTGCCTCATTGTCAGGCACTGCATTCAACTGCTGTGCTCTTGGCTTCAGGCACGTATGAACAGCTTCGCAGCTTGTTTCTTCAAGTTCTGCTATCAAGTGAAGATTAAACATCTGAGCAAATAATCACAAAGCCAAAAGTGGCCATTTTCTCAATAACACATCTGTCAGGATGAAATCCTGATCCTTTTTGCTTTGTGTGTGCTTTGATTGCCTAGGGGACTGGCATGCTAATTTTACTCAGAGGTTATAATATTGAAAGTCTCAGTTTTGTTTAACAGTCAGTCTTAACTCTTGGGCTAACATTTTTCCTGGAGTTTTCAACATGATCACATAATCATGTTTCATAAGTGAAGGACACACTTATGTCCTAAAAAAAAGGAAGATGTAAGAGTATTAGTTTGTCAATCAAATAGTAATTTCACATAAAACGATTAATCTAAAACAACTCACAACAGCTACAAGGGTAGGAAGGATTATTTACTTGTTAAAAGGCAGCTATGCTCAGTTAGAGAAAAATAGATAAGGGCTGGATCAAATTTTAATTATTTTGTTTGATTTTTTCCTTGCCACAATGAGAGAAAAAAATCATTCAAAGAGCAACATTCAGCAATAAAGCTACTTGAAATGAAGCAGAACAGAAGGGCTGTTGATTTTGACTTCATCTTATCCAGTGGTTCAGAGCCCCTCTGGTGATTTCTAGGCTGACTAGTTCAATCCTTCTGAAAAACTACTGGGCAAGGCAGTACAATACTGTACCTGCTACCATCTCAGTAACTGTTCTAATATTCAGAAGCAGCGGCCTTAGTTCTACCCTATGGAACATACAAAAGACAATATAGTAATATCAAGCTACCTGCTCCCTCTTTCATGGGATCCTGATATCCTTGTTTTTAGTTTTCCCTTTTCTCAGAAATAATTAGGATACAACTGGAGTCAACATCACATTTCTCCTTGCACATAAGTACTGAGATCCTCTAAAGATACTGCTTGCTCCATATCTCCCCTTTCATCAGTCCTTATCACCAAACATATATAAACTAATCTCACTACTCTGGTGCTTTTGTCTTTCCTTTCCCTTCCTTTCCCTTCCCCTTCCCTTCCCTTCATTTATTAATTTGTTCTTTTGTTCTTTTCTTTTTAATATCTTTTATTTTTAATAACTTTCTGCATAGTCTTACTTGCTTTCCTTTGACTGGGGTTTCTATTTCTATTAATGGTGGGTTGGCGGAGAAGTGTCCTCTCCTTTTCCTTTCTGCAAAGCTTCACGGGGACCCAGCTGCAGACCAGAGTCCCACAGATGAAAGACGAACGGCAACTTTATCCTTACAAGCTAATCACCAAAAACTTTCAAAGAACTTGATCATTTCTGTTGCTAATTAAACCTGTCTTTCTTTCTGTAAGTCCAGAGACAAATTTTTGGAGTTAGCCTGCTGCAGATGCACATAATCTGAAAAAGCTGGAAGATCCTAATTGCCTTTCTCAGCCTTCTTTTCAGAGCCTCTATCCGCAAGCACTCCTGCCTAGACAGGCTGGAGCCACGTCTTCAAAACCTAAACCTGAAGACTTTCACTGGCACAACACAAATTAAGTTTTATACCTGATATCAATCTATTCTTTTGTGGACCAAGTCAAACACAATTGCTAAAGGATCATGTGAGAAAGAAAATAATTTTAACTTTCTACTGAAGTGCTGGTAAAAGTAAATCACCTCACTGAAGAAAAAATGCTATTTCTTCTTTAATTATTATGAGTTAAATTCCACACTGTATTCCACAATTCATGGAAAAAATCAACAGTTCATGTAACATTTTTTATATACAATAAAAAGAATAGTAAGGGCAAATTGTTCAGATGGTTTCAAGCTTGTGGGAGACCTTTGAACTCTATAAAACTACAGATTTCTCTAAAGATCCAGGAGATCTTTATTTGATATTACCTAGATTAACTGTTATGTTTTTGGGGTTTTTTTTAAAGTAAGATGTATTTAGAACTTGAATAAACCCCATATTTATTAACTGCTATCTCTAGCTAACCAGGAAATTCCATCATCCCAAGTCTGTTCTGTCGTCAGGTGTCCCAGTGCTATCAATAGCCTATTTTTTACAAAATAGTCAGACCTCAGAGAAATTTACTTATGATGAATTTGTCTGCCTCATAATGGAATTAATTAATTCAGTAATTACTAGATATAACACCAAAAAGGTTCCCATCTGAAGGACAGGCTGGACATATTAAAAACACCTCAAATCAGTCCTCAATGTAACACTCTTTTCTTCACTTTCTGTAAAGCCTGTTCAGGCTCATAACACAATTCTCAATAAGAAATTCTTCTTAAGCAGTTGATCAGTTCTAAGATTATGAGAAAAACCTGCTTCCGCGTCATGCTGAAGTGACTATTCAAGTATATATATCATAGGAAAGAAAAAATTGCTGTCTCTTTTCTGTCGCCAAGAAAACAGTGCACACTTGGTTGGAACCAGGTTTTTACTATTTCCTGGGCCTCAATCTTCAAGTAGTTGTCACCAGCTCAGGGACGAAACTACAGCATGTGAAAAGCCTGCACCCAGTCAGCAGCTCTATATTTCATGTTTCCAGACAGCTAGAATAGATGGGAACTCTTGATGGAAAACTTTTCTTCAGGGAAATAGGATTTGCTTAGATAGAAAGATAATTTTCACAGGTGTCCAGGTATGTAAAGCTTACATTTACTCAAAAGATATTTTAAAGATAGTATTTAAATAAACAATATAAAATTATTGTGAAATACTGTGCTTTGAGTAAGCATCTCTGAATAGATGTGCCATTTATTATAAAAGTGGAAAATTTGTATGTGGGTATTGGCTAAACAATTGGTAATGGATCATGATTATTTACTGCTTTTAAGAAATACTACAGGCAATTTTCTTTAATCCAGAAATGCAAATGCTTCATCTTGTTTATAGTGGCTGGCTGAAAGAAGGTTTCAAAACAAGTAAAATAAGTATCTCCATTAAAACTACTCTAATGCATTGACATTGAAAAGAAAGATTTCACTACAGTATGTGGAATTATTTTTCCCTCATACTTTACAGTTATGATACAGCTTTTCATAAATATAGAGCTACTACGATTTACCCCGCTGAAGAGTTCCACTTTCCTCCTTTTTCATATTTTTAGGTGAACGTCTATATCAAGATCCACATCTTGAACTCATATGATTTTATACCTTCCTTCGTATCAGCAGTGTTAATTTCAGTTTTCCTCACTGAAGATGAAAGATGAGGTTTTGAGATACCTGGCAGCTTTTCACCCCCATGACGGATGATGCCTTTGCTTCCTTTAGTGCTTTGAAATGAAGGGGCAGCAAAACATGTACTTTGAGAAAGCTTAATACTCTTCTGCCTAGAAAAGAAAACAAAGTTACTGGCACTAAATTTGCTATGTCCTTTTCATACCAGCTTGTTTTACAGAGATTTAGAGGGTGATTAGTATCATTACCAGACCTTATTTCTTTCAGGGCTTTACTCATTAGTGGTTGGGGGGTCAATCAAATCATGCATATTAAATCTAGGTCAAAGTGACCTGTGCACAGAAGGAGAAACACCACATGAGCAGCTTCAGCTAAACACTCCGATCAAGTATTAACATCACAGGTTAATATATGTGTGACCGTATTAGTGCCATTGAGGAACTTTAATATCAAAGTCACAGAACGGACCAGAAAAGACTCAAGAATGGTGAGACGCAAAAATAACTCTAATGTCTTGACTCACACAGAGTCAAGCAATGAGAGCACAAACTCCCTATGTCTTCACGTTTTAAGAAAGAAAGAAAGGAATAATTTCCATTAAAACAATAGCATGCAAATACAAATAAGAGAGGAATAAAAACATTGACGACCATTACCCTTTAGCCCGCCTTGGAAAGCCATAGTTCCAAGGGGAGATCAGGGCACCAAAGCTCTCATGGTTTTCTGTGTGTGTTTTATAAGTGCAGAGCTAAAAGCCCAGCTAAAGTAAAAATGAGACTGCCAGCATTAAAATGCTGTGCAAGATGGGACACGGGGAAATGAAGGTCAACAGGATTGTCTACTAATAAGACATGAACTTGCATTACTTAATGATACCCTTGTAATCTGTCAGAAGTAGAAAGCTTAAGGAGTTAGTGAGCAAAGAGAGTCAAATGGAAATTAAACCAGAGTTCTAGCAATATTTTAAAGAGAAATTAAGAAAAGATTCAGAATTAAGCCATCCCAGAAGCTAAAATCCACAGGCAAGCAAGCATATTTGATAAGGTATATCCAGGACATATTTATGTTCTCCTTATTTTAAAAAAGATTTTGTTAACCCATTAGAATATTTCTTTTTTTCCCCTCTCATTTTTATTTATGTATTCAGAGGCTACTTAAATGCTTTGGATTAAAATTGAGTGTTTAGACCTGGTTTAGATGTGAATATAGTACTTTCAACAACTTTTTTTAAACATTAAACTGTTATGATGTCAGGGTATCACAGTCTACAAACAGACATTTGGCTAAAACTTCCATCAAGATGTTCATGTGGCAACAGAAGAAATACATTTATATAAATATTTTTGAATAATTTTCATTTTTAATAATTCAAAACTATATTAATATATATTAAAAATTCAGTGCATTATTTTTCTGCCTATCAGTACAGTCTTATGTTTATTTTTTTCCTCTTCGAAATCAAGCCACTCCAGTAAACGAGAGATCTCGTTAAAAATTGAAACATACCAATAAACATGGGAAAATGAATATAATGCAAAATCTCCATGGTTAGTTACAAATGCGTTTACCTTGTGGGGCTTCTTTTGTTTGTTTTCTTTGTTTGATTTAGTGAGAAATCTCACATCCTCTTCCCAGCTTGGGTCTTTTACATGTTACTTCTTCAATCCTGGTCAATACAAATCCCCAATTTAGAGAGCCACTCTCAGTACTTTATTTAGATTGCATAAGAAGCCAGTGGCTTCAGAGAAACAACAAGACCTGCTCCTCTGTTTCTGAGTTTAAATATCACCTGCCAGTAAAGCAAAGGTTTCAGACATACCCCATAACAGATAAAAAATTATTCAGATATATCCTATCAACTTAATTCAGACTTTAGAAGTGAAGAACATTTAATTGTAAAAACTGTATCAGACAAAATTTGCAGAGGTTATGTTGTTGGCAAATAGAGTCAGTCTGATAGTTCTGCTCTTTTCAGAAATCATTCCCATCACAGGCTGTAGCATAGTCTATGTTTTGTGTTGTAATTCGTGTGGCAGAATCCCTTTTGCACCTGATGACTGGAGATTAAATTACTTTCCAGGCCAAGTCATTACACTTTATCCTCACAAACTTCCCTATATTTAGTCTCACCGTGTCCTTTCAAATGTGGCAAGCTCTCAATCTACAACATGAAAATATTTCCCTTCCTGCTGGCCCTTTCATGATATTAACACCTCCATATACATAGGTATCTACAACACAGCAAGAAAAAAGATTCATGAAAATTTTGATTTTTAAGTTTTGACTGTTTTTAAATTAAGTTGATGAAACCTCAAGTATTTGTGTTGAACACAAACCTTTGTGTTCCTAGGCTACTTTACAGTAGCAGAAGGAAATCAGCATCCCAATGAAGATATTTTTCATTGTCACAGAGTGTAGGGAGTGGACCTTAGCATAAACAAGGGATAGAGACTTTGCAAGTCAACAAAGATCAATCAGCCTATCCTTTCAAAACTGAACTGGAGAACACTTGACAATTACAATCAGCTGCATCTTTTGTGCTTTGACACACTGAAAAGAATTCAGAGCAAAGTGTGGAGGAGAACAGCTTAATGGGTTGGAAGGGATGACACACAAGAAAAGCTTAGAAAGATTAAATATGTACAGCTTGACTAACCAACAATTAAGTGGGGGGAGAGGGAGAAGATATATCTGTCAAAAGCAATGAGAAGGTAAACACCAAGGGGCAAGAGTAATTATTTAAAAATACAAATGGGATATATCTAGAAATAATGAGATCAAATTGAGAAAAGGACAATGTAATCTGAATTTGAAGAATGACTTACTGTAAGTGAGAAAGGGTATTTCCACTTTTTTCTCTTGAGAGTATTCCACAATGTGCTAGATCTTCCTCAAAACAATTAAAATGAAATGGGTAAAACACAAGGGACTATATTCTGTGTTACAATTCTGTATTGGCAGGGCTTTACTTTCTGTCCTAAGAGACCTTTTCTAATTGCAATGACTTTTTTTTCTCTAAAAAATTAATAAACAAAAAAAGCTAAATAAAATGAGAAGTTAGGAACTAATAGGTGCTTGGGAATAGGGAGAAATGTACAGGAAGCATTGAGGAATAAAAACAAGTAAGCCTTGTCTCAATTAAATAAATAATGATAGGCCATATCAAAATTTTCTAAGGCTTTCTTCCAGTGCAATACAAATCTCACGTTTGCAGTGAGTCAACTGTATGACCTTGTATAGTCCCTTGAATATTATCCAGATTTTTATTTAGTCAGGTATAGAAACATATTTGAGAACAAATATTTTAAAATGTAAAATAAAAAATGCTACAAATATATTGCTTTTAAGTTGAAATGTATGGATTAGAGGAGGAAGGCAAATTGCAAAACAGTTGCAGACTTATACTGGAAGAAATTAATTCAATTATTATGTTAAAACATACTCTGTCTACAAGCAAGAAAGGAGGAAAGAGAATTTCTAAATTCTTTTTCATGTGGAATTAACAGTAACATGAAAGGAAATTTGAAATTTATATAGCAAAAATAGAAAGAGACAGAATAATTCCTTCATAAAAAGGAATGCATTTTGATAGACTGAGTGACATTATCTAGTATTTTGAATAATAATTATCAATTAATTAAAATTCAGCATTTTTATTACAATTTCTGCTAGCAGTGAGTTTTCTTTCATTGTCATTTTTATTGTCAACCTCAAATAAAGGACATTGCTGACTGAATTTTTCTTCTTGAATGGATAAAGTAATCACAAGTAAAAAAACCAAAACCAATGTCATATAATGTTTCTATGCAAATGGAGATCTGTATGTAAAATGAAATACAAGCCATTAAGACTATATAGTTTAGAAGACTAGCTATTAATTCTTAATTTGAAGAGATAAATTGGTATTAAATAGATTTAAAATAAGTATTTGGCTGATGCAGATCACTATTCTTTCAATATAGTCCCTCTGCATTATTTCTGTGTCATTACACCACATATCTGAGTTAGAAAACTACATTTAACTTAGTACTATTAATTATTTTAAATCTATCTAAGCTGATTAAACTATTTAAGTGTAAAAGCTGTTGTCTTCAAAGATGGTCACAGGTTGTTGTCCTTCTTACTATGTGAATATGTTAAAAAGATATTAACCTCTTATGTTTACCAAATTATTTGTGGCTCTGATGAACCAATATACCTACGAAATCAAAAAGATGAGAATTAAGTGTTTAAATAAAAGAGCAATATTGAGTCACTTCAGAAACTTGTCATGATAAGTGAACATACATACGAATAATCTGTTACAGAGCAATGCAAGTTTACGTAATGATCTAGAAGAGTGAAATTTGTCTAAAAAGCAGTCATTTCTTTGAAATACTGGCCTTTTAAAAGCATAAGCTACTACAATATGATGCACAGAGTGCAAGCACAATCTCATTATAACCACAATAGGACTTCATTCGATACAATAACACTATGATAGTAAAATCTCAAAATGCTGTTCTGCTTAGAAGATGACCATAAAAATGTCAGAAAGGATTTTCATGCAGGCTACCCTTCACTGACATAAAGTGCTTAATTTACAGGTACAAAAACAGAGCCTATATCGGTTCCCACTGAAATCCCATGAATTCAATGAAAGTAGAGCTATACCAACTAGGTTTCTGAAAAATCCCACTCACATTGTACATTGGCAGTTTGAGTTTTAAAAAACAAAACCAGACTGCAAAAATCAAATTATCATTATTTCCAGCATTCATTGTTTGAGGCAGCATGTTCTCTCCTCTCTATTCCTCCAACATAATCCTTCAAACATGTGAGTCAAACCAAAAATTTACTCTGGGGAAAGGGCTTTTGTTGGCAGGAGAACTAAAAGGAGATGATCAGGGAGTTAAGCAAGGTAACCTTAACTCTTCAACCTTCCCGTCCCTTTTTCTGCAGAGAAGAATAGGAGGGAAAATGCTTCAGTACTATTAAAACACAGATAACAAAAACACATAAATAATTACTTGAATTAACTTTTTCTGAACAGTACCTCAGGCTACATACTAATGAAAATATTACATCCCTTTTGTTAAAGGCTCTCAAAGTCCTTGACCACCAGCCAAATTACTGCCATTTCTGCTATTAAGGCCTCGTCTCCACACCTAGCAGCTGACATGAAAACTAATTTTTCACTCAGTAGAACTCTTTCTTTCAGGTGGCTGCTTGCTGGAGAGAGGGCTTCTGGGGAGCCCTGGCTGTCTGATAACCACCCCTGTGCAGTGACGTTATCACGGCCTCATCATCTTTACTATATGTGCCTCATTGCAGACTTCTCACAGCACTTTTCACATAGCATTTCAGATAAATTTGGTCCAAATAGTTGTTAGGGAAGTAGTTGGCTGCTTCTTTCTATTCATAGAATCATGGAATCATTACTAGCTATGGATTCTATTTTCCAAGATGACCGAGTCCACCCTTTGACCAAACACCACTGTGTCAACTAAACCACAGCACGAAGTGTCACGTCCAGTCTTTCCTTAACACCTTCGGGACAGTGACTCTACCACTTCCCTGGGCAGCCTGTTCCAATGCTTCACCCTTTCAGTGAAGAAATTCTTCCTGATGTCCAGCTTGAACCTCCCCTGGCACAGCTTGAGACTGTGTCTTCTGGTCCTGTCTCTGGTTTCCTGGGAGAAGACCCTGAACCCACCTGGCTACAACCTCCTTTCAGGGAGTTGTAGAGAACAATAAGGTCACCTCTGAGCTTCCTTTTCTCCAGGCTAAACATCGCCAGCTCCCTCAGCTGCTTCTCTTATAACTTAATCTCTAGACACTTCACCAGCTTTTTCACCCTAATTGCCATTTTTTCCTAATAGGAATTAAAAAAATCATATAAAATAACATATCTTTAGTTCCAAAAGCCTGCAATATCTGAAGCTTTGTCTTTTTCAGAACTCATATCCAGCTAAGAGTACTTTGAAAATTAGCAGGTGTGGGGGGCCCCAGCTGGTCTGGGGTCTCTGGAAACAGTAGGAACTAAAGACGGAACCTCTGCACCCTGGCAAGGTGGCAGACACGGAAGGGAAGGCTGTGACACAGAGTGGTTTTCCTCCCTGTCTTGCTGAATCATAGTTGTCTGACGTGCAGTGTACGTGTCCAATTGAGAATTATTTATGTTACTGAAAACCAATGGTGCATGGACATGTGTAGATAATAAAGTGTATATAAGTCGCGGCAGCGTTTGCAATAAAGGTCCAGCTTTCTGAAGAAGACGTGTCATGTTTTGACCAACCCCGACCGCGACAAGCAGGTAACTCCTTTGTTGTATATGGTTAGCTGTTGTGTCCCATGAAATTATAATTCTTAAATAATTCTTTCTAGGTGGTTAAACTGCTTTGATTGATTTTTAAGGTTACTGTTTTCATAGTAGGGCATGATCAAAATAATTTTATCAGTTTGTAATCACATATTGAGTTTTGTAATTTGTAATTTGCTTTAGTTTTGTCTTTCTTCTCTGCTTAAATATTTAATTATCCTTGTGCCATAACATCCTTTATTCCCATGATAGTAATGTTATCCGTAATTGTGGTGTTAACTAAATTAATGTCAATGCAAATGAGAGTATAAAACCTGAAAGACAGGTCTTGATTATATAATCTTGATGTATCTCTTGTCCACAATGAAAAGTAAATTTGAGTATTGTATTATTATTTTTCTCAGGCAGCATTTCTCACTGTATTTTTTTATTATTTCTTGAAAGAAGAACTTTAGAGGATTGCCACTGGAGGAAGACACTGGGAAAAACCATCATAAACCTAACAAATTCATAAGGATTGACAGAAAATCCACACACAAATTTTTAGCCCACAGAGAACATCTGTCTTCAAAACCCAGAGATTTTAGGGGGATAGAGAAACCTCATCCTGTCTCAAGAAAAATTCAAAGACAAAATGCCTATGGAGCCACTTTGTAATTCAAAAGACACCTCCAAGTCAATGTCTGGTGCAGCTCAGAGATGACTTTTATTAGATAGAATTCGGCTTTAAATTGAGACAGCATCCCTTCTACTAAAATGTTTTCTTTTGCAGAAATTAAGAAGTAAGAAATATTTCGCAATATATCTTAGACTAATGAGCATCCTGTGAAAATCATATTTAGAAAGAGCGAGAGGTCCTTTTAATATTTAACTAAATTTGCCTATCCTAGTACTCTATGCAGTAATGCTTCATTGTGAGAGATCTGGCCTGCTGTTTCACTCATTTATGTATTTGTGCACATCTAAAATACAGCTTGGCTGAAAGAGGGTCTTGCCTTTCATTATCTTTCTTTTTTTTTTTCTTTTTAACTGCTATTAGAAGGGTCTCAGCCTTAAACTGACCGAAGATTTAAATTAAAATAAGTAAAGAAAAAAAGTTAGAAAAAAATCCTGTCTTAATTTAAAGTAATCTACGTCTAGAAATAAAATCAGTGTATCATTAACTTAATATGCTAACTGAACTTTTCAAATTATCAGGGAAAGANTTTTTTTTTTTCTTTTTAACTGCTATTAGAAGGGTCTCACATTTAAACTGACCGAAGATTTAAATTAAAATAAGTAAAGAAAAAAAGTTAGAAAAAAATCCTGTCTTAATTTAAAGTAATCTACGTCTAGAAATAAAATCAGTGTATCATTAACTTAATATGCTAACTGAACTTTTCAAATTATCAGGGAAAGACAACAAAACAGTCCGTAAGTCCCCTTGCATACAAAGCACTCTCTGTTTGGTTTTTTTTCCATCTCACCCTTTTCCATTAAATCCCTCAGGGAATATTTGATAAAACCAAGTGAGCAATTACTTTTTTAAACGGAGAAACTTCACTCACTTAATGTTAAATTTGAAGGAGGAGTAGATAGGTAGAAAATGGCCAGCACTCCAACTGCACTGGAATTACTGTATCTTTTGGATGACCCTTCTTTATTTTTGTTTATAGATTATAAACTGCATAGAAATATATACATTTAATCATACATATCAACTTAAACTATGAATAGGAGATCTTCAAATTTCAAAGCAGTTCAACTAAAAACTCTAATTTTACAGCTCATCAAACACACAGGACAAAGAAAGAGTAAGAAATGTTTTAAGAGTAAGAAAGGTAATTCACTAAAATAGCTAATTACAAAATAAGACAGACTCTCTGAGGGATAGATGTATATTTAAAATGTATAGAATCAGGTCATATAGAAGACTTCAGCAACCAGACACATCTAAAAGTATCAGAAGCGTAGGGAAAAATAATCTAAGAAGCTTAATTGATTAGAATTTAGATTGAATTTGGTTTATCAAAAATTATATAAATATTCTTTATAAAGACTATGACATATATATTATTTCTTCTTTATTTCTGGTTTTCTTGATTTCTTTTTTAATAGAGAGAAAAGAAGGGTAAAAGCCAGAGGTTAGACAGTAATGATTGGAAGAAATTGTGAGCTTTAGGGAAAAAGAAATGAGGATCAAGAGCCAGAACATCACTTCAACACATTTATGAAATATGATGTAGCTTTGATATAGTCAAGAAACATAAGAACAAAAGAACTGTACTGAACAAGATAAAGTCAAGTTCTAATGACATGCTTGTCTTATATGTCCAATCCATGGTTGTAAAATATACACTTCATGCTATCCTACGGAGAACTAAAAGAGAAAGGTCAATTCTGAACAAAACTGCATAAAAGAATATCAATGACAGGAAAAAAACATAGAGCTTGATTATAACATACTATTTTCAGTGGAATTACACTTATCTGAAAGTTTGTTGTGATTCAGAAACTACAACTTCAACACATAAAACTACATCACCAACTTCAGCTCTTAAAAAATATTGTGCCCCAGAGCTAGAAGAACTGTTAATTTGGAGTCTCAGTTTTCAGCCAACTTTAAAAACCAAATTTAATTGAATTTACTCATCCTTTAGTGATAAGTATGAACATAATTTAAGAAGATCAGGTACAATTTGGAAAAGACTGTTCCAAGTAATCAAACCCATAAGCAGTCAGATTGTTCTCCATTATTTCAACCTCCTTTTAGCTCTGTAACATCCAGGAGTGAAAAAAACCAATATTGTAGTTCAAATGTTCGATAATAAATCTGAGATTTCAAAGAACCTCTGCAGAAATTGTTGAAGTTTCATGATGGACTTAATTCTCTGACATTTCCTATGGCAGAACTAGACAAAAGGGTATCTTTTTCTAGAAAGTGTTCACCCCCCCAACTGTTCTTGTGCAATACATTCCTCAGGGTATAACATAAACTCCACAAATATATTTATATCACACTAAGCATTTGTCACAGTCCTAAAATCAGATATTTTACATAGCTCTGTAAACTTAATGTTCTAGTTATATAAGAAGCTTAAATATGCTGGAAATAAATATTGATTTCTTGAGCTCAGTGACTTTCTATAAGGGTGATGCCTGTAAAAGACTCTCACAGAAGAATAAATAATATTTACTTTTCCCTACATAAACCTGTCTTCTAAATTATTGAACAAGCGACATGTTTGAATTAAACACATAAAAATAGGCATCTTTCTGTTCCAGTCTTTACTATCAGCATTAATTTTTTCTAGTAGTCCAGATATTCTCCAAGCAACATGATGTGAATATTAGTAGGATATTAAAATGGTTAAACTATGATTTGCAGAGAAATGGAGATTAGATTATTCAACTAGAAAAATAAACAATTTGAAGTCTCTTTACCTAATTGAAAAACTTAATAAAGCACAAACCAAGACTTTTAAAAGGAAATCCTACTGCCCATTCTGCAGCAGGTGTCAGGGTAGCTATTTTATTAAAGATGAATTTCCCTAATATTCTACTTGACCAGTGGAAGTTTACACTATAAATTAATTCTTTAATTACAGAATTCTTCTTGAAGCATCTTTTTAAGACGGACAGCCATCAAGGTTTTCCTGACCTGACAGAACATTTCACACGGTTTTCACTTTGAGATGAGAGCCAGGCGTAGACTCCTCCCAGCTAGAAAATGACATTGGTAGGTGTGATGGGGAAATCTCCACTTTAATCAATACCTCTGGTTTCCTTGTTGCTTTTGAGTATTTTCACTGCCAGGAACTTTTCATTTGTCTTATGGATGCATACTGCTCAAGAGGCATTATAGAAAAGCAAGGGATCCCAGCCTTGACCGAGCTGTCAAACAAGCCTTAGAGGAATACACGGATCAAATATGGACTTAAGGTGCAGTTCCTTCATTGGGAGAGAATGAGTGAAGAAGGAACTCGGTTTTCACTGACCAACTTCTTTCTGCACAAATCATTGATTCACTGCTTACTGGATTTTTATCTGTGGCATACAAGACACTTCTTCCATAGCCCATATTTACAACCATAAAAATCTGGTGCTCACAGTATGCTCTGCCCCACCTCTCCACCAAAAACACCTGGAACAGGCTGACAAAAGGATATAGCCTCAAACTTAATGCTATGGACTCAGTCCTGAAAATACATCCTTCCCTGTAAGGTGTTGTGGAGAAACTGCTGCATCCACAGGGCAACTGACTGCTACATTCCCCTGGCTTCTGCTGAGTTCCTGCTGGTATTTAAAGTCCGCACAGGTGTTTAAAAGAGATTTTTTTGATGTTGTTACGACATCTTACTTTGAGCACCGTGAGTGTAAGCACAGTTCACAAATCAGACAACCTGAACTATTCAAGTTGTGTACAGCCAACCCCAATGGGAAATACAAAACCTGGAGAGTACTGGCTGCAGACAACAAGCTCAACAAGGCAGGTAGCTAACAGTGACTCTGTGAAAGGGGAAGCAGGCAGTGTATTTTCATTTTGGTACCTTTAACAGGATTTGCATACAATTTAAATTACAATTAAACACCATGTGTCCCAGGTGCTTTTGATAAGAAATCAAAAGGATTTCCTCGTGCAGTATTTAAAGGTAATCGATTTTCAAGCTTCCTGCCATTATGCATGCTAGAGTGAAAGACTGTATAGTATGCAGTAAGGGTGCCTAAACTGTTCTGAAGTTCAGAAGGCATCACTATACTCTACTCCAGCTCTGCTTTTCTGGAAGTTCAAAGGAAATCTTGTGATTGGCATTAATTTCCAACACTGCTGAACTGCATCAGAATGATAATTGGAGAGACTAGTGCTTGAAATAAATACTTTGTCCCAATGAAGCTCTCATAAAAGACTTAAATTCATGACTTTCCTAATGAGCATGTGGCCATAAGAGGCTGTATAATGATAAAGAGCCTTATTGATCAAAGAATTTGCCTATTTTACTGTGCAATTCTGTAATTACATGTCCGTCATATGACCAATTCTCTCCATCTTCCCTATCAAATTTAAAGAGCAGAATCTTATACAAAAAAAGAAAATCTATATTTAGCAAAGCTCATAAATACCTGCTTTAAGTAAAAAAAAAAAAAAAATCTGAAACATCAGAGAAATCTGTTGAATTTAGCTAGTTATGCTCATTTAGAAACATGCTTGCATTTTAGAAAACAGGTAGAATTAAGCATGCATTGTCATGTATCTTGACTGAGAACAGGAATGAAACTGAAAGGAGAAACATAGAAAGAAGATTTCAGGAAAGATTTTCCCAACTTTCACATCCTCTTGGAATCAGGGCTCGTCATTATTGTTTTGTATATTTGTTTTTCTCACATAAACATGACTGAACCTCGATATAGTTGGTAGTACTGTCTAAATTTTTATGAATTATCAAGATACATGATTTTAATATTTAGTGGAGAAATAGAAATTAAAAGAGTCTTCTCTTTTTTTTTCTGTAAAATTTTAAAATAGTTCATTACCTTTTTGCCCTAAAATTAAGATGTCACTATAGTCCTCTTAGATTCATATGTAATAGTAACAATGTCTAAACAATGGCAAAGGCAATAAAAAGAGTTGCAAATTAATAAAAAAATAACACAAAGTGAGAGGATTATAGAATTACACTTTCAGATTTACATAGAAGGTTTTCCCATGTGTTCTATCCCTATATCTTGTTTCAAAACCGATTTAAAAGTATGTGTGAAGGAAATCCACCTGCATAAATCTGTATAACTATGCAGTATTTCATAACCTTTGAGCTCATTCCTTAAGAAAACCCAAACTGATGCTATTTTGCTGCTTATTTAAGTAGCAATCATAGCAATCAGTTGGAAAAATTAAATTAACTACTTATCTCTGTTGTACTCTTTGAAATTCTAGCAGCCGAAACCACAAGATTTAGGAGTATGAAAGACAATTATTCCATGTCATGTTTTAATTAGTAATCTAGATTTCAGTAAAAACAGCAAGTAAGCATCATAATCCTTTCATTTCTAATGCATACCTAAAGGAAGAAAAGATTTCTATAGAGACTAAAAAATGTTTTGTTCAAGACAAGGTTTATTTCCAATCATTGGAATTATATTGTACTTTCACATGTGTTTCTCAAGCAAGCACCTAAAGGTATTTGGCTCTCCAAAAAATCTCAAAACTTTCAGTGTAACCATAATGATAGAAACCTGCTTTAATTTAAGCCTATCCATTTTGAGATATTCATAAGGATGTACTGAAAATACATTTTCTTTTGAGTTTGAGATGAATGGTTGTCTAGAAAACAGAACAAAATGGAGTAAGTGTGAACATTTTTTTTCTCTTTTCAATATTTATCTCAACTTTTTATTTTATTGTTATTCTCACATTACACAGCTCCCTAGATTAGGAAACAAGTTGTGTTCACCTTTTCTCTAGTTCTTGAAACACATTCTTTTGAATGGACTGCAAGACCCAATTCTCTCTGCAAAGTAATCATATATTTAAGCTAATTACTAATATAGACATTTCAGCCACTGCTTATTATCAAAGTAAACAGGTTATTCTACTACTAACACTCAGCCTTCTGTTAAGTAAATTACTAACTGTTGTAAGTAGTTTTTTCCTTGGTATTCTTCATCTTAAACTCTTGAATGCTGTGACTGAATGTCCATGTCTTGGAGGTCAAAGTGAACGCTGGCAGATATTAGCAAGTAGGAAACCCCCTCCCCTGACTTTGTCTGTCATAATATGAAAAACCTGTTACCTTTGTTTGACAAGGTGGAATAGAGCTTAGGAACGGATAGCAATGCAATGTCATTTCACACACTTTTGTATCAGTGTTGTACTTGAGAGGAGGAGAAGTGGCATATATTTTTAAAAAATTAATTTATTTTCAATTTTCTTCTGTGTTAAATCAGCTTTTCCTCCTATATCACTAAAAAGAGGAAAGGATCAAATCTGAGAGGCTGGATATAGATGAGCACAACTATGGAGATAACATAGTTTGAATGTATGATACCAAGTACAAAGATCCCCAGGACAGTAGCAAAGTGAGGCACTTTGCCTCACAGGCTACTGGAAAACAGCTTCAAAGAGAAATGAAGCTTAAAACAGTCTTATCTATCACACTTATCAACAGCTCTCTTCTTATGTAGTTTCTCAGCTCTTGAATTCATTCTGAAAGCTGGGAGATATTCACTGAAATTATTCAATGAGCCAGGTAACTGAAACATAAGGTGATTAGCTTAAGCTGGACGATTAAGCTTTTGAATGTCTGGATTTGGGGAGCTGAATCACTCTCTTTGAAACTGTTTCCAGCAGTGTAACTCCAAGCCCTCATTAAGCCTTGCTTAAAACTAAGCTACATGATTTTAATATTTATTTCTCACCTTCTTTCCCATCCACCTTACCATCCAGTGTTCCGGGATGTAGTTGATAAAGGCGAAGCTAAAAACGTAAGTTTGTGCTCTAGACAGTGTGTGTGGGACCTGCACCCTTGTAAGATGACTCCTACCTGCCAAATATCTGTGCAAAGCCCACTACTATGCTTTGGAGGGAAAGTTCTACTGGGAGCAGCTGGTCCTTCTTCCTCCTACAAGCAGGCAGGGTTAAGTTTCTATATTGATATCAGTTCCCAAGCAACCAGCAAACAGAAGGTCTTTTACTACAGACTATTAAAGTTCAAAACCGGCTATGCAGCCTTTCAACTCTTTCACATGTAGCCAATGTTTCAGAATATTTTATAACAGCTAACAAGAAGTTGCAAGACACTAATGATCCATAACACTAAGTTTGTGGGCATGATTCAAGCATTTTTTCCTGTGATTGTCTTTCAGTTTATTAAACATATTAATTATTTTAAAAGAAGAATTAGGGGTTTGCTTTCGGGAATCTTTTCTGACTCTGCTTATCAGTTTGGTTGGGTTTGTTATTTAGGGTTTTATTAACCTTTTTTGAATGATCATAGTTGTTTTCCATATAGAAATCATAAGCCTCAGGTACTTGTAGAAGAAACACTACAAAGGGAAAAGCTGAGACTTTTCAGGCAACACAAAAAGACAACACAAAAATGGTAAAACTGTTTTCACATGTACAGTATGCTTTTTTAGGTGCTTCACTGAAAGAGCGAGTTAAAATTGTCACCTCAGAGCTTCTCAAATACAAACATGTCAAGGTATGATGTCACATGCATCATGTCCTTTGTCTTGACACTGCTCCTGAGCTAGCCTCAAAGCTCATCTTTTATATGTGAAGCTACCGTTATTTTTCCCATGTCCACTATCTAATACGTCTAGAGACATTCATTTCCCCTGACACCTTTTTTTCCAGGTCGCGTTCTCTCACAAAGTCCTGCTACTCTTTACAGCTCGTACCTGCATTTACTACCACAGAGAACCTTGTATCATCAGCAACATTGTCATCCTACTCTATAGCTAATTTCTGTGCTTTCTATGTAGACCCTGAACTACTCACAGCTCAGTGGGGATTCCTGTGGAGAACTTCCCTTGGAAACATATAGTACACATGGAAAGAGTTGGCATGTTTTGTTGTAAAGGGAAGTGTTGCTTTAAAAACCTCTTGGAGCACGACATGACCTCATTGATAGACTGTTCCACAAAATTTCAGGGAATCCTTCACCAAAGAACTCAATGAAAGCAAACAGTCTTAGTATCACTGCATGAATAAATACTGGCTTAAAAGACAGAAAACTGAGTAGACATTTAACTCCTGCAGTGGAGGAAGGTTTCCCTTTTTCTTTCTTTGTATTAAGAGTTAAAAGCAGGAATAAGCACTGAGCAATTGCTCTAGATGCTGCATCTCTGGGTGAAGTAATAAAAGAGAAAACCAGTAAAATTCATTATGTCTGTATACTGCAGTTCTCATAGAGTCTCTTCACTTTTCGTTTGCTTTTTCATTGGAGCTGTTCAATGTATAAGGTGTTGATTGCCACGCCAGAGAGTAAAGGAAACTTGTAGCACAGGGATACAGGATAGGCTGTTTCTGTTGAAATTCACCAGTAAATATTAAAAGTAATTTTTAACAGTTATACTTAGAAAAGTACAAGTTAACAGAATGATTTAGGAAGTCAGGAACAATTCTAAAAAGAATTGTGTTTTAAAGTTTTCTTACTGCTTTGATTGCTTCTCAGCTAAATTATCCCACAGTTCCAACTAGGACTGCTGCTTGAGAAAATAATGACAAGGATTGGAAAGCACCAAGGAATTAATTATTGCTATGTTAATATCTGAATCCCATAGAAGTTAAATTTTCAAGATCATTTAATAAAATGTCAGACATGTGATATAAATTTGATATCATAAAAATGACAGGTATACTTACTGGTTGGGGTTTTTTTAAATCCTGATATAACATATTAAAAAAAATTAAATATTTTATGGTAACAGAGCTTAACCTTGCCATACTTGTCACAGAGGCGAGCAAACATATAAAATTAATTTTATATCAAAATACATCTCTATAGCCACTTTAAATTCACATATAGGTAAATTGATTTCAGTGGGAGTTATGTACTTAATCACCTTTGAGAAACTGGGCCTCAGTCCCTAATCAAGTCTGTTTAAATATGCTAACCAAATAGTTTTCAAAATGCTGACATTCCGCAGCTCTGCAGTATCACTGGGTGTTTCTGGGTATTATATGTAATAACACGTATCTAAACTTGTTTAAGAAAACACAGTTCTGTAATTGGCAGAGCATTTCCTGTGATTACTACAGACTTTCATCTTGTAACTATTATGTAGCTGTGAATGTTTACCTGGCATGCAAACAATAAATAGTACTGCATAGGTTTTTTTAATATTCTTTTAGACAAACCTATATATAGACATCTGTACTATTTGTCTCAGACTAGACTAAAACTTCCTTATTGCTATGATAAGATGAGTTGAGCTGGTTATTTCATTGATTTTTTTTTCATTGTAGATTACTCTTTTCTAACATCAGAATTGTATATCATAAAGTTTAATTCTTCAAGGTCTACTGGACTCTCAAAAACTTTGGCTCGTCATGGTCTAGAAGCTGGACTTTTCCAGAATGATTATACTAGCATTAAACCAAGATTAAAAAGAAAAAAAAAATAAATAACTACATAGTTTTCTCAATAGGATTCAGAGCTTTTGTTCCTCTGTGTTTCAGTGAAAGATCTAAGGGCAGAATCCTGATCCATACTGAGCTATACAATGTTAGCATGAATTCAAGTAGGGAATTAAATATTAGATTACGTATATTTTGATAAAAATCATCTTTCTATCACTTAAACTTTGACATTAGGGATTAACATCACAATGGAAATGGGGTATTTAATCAAAGAGTTAAACAGTATATTGGAGTAAGGGAAATTGGGTATAACTGTGTTCGAAAGGAGGGGAAAGATATGGTGAGGTGGAATGTAGAAGGGACTAAACCAATATTTTGATGTGAGAGACTTACAAACTTTGAACTTTTTACAAGTATAGGAATTTTCTATTTTATCCAACACTATTGAAATAATAATTGAGATAAACATAGAAAAGTCAGGGAAACCTGAAAACGGACACTTAGGAAAGGACGAATAAAACTTCTGTAAGAAAATTATAGGGATCTAGAGCTGCAGATGCATGGAAAACAGGTGGAACATGATATATGACATGTAAAAATAAGGGGAGACCTGGTTATGCTGGGTTAAGCTTGAGAGGGAAGCAGGGAGGAAATGTTTATTAGAAGACATAGAAAAATTTAGTTTGATAGTAAAAAAGAAGACTATTTAAGAGAAACGTGAAGGGAGGGATGAATGGATTAAGATGGATGTTAAAACCAGCAACAACAATGACAAAGAAACAAAGGCTATTATACGCAAGAGAAGCAAGAAAAATCCCTGGAAAAAAACCCGTGAAAAACAGAGACACAGATCACAGACGAGAGTGAGGGGAACAGAAGATAGAAATAAATAACAAGGCAGTTACCAGGGTGTTTCTCTGTGTAAATTATGCATAAACTTAAAGCTAAAATGAATTCGCATGCTGCATGGAATCTGTTGATGCGCACAGAGTCTTATCCGAAGACCATCGGAATCAATGGTAAAAACCTCCTGTGGTTATTTATAGGCTAAAACCACACTTGGAACTTTGCAGATCCACAACAAGAGCTGAAATTTAATCTAAGAAAAACACACATGTTTTGGGAGTACTTTGATCGTGCTTCTGCTTAAGCAAATTCCTTACAAAAGTTTTGAGTGCTACGGAATTGAGGTGCTGCAGGTTGGTCTGCGGACATGCAGCAACTGCCAGACTCAGCGCTTCACTCCCAAAGGTCAACAGCTGTAATTACAATAACACTTTCTGGGCTTTTGTGGCCTTCACTTTTGTGGGTATCACAAAACCCCTTGCAGATTTCAGGCAAATATTGTTCTGTGGAATGAAAGCTTGAGTATATTCTCTATCACAATTGTCGCATTTCAGTATCAATCTGGCAGCACCATTATGCTTAAAATTCTGTGCCTATTCCCATCATCAGTCTGGTTTTTCTGAGTGGTTTATAATTCAGCTATTTTAAATCACACTAGGATGAAACTCAAATTGCAATCTCTTATTCTGGCTGTATTTTATTCTCACAATATTACATTTAAATTGTTTCATTCTCTTTCTAGGTTAGCAACTGAAAGAAATAAGTGTTTCAGGAAATACTGTTGCTGGCTTCTCGCTAAACAGTGCTTACTTAAAAAAGGAAACTTCGCTCATATTACATTGCCAACACAGACAATCAAGAGAAAAGAATTCAATACTGCATGTGAAATTTGTCAATGTATTCTTTATAATCACCAAAGAATACTTAATGCAATGGCATGCAGTTCATGACCAGAGTGTCATCTCTTCCTCAGGAACCAATTCTTTACCTTAATTCTGATTCTTTCCTACTGTTGTATTAGCCATTTTATAAATGTTACTCTCTACTAGGGAATTTCTACTTTGTTGTTCTGGTTCTATTTCAAAAGTAGCATCTTTGAACATTTTCCTTCAGGAACATGTACACGTTTTTTGATTTTTCCATGTTAGGTCATATAGTCTCATATCTGTTTTCCATAAGCCAGCAGGGCAACCCAGATAAATAGGAACATATTTTTGATATAATTTTTATTTATAAATTTGGAATATCAATTGACAGAAGATACTACATGCCCTCATAGAAAACTTTTTTTTTAATTTATATATCTATATAGAGACATATGTATACAAATGTATATATATATATATATATATATATGTATGTGGTGACATAGAATCTCTCTGTACGGTCCCAGAAAATTCCTATCCAACTTATTACTGAACACAGGGCAAGTCAGGTTAATTTATTCCCTGTGCAGTCAGACACTGCTCTTACAGTCTGAAGTAGAGCTTTCCACTAATACTTACAAACTGTTATTAATTTTCAAAGCACTTACCCATAATTTAAACCATATAAACTGTAACTATTTAAGCCTCCATGAGAGAAGCCATTAAAGACTCATCACCATTTTACAAATGGGTCAGCAGAGAGGTTCAGCCAGCTACCTGAGGATAAATGCATTACTACTGCAATCAGACTTAGAAGATCACTCCTGGTTAACTAGTCCAAGGAAATACAACAGTTAGAGCTCCATTCTATCAAGAACCAGCTCAGAAAGTATTACAGGACAGCAGGTGCCATCTACCCTAATTTAAATCCATGCAACTTTACTGAGACTGTACAAGTGCAAGTTGAGGTAAAATTACATCAGAGAGTTGCATCTGAACGAAAGGAGGTTGTAGTAAGGTAGAGGTCAGCCTCTTCTCCCAGGCAATCAGTGATAGGACAAGAGGAAACAGCCTCAAGTTGTGCCGGGGAGGTTTAGATTGAATATTCGGGAAAATTTCTTCACTGAAAGGGTGAGCAGGCCAATGCCTGACTGCTCAGACTGCCCAGGGAAGTGGTGGAATCACCATTCCTAGAAGTGTTCAGATAATGTGTGGATGTGGCACTTGGGGACATGGCTAAATGGTAATTAGCAGCACCAGGTTAATGGTTGGACTTGATGATCTTAGAGCTCTTTTCCAACTTAAACAGTTCTATGATTTTATGATTCCATACGTATATAAACCCAGGGAATCACAAATGACAAAAAGGAGGTAGAATTCTAGACATTTTACATGTTAGAGAAATATAGCATCTACATTACAGAACATTTAGTAAGTTAATTTAATGTCGATTTTATTGTCTCACTGTATGCTTTCTTTCTTTTACAAATCCAATTTTCATAAATCAACTAAGTGCAGTTCCAAATTTATTATGAACCCTGATTCAATCAGAGTAAAGGATGGATAACATCGCAGAACAAAAATATTTTTTAATAAAAGATATTCATTTTTTTTCTCTTTATTGTTAAAATTGAATGACTGATGGACTTATTTCTGAAATGTCATAGTATATTTGGATTATCTCATACATAAAATGTTTCTGGCCAGACAACAAATATAAAACAAGGAAATATATAAGACATAAATTGCACAGAATTTGTTAATAGGTGGTGCCATGATTTCCTGTCTGTGATGCACGGTAAGTACTAGTAAGCATGCCAAAAAAAGCTGTCAACTGAGAAATCTTGGTTACAGATAATAAAATGAGTGGTAAGTAACACAGAAGCAAAGACTTTTTCCCTGCCTTTCCTCACATACAAAAATTACTTTGAGAAAATTAGGTAAGTCTTACAAGAAAATTAACAATAAAACTGATGGGTACTAAACAGTTTCACAGTGTGACAAGAACTCTGAAAAGGTCAGTTTCTCACTGTTTGACTTACTTTGTGATTTAAAAAAAAAAAGGCACTACAGAAAAATTAAGGCACTAGAGAAAAACTCTCAAGATATTTTCTCAAGCTGATCTTTTCTAGAGACTAATTTTTCCTACTACTGATCAATAGGACTGGGAAAAGAAGAGATTCATCTACTCATGCCTATTTTCTTCCTCTCTAGTACAAATGTGATTCTTAACTTGTCTGGGGGTTTAGCTCCTTTGGTCTTCTTCTACACAGTATTACTGACACGTTGTGAACAACAAAGCTTTGCAGCAGCTACAAAAGAATCAGATAAGAAAAAAATATTAGTCATTAGAAAATGTTTGCGGATAAGTACATTTCATTAGAGGATAACCTCTCCAAGAAATTAAAAGCATTACTTAAACATTCCTGGTTCCCTAGACAAGGAAACCACAACAATAAAAAGGACGAACTGCACTTCAGAGTAACCTTGGCCATATTCTCACCCAGAACGAACCCCTGCTTCTGTTCATTCCACTTATATAAATTTCAAAGGTAAGGACTTGTCTATTTTCAGAGTCTTAGAAAATCACAGTATGATCTACTTATCTGCAAATATGCCATGGTTCTTTGCACTCCACCAAAAGGAGCCTGGATAGATTAGGTCTCAGTAGGGCTTCATTCTAACACAACTTCACGTACTTTGTTGAATAAAAAGGATTTGTTGTTTTTTCCCTTAGAGTTTCCAGAACTGAACAACAAGCTATGAATGCTTGGGGGCACAATTAAAAAAGTATTTCATGAAAGTCAACCTTATTTTAAAAGAAAAACAGCTTATAAGCTTGAAAATGCAACTTTGGGACCCAAATTTACTTGTGGGTATAAATTACCCATGCTATGGTACTCCATTTTATATTTCTACATGCCTGACAATATTGACAATACCAGGTATTATGTGCCTAAGTGTGTTCAGAGTGGGTGTAGAGAAAGGACCCTATAAATGGGTGTAGAGAAAGGATCCTATAAACTAGCAGTCAAAAAAGGAAAAAAAAACAAATGAGAGAAAAATCTTTCTCAACTACTTTACAGAATGAGTACTGAGTAATTATTAACCTCCAAAGTATATAATACACCTACTGAAGATTTTCATTTCATTGTCAGCAACAATAGGTCATGCTAAGTACAGCTTTAGACTTTTCTCCTTTAATGCACTGCATGTTGAAAATTGAACGTGAACACAAGAGTGCATTAAACTTCAAAATTAATATGTATATTTATCGATTATTTTATTTCAGCTGGAATCATTAACGATCAGTCACACAAGGAGTAGTTTAAAGCTTTTTTTCTTCCCTAGCACTGCATTACACACAGGAGCACTGAATAAGCCTTCTGCTGTGTTTAAAACTCTCTAACACAGGAGTTTATTTTGAAAGAAGGGAACAGAGACATCCATCTTTGATGAAGTGAAATCTGTTCTGATGCATTTAACATAGATGTTAAGATTTTCTGTGGGTATCAGTTTTGATAGAAGAAATCCAGAAGGTGTAAACTAAAACTAGCAAGTAAGGGTTGAATACAAGTTGTAGAAAAATTTCTCAGATGATACAACAAAGTAATGATTAGGGCCAAAAAAAAAGGCTGAAATGTCCTTTTGTATTTTCTTACGTGACTCAAAGAAAGTGTTCTGTTTTCCCCTTGACTCCCAATCCTCCTTTGTCCCCCTGACAATACTCTCAGTCACTCCCTACTGGGATCTGGGGAGAGACATTCTCCTCTTGAGAAATGCCATTACCCTCCCATATCTGCAGCTCATACCAAAGAACAGCAAGGGAGACATAAATAGGCCAGAGGAACGGACTACATATATTTCAGAGCAAAAATGGGAAAAGATAGGACTTGGATAGATTAAACCTACCTCTGCTTCTTCCACTGCTTGTACTATTTAGCAGCTTCTTCTCACTCCTCTCTCCCCTACTATTCAGCCCTCCCCATCCTTCCTCCTTTCTAGCAACCTGAACTACTTTTCCCCTGCTGCTTCCCTCTTAATCCTTCTTTACTCCTTCCAAATATCTTCACAAGAAAACACACCACTCACTTTTCTTGTCAGTGTCTTCTGGGTTTTATCATGTGCTTAGATTATGTTTCCCCATACTGAAAACCTTGGCTTCAGGCAGATGCTTGTTATCCCCTTTCCCTTCCAGAATTCCTGTCAGTTTTTGGATGCAATTTGATGCTGTCTGGTGGGGAGACACAGAAGGATGAGGCTCAACAGCTGTTGCACATCCCTCCGAGTCACCCGCTCCACGTGAAAACCAGCAGGTTACAAAGCTCCTTGGCTTCCCTGTCTGCCCGTATGTTTTTAGGCAAGGCTCACGCCAACTGAGACTACTTATCCTTTTTCAGAAAGCTGTTTTCAGTGTTGATTCTCCCTGAAGGTAGTAGGTATCAGGTGGGAATTTGGTAAGCCTCTGTACACGAGACCATCTGGGGCAGGCTTAGATTTTTGGCCAGGCTAAATCAGCCACTGCTTCCAGTCTGCTGCTGGTTCCCAGTCCCACAGGTCTCAGTGTCCTGCTCTGCTCTCAAGGTGTGGCTACATGTGCATACTTTCTGTCATCCATGGGAAAAATAAATAAGTGAATAAATAAATCTGTAAGAGGGGATTTTATTACTTTGTTTATCAGGAACTCATTTAATCAAAACATTGGAACCAAAATCTACCCAAGTCTCCCACGGAAGCTCCAACTTTAAGTGCAATTGAAGTACATGATGACTTTTTAAAATATTAAAATAAAAACATCTAAATATATTATTATACATATTATAATAAAAATTATAATAGGTATACCTAGAATAGTTTTACCCTGATTTCTTGTGAAGATGGAAAACAACATAATATGGGTGAAAGGCAGCCATAGCAGTATGCCCAAGTTGTACAGAATGTCCTCTAATTCTTTACCTTTGGGGAGCAGAGAGTATAAACTTATTTTTTTTAACCATTTTGACCAAAAAAAAAAAAAAAAACCTGAAATAAAATGAGATGAAATGTTAATCTTCCCATCAGAAAACATGATTGTGAAGTTAAGTGCTACCGTAGTGCTATATTCATGATAATGAGATTCATGCAATTTCTTTTCACTCATACAGCTTTTCATTCTCCTATGATACTATTCCCCGCTCAACCCTATCAATGGCAGAGGTTTATGTACAATTAGCAGCCTCATTGAGAGGAATAAAAGTTGTTTATGTTGTTTTGCTTTTCCAGGGGAATATAGGATAAATAATTAACCCAGTGACCCTTAGCCTGCGTGTTTAACTTTATGCAATTACTCAAAGCCTGTATCTGATGGTTCCATAGCCATGGAAGGGATGGTCACAGACTAGTTCCAGGAAGGAAACTGAATGCTCTTCATGGCTATTTGATTTTGTTTAGTTCACACTCTCTCATGAACATGGTTTTTCTCCCTCCTTTTTTCCTACACATTCATAGCCAGATTCTGGTTCTGTGTCTGCTGGTGCCACTGCCATGGATGCAATGCAACACTATGCATTTTAGCATTAAAACTCCATACAGCTGGACAACCCACTTGCCTAAATAACCTTGTTTCTTGGAGGAAAAAAATGATCTGATTTTTAAAACTATTCCAAGGCAAAGAAACTGCTGTATTGGTTGGCATCACTATGGGTTTGGACTAAATTATTTTTCATTTCCATAAATTAGAGGACTGGAGGTACTCAGTGTACTCGTATAATTCATCTTCTTGCATAACACAGCTCATATGATTTTTCTGATTTGGTTCCATTTGAATCAAGCTACCTCATTTAAAAATAGCATCTGAACCTGATTTTAAAATTACCAGTGATGGCCAATCAACCAAAACACTTAGTTAGCTTTCCAGTTAAATGACCTCTTTTTAATTTTATTTTGCTTCTAGGAACATATAATATCTGATTTCAATGCACCTATCAACTACTTCCAGTCTCCACTCATATTTCTGTCTGCTGCATTCAAGAACACATTATCAAAGTTTTCTCTCCCGTGTAATAAGTACAGACATACTCTGACCAAATTACCATTTAAATTCCCTATTTATAAATAAAGCACATAAAATTACAGATTTTATCGCTGTGAAAAAAGAAAAAAAAGTGTTCCAATTACTGAAATAGGTTTTGTAATTTTTCATTGATCTCTTCCTATTTTATTAACTAACCTCAAAAACTGTTCATGACAGAGCTGAGCAGACTCTTTAAAGGATGATGGGAAAATTCAGGTGGGAAAGGGACCCAAGGAGGTCTCTAGTACAACTGTTTGCTCACAGCAGGATCAGCTTGGACACCAGTCTATGCTTTATCTGGTCAATCTTGAAAACCACATGGACACCTTCAACTAGACAGGGTTGCTCAGAGTCCCATCCTTGAACACTTCCAGAAACGGGGCATCCATCACTCTTTGAGCAACCTGGGCCAGTGTTTTACCACCCTCATCATAAAAAAATTCCTTCTTCATACCAAATCTAAATCTATGCTCCTTTAGTTTGAAAGCATTACCCCCTGTTCTATTGCCACAGGCTCTACCGAAAGTCTGTCCCCATGTCCTCGTCTTTCTTAATAAGCCCACTTTAAGTGTTGAAAGGCCACAGCGAGGTCTTCCTAGAGCCTTCTTGTCTCCAGGCTGAGCAACCACAACTCTCTCAGCCTTTTCTCACAGGGAAAGGTGTTTCATACCTCTGATCATTTTTGTGACTCTACTCTGTATATGCTCCAACAGGTCAGTGTCCTTCCTGTGCTGAGGACCCCAGAGCTGGATGCAGCACTGCAGGTGGGGTCTCACCCGAGCAGAGTAGAGGGACAGAATCAACTCCCGCAAGCTGCTGGTCACACTGCTTTGGATTCAGCCCAGGACACGTTTGGTTTCCGGGCTGTGAGTGCACATTTCAGCTCATGTCCAGACTCTTACCCACCAGCACCAAGTCCTTCTCAGCAGGGCTGCTCTTGATCTGTTCATCCTCCCATCTATGTTGACACCAGGAATTGAAGTGACTCAGGTGCAGCACTTTGCAGTTGGCTTTGTTGAACCTCATGGCATTCAGATGGGCACACTTCTCAAGCTTGTCCGGGTCCCTCTGGATGGCATCTCATCCCATAGCATGTCAAGCACATCATTCTGTCTGGTGTCATCCAATTGATTAACTCCTTGTAAAGATGGAATTTTGCTTTCCTAAAATTCAGGGTCCTGATACTTTGCCGTCCCATATCCCTCAGGACTGTGAACTCTACCAGCTCACGATCACTGCAGCCCAAGCTGCCTCGAAGCTTGAAGGCCTCAGTTGCATTGGTGGCCAACAGTATTGCATCCCCTCTTGTAGGGCTGTCTAAATGCCCAAAGACAAGAGTCTGTCTGGCATATCTGAGCTCCTGTTCCCCTCAGAAGAGAGTCATTATAACCTGTTTTTATTTCCTTGTGGAGGACGAACACCATGGAGGTCAGGATATGGGGGATAGGCCTTTCTGATGTTGTGAACACCTCTGGTGTAGGTGTACCATCATCCACATCATTGACTGACTTACTTTTCATATCCAGAGCCTCATACCTATCATACAGAAGGACCTAGGAAGGCAAGGTGGGCAGGGAGAGGGTTCACCTGGCACCCTGAGTGTGGACTTCCCTCCATTCACTCCCTTTCTTTAAACTATTGCCTTCTGCCTGGTAGGGGGAGGCTCTTGATGTTGTTTTCCTTCCTGGTGAATGTTCCTGCTTCTGTCTGTTGGTTTTGGCTGGGGTAGAGTTAATTTTCTTCATAGTAGATGGTATGGTGTTTTTGATTTGTGATGGAAACAGCACTGATATAGGGATGTTTTAGCTACTTCTGAGCAGTGCTTACACAGCTGAGATCTTTTCTGCTTCTCAAACCAGCTCACCAGCGAGCGCACTGGGGGGTGCACAAGAAGCTGGGCAAGGACACAGCCTGGACAGGGGAATCCAGCTAACCCAAGGGATATTCTGAGTGTAATTCTCAGCATGTAAAGGTGGTGGAAGAAAGAAGTTGGGGGGGGGGGG